>JAVKLA010000026.1:1355885-1372805 GCA_034782735.1 Sagittarius serpentarius
CGCGCGCCCCGGCGGGGGGGGGGGGGGGGCGGGGGGTGCGCGCGCCCCCGTGCGCGGGGCGGGGGTGGGGTGTCACGTGCCTGGCGGTGCTGAGGGGAAGGGCCGGCGCCCGCTTCAGGGCGGCGCAGGCTCCTGGGCGTGTCTGTGGCACTTTGCCTTGAGGCTACGCCGGCGCTGCTGAGGTGAGGCCCTCCTGCCTTCGCCAGTGCGGAGAACCTCCTTGTGCCCGTGTCACAGCCACCAGTGTGGTTTGACCCGCTCGGCTCTCCAGGCCTGCTGCGCTCCCGGGGAGGCTGTCCGGACCCAAACGCTGGGCTGTGCTGCTGTCCTTGCTCTCCACCCGCTGTCATCTGGAGAGCGGGGACACAGGGGTGCAGTTTGGCTTCCTCTGATACCATAAAAGTCGGTTAAGAAAACCCCCTCAGACTTGTTTTAAAGTTTTATAAGGCAGGCATTCTTTATTACAGCGCTGAATGCACGGGGGATCGCTCTGCCTGTCGTGCATACTGGGTAATCAGAAATACATGGTTTATATAGAATAAAGGTACACATACTCGTTATGCTTCTTGGAAAAGGTTGCCTTATGCTAAAGAGTTCTCGGAGCTCGCTTGCATATTTTCCTCCCAGTCACACGTGCTCCATGATTTAAGTCTGTGGTCACCAGGGGTCTTTGGTGGTTGTTGGTGGTCGCACACTCCTGTCCTTTAGTTGAACCCAAGTTACTTTATTTCCAACTATGGTGAGGAGGCACGTGCAGAATACGTTGTAGGCCCAATCTTGCGAAACAGAAATCCGCTTCTTTTGTTATTGGGATGTGTCACCTTAACCTCGTTGCAAACAGATGTTATTTCAAGGACCTTTCCAATATGTTCTCTGTTGTGTGTTATCTTCAGAGACTTTGTGTTTTTAGGCTACGTTAGTCTTCAGACCAGTATGTCTTATCACCCCTCCCACTGTTTATTGCCTCCAGCCTGCTACTGCACTTGTAGCTTTTCAGCGAGCGGCTCCTTGCCCTTTCTTTCCTTCATTTGGGTATCAATTCTCTCCGTGGCTCACTTCTACATGGCTCTTTCAATGCTTTTTCCCTATTACAAGGTTCATCTGAGCAGCTAAGACCATCTTCACCCAATTCGTGCCATTACAAATACATTATTCCTAAGTAAACATCTTTATTCTGCAGTGTAAATAACGCTGTATCCGTACTCTTAGCCATTTCTTCACTCCTCAATCCAGTCCTTTTTTCTGCAAAGGTCTTACATTTTATTCCAAGAAAAAAATTACTTGTAATGCAGCTATCATGCCTGCCTTCAGTTTCCCTCCTCCTTCTGTGTCAGAGGCACTGGATTTTCCTCACTCCTGCAGAGAAATCCCACTGACCTCCATCTCCTTGATCGCCTGCTCTTTGCACTCCTTCATTTTTCTTACCGCCTTACTCTCCGTGGGTTCTTGCCTTTCTCATTGCACACATCGGTTCATCCCATATTAGAGAACAGTGCTGACTCCATTTGTTCTCTGGCAATTGCCACAGCTCCCTTTTCCTGCCGTTAAGGTAAATGATTATGCTGTTTACAGCTGTAGCCATTTGGTTTCACCCTTGATCATGTCGTAATACAGTTTTCCCTCATTTGTCAAAATAGCTAATGATGTGGTATAGTCCTAGACAGATCACAGTGAACTGAGTAACACTGTCCTCATCTCCTTTGACCCACCAGTCACCTTTAACATGGGTGAGATGACTCCCAGCTCTACTATTTAAACTGGAATTACAGACTATTTCTTTTTTGTCAGTGGAGACTTACTTTCCCCACACCTGCCTCAGTCTCTTCTTCATCTCTGCTACAGCCATGCTGGGACGACTCACAAGACCCTCTCTTTAGGACTCTGCCTTGCATCTGTGCCGGTAGTGAAACGTGTAAAAATTACGTGTAGCCTTGTTGTTCTCCTGCCTTTTACCTCTTTACATGTGAGCTCCTTGAGGAAGAGGTTGTCAGTAAATGTTTGGGGGTTTTCACATTCAAACTGAAATAATTTCCATTGAAATAATTTTAGTTTATTTCTTTTGCTTTAAATGCATCTTGAAAGAATGCCTGCTTAACATTTTAAATGCTCCCGACATTGATTAAAATAAAATCCCAAGTAATAATGACTCAAAACCAATAGCATTTTTCTCCAGCCACACTCCCTGCACATATCCACACTATAACTAATTAACATGCCAGTAAGAAATGGGAAGCTAATAACACTTTAAATCCCAAGAAGAAGAGTTGCTTGTGCCCTTCCCCACCACTTCTGGGAAGCCCCACGGAGACAGCTAGGTTTGGCATGGGCCAGTCACACTGGCAGATTGAAGCAGTTCAAGGCTAAATGAGAAAATTATTTCCGGAGTGAAGGTTTCCAAGCAAACGCCCTGCTGAAAACTCTCTCTTTTTGAATCAGTTGGATTCTACCTCAGACACCCTGGTAACACATGGGGATCTCATTGGAGAGCGTGCCTGGAAGCATACTTCAACTCTTAGTTCTCGTTTTCCTCATCTGAGGAAAAAAGAACAACAAAACCTCCCAGAAAACTAACAATGCCTTACAAAGATATTGAGGGGCTTAATCAGCAAATCGATTTGCTATTTAATGAGCCTATTACTGGACTGCAGTGTGAAGTATTATCCAATTCTTTTTACCCCAGAGCCTTATCATCTGCTTGCTTGAGGGCACGGAAACATAAACAGGAATTAAATTAGTGACAGCTAACACATGAAGCCCTTCTTAAAAAGCTGGCATTGATGCTTTTTTTTCTGCCTGGTTTGCTCAGAAAAGAGAAACATTGTGATGGAAATCAAGCAAAGTATTAGTTTCCTTGGGCTGCACTTCTGGCAATCCAGCTCTTGGGGAAGGAAGGTCATGTGTGGAAAATTTTGTCACTAGTCTGTACATCATTGCCATCCAGCCAGGAGCAGCCGCATCATGTTTTGCCTTCCTGGGTGCAATTAAGAGGAGATGCCAAATGTGATTATTGAAAACTAGTAAGTTCATTTGTCCTTAGGCTGACAGCTTGTTGTTTAAATAGATTCTGTAATTTTCTGCTGTCTCTTTCATTTGTGTTTCTGAAATAGTTCATTTTAATGTTCTAGATTTCTGTGCCAGTTCTTAATATGTAGTTCTTAATTGTCTTGGGAAGCAATATGTATTAAAAAACAGATACAGGATGAGATTCAGGAAGATAATTGTCACTGGAGAGGCTGATCTGTCCTACTTACAGACCAAGGTAGTGCTGATGATTATAGCCGCAGTAATATATTCAAATTGTGAAAGTTATTTCAGCATTTTCCTGTGAGTTATGATATGAATTCTGTTCACTCAGTATCTGTCTGTCTGTCTATCTATGTCTATTACACAGAAGTGCATTTGCCTTTATCATGTGTTTTAAGAGCAGAGGCCATACTAGGATCTTCTGTGAGAAGGGGGACTGTGAAATTCATACACCCAGTGTGGTGATATCCCTACAAAGAAAATATAATCTAAATGCAAATTATCTTGTAACCTTATTGCTCTGTTATAAAATGAATAGGTCAAGTCAAGGAGAGCATGTGGGTGTTTAAAACAGCTATGAAAGGTACAAGGGAATGAAGACTGCTGGAGGAAACAGAAAACTAATAATTTTTAAAGCACATCTCTTTAGAAACACATCACTTGATAGGGAATCCAAATGGGAGTATATAGTCAAGAGAGATTTTTCTACTTTATTTTACATCTTACTGCTTAGCAGTCTCCCCATTTACTCCTCCTACCTGCTCTTGGTGTTCACAGTAATACAGTCATGGAAAGGTTCAAAAGCTCAGCAGCCTTAAAACAGATCTGCCCTCAAAGGAAGGCGAAGTGCAGAGTGATCAATATGCTCACCAATACGCATTTCCAGGTGACGATGAGTGCTGAAGTCTTCCCATGAATAGCAAGGCTAGTCAGTTTGTTATAACTTGGTTTTCAGATAAGTGTACAAAAGTTTGATGCCAATTTTATCAAGTCTTATAAACATCCCTTTTTACACCATTCAAGTATTTCTGGTTCCCAGCAATACTAGGAAGTCAGAAACTTACTAGGCTTTATGAATTACAGATTAATTTATTTTTGTAAATCATGGAAATAAAGAACTAAATAAACAGAAGTTTGATTTGCATTATGGATATGTATTCTGGTTTTAGTATAACAATGGCCATCAGAAATGGGTTTCTTTTCCCAGGCCCTTCTCATTTTGCACAGTTACCTTTGTCCCATGACAACAGATAAATTAAGTAAGTCTGCTGAAAGTCTCCTCTTTCCCCTATTTACATTTAATTAGACATAAATTATCAGCTGATAAATAAAAAGCACCCACAATATAATAAAACCAATCAAAAATAGAGCTGAATGAAAGTGTGCAGGACCGGAGTTGGAATATGCCTTGAACGTCATGTTAGACATTAATTAGCCCCTGTGCTCTCAACAGCTTTAATTCCTAGAACACTCCTAAATCTCAGAACAGTGTTTCTTTGATGCCCTTTTCAGTTGCTGAAGCAGACCTTATCTGGAGCCCATTTTGTTAGTCTAGGTGATTTCCATTCACAGTGAATGGATGGGTGGCTATTGCTTTGAGCACCTGAGCAGGCTTAGGGTCATTCTGGTGTTTTCCCCCCACGCAGAGCCATCATCCTTGAATGTGTCCTGAGATGTCTCCTGTTCTGCGTGAGTCATGATATACACCTTTGTGCTATGGAACAGTTGTCACCTTGGCAGAGGTCAGCATCTGCTAATTCTAGTTATTACTGTTTCACAGATTGATTCCTTCTCAATCTAAATCATTTGATCAGGCCTACTTCAAAATAACATCTCTCTCCTTATAGCCAAGAAAGTGTGAATAACAGAGAAGAAAATTGCTTACTGTAGCAAAAGTAGGCATAGTTGCTCTGCTTAATGAAGCAGTAAACATAAATAATGGGATAAATTTATGAAAATTAAAAGAAAGAAAAAGTAATGAGCTCAGTTTTAGACTGCGAAATACTCTCTTCCAGTAGGAATAGGGACAGCCTTGCTTATTAAGAAAGCTAAAACTAGATGGAAGCAAAGATCTAGGTAAGGGAAGCAATCCTCTGTTGGCAGGGAAATATGTCAGATTAGCTGCTCTGGCTGTTGCTAGCATCTGTAACTCCGAAATATAAGCAATGCGTACCTGTATCTGAACATCAGCATCTTTGCCTTCCTTTCTTATAAAAACTGATAACAGTGCTCACGTTTTTTGACCTTCATGCTGACATTCTTTCGTGATCTAAGGGAGTCGAGCCTTGGGGTCACTCCTACCATAGAGTTACTCACACAGGTTGTGTTCTGAGTCCTCTTTTCTCACTTTAATCAAGCAGGAAAGTATTTCCTGTATAGTTCTCATAAGTAGGTTTTACATGTCATTTCAAGCAAAAGTTGGAAGATTTACTTCTGGCATAGTTATCTGGACAGCAAAATTTATATTTTCTATTTTTGGCTTAATGACACACATTTCTCACGTACAAGTGTTATCAAAGGTGTCTAGTTTTTCTGAGAGACATATTTTGCACTTGAGAGTCCCTTTCGTGGATGAGGATGGTTCTAACCCATTAATAGGAATTTCTTTCTTGAACTGGAGCTATTTTTGCACAGCTTTCTATCACTTTGTTGAAGCCGTGAAATAGCAACTTTGCCAATTATACTACACAGTCACAGAGGTTTTTCTGGTTTCTTTTTCAATATGAAGTTGGGGATTTTTGTTTTGATTTGTTCTGTTCAAGCCACTATTCTTTAAAAGTAAGAGAATCACAATCCCTTTGTCTTCTTTGTACTGCAGCAATGGAGAGAAAGCACCCATTCTTGGAGAAAGGGAAGGACGGAGGCGTAGAATATTCCTGACACAGGAAAGTCAAAATGCCCTGGTTTATGAAATTGCATGTTAAGAACTGTCAGTGAATAAGATTTGTAGGCTCCTCATTTACATACTTTGCTAGCCTACTCTTCTCCTTTACAGAAAATCAGGGGAAAAGCAGTTGAATTCTTTTGTTGTATTCTGCTCAATAACTTACTCCTGTTCTCTTTGAAATGCTTGGCAAATGCAGGTAGAAAGGGAGTTCATACATAGGGACTTCAGTATGATCCAATTCAGAGTATCGGAGATCGAAAGGGACTGATTTTTGCAGGCGAGAGGGGAAGGAATTAGCACTCTGCAGGACTGAAGCATGGCTTGATCCTCAGAAAATAACAAATCTGTGCCTAAGAAGCTATTTCTTCTCTCCTTCCTCAGACTGGTGTTACAAGACTTGTACGTTTAGGAACAGGAATAACATTTTCTAGACAAGTATGCTGTCTTTGTACAGCTTTGAATAGCATAGAGCTATTCTCTGCCTTTCATCTTGACAACCAAGAACATGTCTAATTTGGACCTGAATGCCTGCCTGCTAGCATCCAGGATTAATAGCCTGTTGGAAAGTCCTTGGGGACCCACCTGTCTTCAAAGCCATTCTCTTAAAGCTGGATGTTTAAACAGTTTCATTCTGGAGGAGTCAGGGCCCAGGCTTACAAGTGGATCAAGTTGGTTCCCAATACAGGAACCTGAGACCAGCCCTGAGAGAGCTCAGTAGGGAGTCATTAACGGGCCACCAGAGCACTGCTTAGTCATTTGCTTGTATCTCTTAATTCCGATTGCCTTTATCCTTCTTCTCTTTCAGAGATCTATGGTCAGCTCCTTGGTTAGTTACTAGATGCCCTGGGACTGCTACTTCACAGAAAACTTTTTTCTCAAAACATTTTGTTTATTGGTCCCATCACACAACCTCACCTCAAGCATTCATACTGTTTTACAGTCTTTTCACCACATTAGCATTGCAGCTACATACACCTGATGCAAGCATCTCTGGAGGCATATTACAGTCTTTGTTGTACTTCAGCATCAAAAGCCATTTCTAGGCAGAGGAGCTTCATGTATTTTTTCAGAAGCTTTCTATGAACCCAGAAGTCCCTGTAGCCTGCCAGCCCATTTGGCTGAGGCACATTGTTTCTGCATAATTCTTACCCATTTCAGCCAGAAGGATAAATGTTGTGATTCATGGGCTGAACTTCTCCCAGTTAGGATCAATGGCTTGTACGATTCAGTAGACAGTCAGACTCTGTCCAGATACTGGTTATTATTTTAGAAGCAGCTATTAGCATGCCGAAAACTAGAAGTAAATTTGGTCACTGCAGACTTAATGGCTATGCTGAATAATACTACTGGTTGCATATTCTGGTACAGGAAAATGACTGAAGATTATGTTGCTTTGTACATTGGAGATGATCAGCTTCAGATCCAGATTTTTTCCAAGAAGCAGCAGATATTCATGGAGCTTTATGAAGGAGTTACGGTGTTACTTCAAGTCATAGCGCTCAGAGGAGACAGCCTCCTTAAAGAAGCAGAGCACAATGTTCCCCTTTGAACAGTTCCAACCTGGCTGCTCCAGATTCTCAGTAACTCTGTTTGGCACCGGAAAGTCAAGCTGTTTGGACTGCGGCAGTGGAGTGTTGTGTAATGTTTTTTATGAATTGACAGTAATAAACATTATGAATGGTATGGAGTAAGTGACGTGCAGAAGAGTAGGATTCCTCAGTTCCCAAGGGCCATAGGTACTGTCCTAGAGGAGAAAATGAGTTGTTGAGTCTGGAAGTCTACCTTATAATACCTTGGATATTGGATTCATTGATAACTATATAGGAAACATGGGAAAAGTGCTGCGGGGTCTTGGCATATTAAATGTTGAGAGAAGCAAGGACAAGTCCTTCCTAAGGATTTTGTATATGTAATTATGAAGTTTATTTTGTGTTCTAATTCATTGGCATCTTGCAGGCTTAGTGAATCGTTAGCATACAACATCCTTTTTTATGCTGTTTTGTGAGCAGTCTTACAGCAGTCTGTGCCACACAGTGAGACTCTCCAGATCATCCATTGGGTTGTGTTTGGAAGGGAAGGGAAAAATGTGCAACCTAGACTTTTCTGGCCTCCACTCTCAGTTTTCTAGACCATTATGTCCACCCTGTATAGAGTTGGGCATATAAATTATTGAAAGCAGAGCAGGGAGCTTAAAATGCAATTTGAACATGCTCAAACCATTGCTGAATTTTGTTTAGCTCCCCATATATTAACATAAGGATAATTGTGACTTATCATCTCTTCAACAGAATAGTTTGTATAAAAAAAATTCTCACTACTTCTGAATGTTCCTCCTTCTATTGCAGATGTTCTGCAATGTTAGGAAATAAAGAAAGTGGTTCCTGTGGTATTAGTTTCTTATTATAAATTATTCTTCACACAAGGGTTTTAGTGAAGACAATTTTATTCCAAGTAATGTGCGAAAGTTGACTAAGGACCAGGTAGTTCTTGCTCAGCTGCTTTTTCTCAATAAAAAATTATAAATCATGTTTAGTAACATGTAAAAGTCTGAAAACTGTAAATCTGTTCCTCTTTGCTTCTCTTTGGCACTGCCACTCCACCAAGAGGTTCTTCCACTCCTCTTTGTCCTGAAATGTGGAGGGCCAGTGCTTTGAGGATAAAGCTAATCGACAGTCTGCAGTGTAAGGAGTACACAGATGCAGATTTTGGACTTCATTAGTGGTGATGAAAAATGCAAATGCTGTGGTTTAGATAATAGACACAAGCTGGAAGTTTAGATCATTGTGGTCCCTTGAAACTGCCTGTATTACAAAAGGTTTTTAGATGCAGAGAATCTAGATGTTACAGTCTGCCCTCTCATCTATTTTAAACAGGCATTATTGGTGTGATTGTTTTTAAAACAGTATTAACAAAGTGAACCTATGTCTATATATATTTGTTCACTATCTAGTATGAAGGACTGCTAATTGCCAAATTCAGCTCTGATTTAAAGCCCAAGCAGCCACACTGAATTCAGTAAGAACAAATTCAACCCTGCCAATTTCCACATAGGTATGCAAATGCCACTCAAAGCAGAATTTGGACCTACAAGCCATTTATTTGTTGACAGTCTCTTCTACGACTCAAGCCTTACTGTCAAGGAAATCACATGCCTTTACTTACTCAGGCTGTGTCTGGAAAATCCATCTTGCTTGTAAAAAAAAAAAAAGAGAAAGACAAATTAACACAAAAATCAGTCACCACTGCTGACTGCAATGATATCCCTGAAGGCTAATAATTTACTTTACTGTGTTTAGTCCTCCTAGTTTGCCCATGACCTGGATGTCTTGTTACAAGGGTAAGTGTGTCAGATGTTTGCAATGACGTGACCAATTGCAGCTGTGTTTGGCCGGTTTCCACCAGCATCAGACGTGAGCTTGTATATAATATCCTTAATTTCTTGGTAGCTTGCCGACAGGCAAGACAGCCAGCACTACTTAGTGTATTAATGTAATCCATAAGAGTTGTTCTTTAACCCATGTCTAGCCTTGTTAGTCTTATCTGCTTCTTTAGTCCCCCATAATAAAGTGGTTGTACATAAAGCAACGGTCGTTCAAGCATGTCTTAGTCAGGCAGATCAACAGAACTTTTGATCTTTTTAACAGTTTATTCTATAACAAATACATCATCCTGTTACGTTAAAAGTGCAGAACACCAAGGAAGGAGGGCTTAGTCTGCCAGTGCTAAGACATTGTTAAACTTTCTAAAAATTTGAGTAATTTTCTTACATGAGAGATGTTGGACTGTTTAGTGCCAGATTATGATAAAGAAGAACTAATCACAGAGTGGAAGATTGGTGGAGCAGTAACCAAGACTAATTGCAGTCACTGTGGAAAAAAGATGACCCTAAACAGTAATTATAAAAATATGTACTACACATGAACATGCACAGCATGTGTATAAGAGTTAATTTTTAAAACAGAAAAAACTGTGAGCAAAATTGTGTAGAAAAAGAAAAGACTGAAAGTAGTTGGTTTAAAAGAAGAATTCATTAGATGGTTAAAAAGGACATTTCCAATCTATCAGAAGGGACAACTTTGGCTTAGAGCCAGTCTTGACACAGTAATGAAGCCAGGGCAGGATTTGCGAATAAAAAATGGTAAGTAACGAAAAATAGGTAAGGAGCCATATACAATCATGAAATGTAGAAAAATTGCTAAAGAATGTTAGCATCACATAGAAAAAATGAGAAGCTGAAGATTATTAGAAAAGAAATTCTTCTTAGGCCTGCTGCTAAATGGAGATGATAAAGGAAATAAAGGAAAAAAAGAAAGGGAAAAATTAGAAGTTGAATAAATATTTCTGTTAATTCATTGGAAAATGTACCATGCTTTTTTTTCCTTCATAAGAGGAAATGAAAAGTATTTCCCAGTTCCATAGCAACTACGGAGGACATTAAACATCTGCAAAAGAAAAATTGTGTTAATTCTACAGGCCTATATAATTTGTACCCAGAGACCTGAGGCGCTGGACAGGTAGACCTCTTGTCTGTTGACATTTAGTTTTAATAAACCTTGGAACACCACAGCTGTTCCAAGAGACAGGAAGGCCGTTACTGCTGCAGCAATATTCCAAAGACGGGTGATGGCTCAAAGTAGTACATACTGGTTACCCTGGTGTAAGTCACGGGTATGTAAATCTTCGGTAGTGAAGACTAGACATGAATTATAGCTGTTGAAGGACTGGATATCAAACAGAAAATAAGTGCCAATGAAGATTCTTTTTAATAGGAAATAGACCTTTTAAATTGAGTCTGACTTTGGTTTTGTTTTGATTTTGTTTTTTTTAAATTGTATTTTTAAGACAGTATATTTTTGTTTGAGAAAAGTACAAAATATAATTTATTTAGGCTTTGGTAAGAAATCTGGCAGCATACCAGTGCATTCTGATACAGATCAGTATTGTATCTGAACAGTAAAGGAACAGTGAGAAAATAGTCTAGGAAGTGATTTTTTAAACAGATGCCCGTGATGAATTGTCCACATAGAGTCATAACTGAATATGAATGTCTGTAGTGGGATTTTACGTAGAGCTGTACTAATCCGGATATTTTTCAACATTTGAATTAATGATGTGGAAGTAAATACAAAGAGCTGATGAAATTTGCAGACCATATGAAGATACATGGTATGGTAAATTACAGCGAGGCTGTGGCTGTGTCCCTGGCACGCTCAAAAAATGTAGTTCACCACAGTGCAAAGCTAAGAACATGAAATTCAAGCCAAGCTTACAGAATGCTGAACTTTTACTGCAAGAATGTGGTTCTGAAAATGATTTAAAGGTCACAATGTGCAAGCATCTCACCAAAAACTCCCACTGTGATGTTCGGGTAAAAATGTCACTTTCAGTACTCACAGTTAGGGAGACAAGTTCATTTTCCTGTAGAACACTGGTGAAACTTGATTCAGAAATACTACTAACAATTCTAGCTTTTCTGTTTTAAAGCAAATGTATAGAAAATGGAATATATGCAAAAAAACCTTCACAACAGAGATTTAAGGAAAGTGCAGGGTGACTTTAGAGTGAGACATGAGTTCAGTCAAAAAGAAGACCTGAGACGTGACATCATTGTACCCTTTTGAAGAGAAAATAATAGTAAGGTACTTCAATCAAATTGAATTAAATAGAGAAAACCACAGCAAAAAAACAGTTTCTGGAAACTAAAGTCACGCAGATTCAAATGGGACATTAGGCACAAATTTTTAACAGTGAAGCTGATTAACCACTGGATTAAGCTAATAAAGCAGTGGTGGATTCTCCAGCTTTCTTTTTCTTGGATTCAAGCCTAGCTAAATTGCTGGCAAATGTGTTTAGCCAAACACAAGATAGCACAATAAAACGGGAGCTGGGTGATACATCTGTGAAGTGGTCTGTGAAATAACTAGAGATTCAAATCGGATGATCTAATATGGTCTTCTCATTTTAAACTCCGTAAACAACCTTCAGTTCAACTATAGGTACCATAAATCTTACTTTTGATAGTACTCAGGTTGTTAATATCAAGGACCACAGAGCTCAGTTATACTAGCTAGAGTAGTTTGCAAAACTCTTTATTGTTTTAATATACTGGGCTAACCAAATCTAGTGGAAAGATGTTCTGCAGATATTTCTTCCTCTTTCCCTATATTCTGGGGAAGGATCATTCCTCTGTTATGTA
The DNA here is from genome assembly GCA_034782735.1 of Sagittarius serpentarius. Taxonomy (NCBI): domain Eukaryota; kingdom Metazoa; phylum Chordata; class Aves; order Accipitriformes; family Sagittariidae; genus Sagittarius; species Sagittarius serpentarius. Next base: position 1,367,993 of record JAVKLA010000026.1, read on the forward strand.
GAGTCGTGCCTTCCTCACTGTGGCGAAGGAGAAACCTGTCTCCTTTTCCACCGCTTCCCTTACTACCTCTGAGTTGTTCCCTGTACTCACTCGCAGGAGTTTCCTTCAGCAAGGCAGTCGTCAGCACTGCTACCTGTGGTGTCCTTCTCTCCAGAGGATGGAGAGGGGCAGAGCTGGGATGCTGGCAGGTGGGTACCTCCTTCTTTGTGGAGACAGGCTCAGTGCTGTTGTAGCAGTAACGTACTTCTGTGTGACTGCTGGGGCTTTCCACAGGGTTTTCAGGTTTCTTCACATTGGACAGCTGTTTGGGGAGTCGTATCTGACCTCGTATCAATGAGATGGAGCAAAGCATAGCTCCTGCAAAGCTGCACTTCAGATAATGCTGCTACTTCATGCTTCAAAAGAGGCCCAGCAAAGAAAGGCCTGGTAGCTTCATATACAACCGATTATATATTTGAAACGGTGCCAGCAATGCTCCGACCGGAATGACCTTAGGAAGAGGAGGACTTTCCTACAGACAAGTTGCCACTGCAGTGACTGTCCAGCAAGCTGAAACCACGGCAGTACAATCAGGGCGAGGGACAAGTTTTGCAGATCACGTGGGGAGAGTAGAAGAAACAGGCAAAATTCTCTGTCTCTACCCTTCCTAAGAGTTTCAGCATTGCAAGCAGGGCAGCCCCATGACGCTGCTAGTTCTTGCAGCCCTCGCCATGGAGGGACAAAGCAATCTCCGAGCAAAGGTCACCTTCTGAAGCTTTTTATACCTCCAGTTCCATTCCCTCCTAAAAGCAGCATTTAATCTTGTTCTTTCCATGTGTATGCCAACAGAAAGGCTTCCCAACAGAAAGGCTTGGCTGAGGAGTTTATAGCTGGCAGGAGCTAGGAAGCGTAACATACATTAACACAGTTCTCCGTCCCCTGCAGCCTGTCATTTCTAGCTTTCAAAGCCATCCCCTGACTCGTAGTCCAGAAGAAAGAAATTGGACAAGATCGCACTTCAGGAAATTCTTGACCTGAGCTTTCCCATAAAAGGTTTTGTATGAAAACTAATTCTTTTCTGGTCCCACTATCTGATAAGAATCCAAACTGGTACTCATATAAAGAAATAAATGTGTTCCAGAGTTAAAGATTAAAAGCTTCTAGCTTGAGGAAAACTGTTTCTACAGCTCTAGCTGTGAAAATTTGAGGTTATTTGTAGAGAAGACACCTGTACTTCACAGAGAAGGGGGAGGAGAGGGGAGGGACGAGGTATGAACCATCAAGAAAAATTTCTTGAAAAGAAAATGTGTTAAATTCTCACTTCCTATTCTCATGTGGGTGAGGTATGTTTTAACCACTGGATCGTGTTCTGTCTGGTACTTACCCGGAAATTCTTGGGGCACAGACACTGTCTCTGTCATTTGCCGTGCTGCACCTACCAAGAGTTCCAGAATCATTAGCTGGCATTGCCAAGTATCATCATAAGAAAAAGGCATAAGCTAAAATTATCTAACTAAGCTAAAAGCTGTTAAACAGGCTAAATAAGCTAAAGCCAGACATACAGCTGAAAATCTGTTCGTTAAATGCCTGAAGGCAAAAAAAAAAGTCTAATAAATCAACCCTTCTCACCCCTCTCAAAACACGATAATAAAAGAGTCAACATTAGAGTCAACATTTTCTAATTAGAAAAACAGAAATGTGAGAATAACAAGGCACCATTGCTCTTCTGCTCCTGCTGAGTACCGTATGCTTCTCTCAGAGGTTGTGGGGTCAGGAAGCAGACTGCAGTGCAGTAAGGAAGGAAGGCCATTCACAACCCCTGTATGACCAGAAACTCCACCAATGCCGATTTCGTTCAGTAGAGTTAGTTTCCTTTCTTTCCCACCTCATTCTTGCAAAGTCTAGAGTGCTGTTATTGAAATAGCAAACTCTAGTCTTTATCTGAAATGAATTTATCTTCTTGATTCGAACGTAAGGGAGTTAGGTTTGTTGTCAAACAATTCCATGGGATTCTCCAGTATTTATATGGAAATGTTCCCAATTCCCTCAGAAAAGGATGCCTGAAATTGTGAGTGCTGCAGGATCCCGGTGGAGCTGTGACAGGTTAGTTTAGTGAGTCTAAATGTAGAACAACATGTGAATAAGTGAATATACTGTTAAAACTTTTAATTTTTTCCATTTTCTCCACAACAGATCTGTTCTGTAAATGAGGACCAAGAATTGGAAGTGTTCCTTTCAGCATCAGCATCTCTGAATAGCTTTACTAAATCAAGTTGATCCTGGTACTGGAAATGTTATGGATCACCCATACCTAGTTCTAAATTACTCCTCTCCTCTTTGGCTCCTTTTTCCTTGCTGATCATTCTGAAAAGACACATTTGTCTCAAATTTCTCTCTTCCCAGTTTCCTTATGTATGCCATAAAAATTCTCAGCATTTGTCTCCAAAGCTCTGATAACTTAGCCACGGCAGTTCTGTTTAGCTCTGATAACATAGCCACAGCAGTTCTGTTTTTGCTCTCATTCAGTTGATGTTAATCTGTCTCTGTTCTTTTCTTTACATATTAATTTTCTTGTTTTTCTGATTAAAATTCTGCCTGTCACAACTCAAAATTCAAACCCTAATTACTTGTCAAAGCCATGAAAACTCTGAGAAGAGGCCTCCCCACAGTGCCTGTCCTCTAAATGCTGCCATGTGTTTGTGTTGACTCCAACCAAATCTGTATGGAAAACACTGAGCTAAGAGAATTACTTTAGTATTCAAAAGCCTTTTGCTGAATCAAAATTAAATCAGTCTTGATCTTTGTAATTATAAAACATGGAAGTAGTTCCTCCCAAATGAAAATCCTGGAATTGTTGGAGGAGCCTTCTTCTGGGCCGGTAGCTAACAGTGGCAGGAAGCAGTCCCCTCACATGTCCCAGCTTCTGTGCCAAGTAATTAAAGCTCCTTAGGAGGCTGTCCCCATCGGAGAACCGCGAAGTCTTGATCTAGATCTCCTTCTGGCCCAGTAATTTATGAAATACTGCTCAAAGGCTGGCCCCTTGGAAATGTCATAGCCCTTCCATAGAGCAATAAATGCCGGCAAGAATAGCATGAGGTTAATCAAAGCATTATTTTTAACAAAAGCTCTCATTTTAGGCCGTTCCTTAGGGTTCAGTAGGAGGCAGCGGTCTTTCTATGAGTTATGAGCATATGCGTGACTTCTTTGCACCTTCAGCATCTTTGCTGCTCTTCCATTTGGTATGCCAAGATCAGTTCATACCTCATAAGTGCTAAGGGATGATCTAGGCTATTTCCTTGTTATTTCTCTAATATATTATTAATTTTTCTGGTTTTAAGCAAAAAGCAACTAGTGCATTAAAAATTATTAGGAAAGCAGCAGCAAACTAAACAGAAAATAATATGCACAGTGTGCCTCTTGGAGGTGCTCAGTACAGTTCTGGGTCTTCTGTCTCAAGGGCGATAGCAAAACTGGAAGAAGTACAGAGATGAGTGATATAAATGATCAAAGGTATGGAGCTGCTAAATAATAAATAGACAAGTGAGTAGACTGACAGAGATAACTGAGAGGATAGAAAGGTCTATGAAAATGAGTGGCTAGAAAAGACCATTATAAATTGTTATTACAAGCTGTCTCATCCAGTACGAAAGCAAGAGAACTTCAAATGAAACTAGCAGATGACTAGATAAAAGCAAACAAAAGAGGTGAATTTTCATACAATATTCAGTCGAGCTGTGGAAATTTTCACTGCAGAAAGTTATGGATGTTACAAGTTTACATAATTAAAAAAGTGACTGGACAAATTCATGAAAGAGAACTTCAGCCAAAGTAAATACCAATGTATTGTGTTATGTGCAATAGTACTATATATAACAGGATACAACATGTATTTTAAATTGTGTACACCACAATTCTATTAAACATAATACAGTTGTAATATACATACTGACAATATGTCTGACTCAGGAAGTCCTCAAATGATTATTTGTTGGATGGCTGCCATGAGAGCATTTGGAGGAAGCACTACTGTGAGTGTACTGTTCTTATTGCCTTTATCAAGCATGCTAACTGCTGTTTTCCTGGGGATTGTTCTTGTTGTTGTTTTCTTCCTTTTTTTAATTTGGTTTTTTCCCCTCAAGAGAAACTAGTCTTACTGAACTGAGTGCCAGAAACTGCTCTCTGGAGTGTTTCACCAAATGTCCCTTAACTAGAGGGGTATTACCATCCATTCCTGCCACCTTTAAAGTCTGGCTGCTGCCATGGGCACAGGGTTGGCCAAAGCCTTGCACCACTCCGCTGGATGGTGCTTTTGTCAGTGGGTGGGAGAAAAGGGAATAAAAAAGTGGGAGGTGCTGGGGTTTCGTAGGGTCTCATCTGTCACTGCCGTTGTATTCTGATTCTGTGATTTCCAGAAGCACCAGTTCTAGTATCACATATTGGAAGCTGGCAATTACTGATGGTCCATGCTCCTGGGAAATGGAAGGTCATTGCCAAGAGGAGCACAGCTAACCTGAGATGTCCGAGGTAAATGTGCCACATATCAAGCGCTACCTCTGACAAATCACATAGTAACTCCTTTTGAAGGCTGAATCCTGGGCTAGATGGATCATTCTTCTGACCCTATCCAGCCAATTTCATATTCTTATAAGCATGAGGAAAAGATTATTCCTGGTCATACCACAATTTCTTCTTGGCATCATAGAATGATAGAAGTGTTTAGGTTGGAAGGGACCATAAAGATCAGCTACTTACAACCGCCCTGCCATGGGCAGGGACACCTTCCACTAGACCAGGTTGCTCAAAGCCCCATCCAGCCTGGCCTTGAACACTCCCA
>JAVKLA010000026.1:1410627-1430222 GCA_034782735.1 Sagittarius serpentarius
GAAGGTGTCCCTGCCCATGGCAGGGGGGTTGGAACTAGATGATCTTTATGGTCCCTTCCAACCCAAACCATTCTATGGTTCTATAAGATGGCCAGCAGTGCAAGAGAATCTTAGATATAGAGGCTGCTACAGCCTTCACCAGGTACCCTTTGATTAAATATACTTAAATGGGCTGTATTTGCTGAACTAAAGGAAAGTAATTTTTCTGGGCAATCCAGAAACTCCTTCTGTTCTTTCCTTATCCATGCTTCTCTGGTATTTCTCTCTCTATAGATTTCCAGGTATACCTGAAGCCGTGAATTCTTGGAGTCATATATTACCAAAGATAATGGCACTGTTGCAGTCAGAGGGCTTAGTGAAAACAGAAGGTGCTGGTGGCAAAAGCTGACTGTGAAATGTGAACCCATACCACAAAAAGGCAGTGGAAAAGCTGGAAAAGTGTGTGGCTGCAGGCAGGAGGAGGAACAGGGTAGCTCTTTAGTAACAAGTAATTGAACAAATCACCCCCTAGTAAAGGTATTGTTTACTCAGCTCCGGAGATGAGAAAACACATCAGGCGGAGGCGGCAGAGAGCTAGAAGCCGCTGAGGTTTTGCACTGACATGACTCAGAGAATCACAGCATGGCTAGGGGACCGCTGAGGAGCATCCGGTCCAGCCCTCCTGCCCGGAGCAGGGTCACCTGCAGGCAGGTTGCCCATGTCAACACCGAGACTCCACAGCCTCTCTGGGAAACCTGTGCCAGTGTTTGACTGTTCTCTTGTGTTCAGAGGGAACTGCCTGTGTTTCAGTTTGTGCCCATTGCCTCCTGTCCTGGCACTGGGCACCCCTGAGAAGAGCCTGGCTCCCTCTTCTTCCTCCTTCCCATGAGGTATTTACATACATTGATGAGAACCTCCTGAGCCTTCTCTACACTAAGCAGCCCCAGCTCTCTCAGCCTCCCCTCACATGAGAGATGCTCCAGTCCCTTAATCATCTCAGTAGCCCTGCACTGGGCTCGCTGCAGTAGCTCCGCATCTCTCTCCTACTGGCCAGCCACGAACTGGACGCAGCCATCCAGGTGTCCCACCGGAGCAGAGCAGGGGGAAGGATCACCTCCCTTGACCTGCTGGCAGTGCTCCTTCTAATGCAGCCTGGGATGCTCCTGGCCTCCTCCTTTGCAGCAAGAATGCGCTGATGGCCCATCTTCAATTTAGTGTCCACCAGGACCCCGAGGTCCTTCTCTGCAGAGCTGTTTTCCAGCTGATCAGCCCCCAGCTTGTACTGGTGCTTGTACTGGTGCCTGAGGTTATTTCTCCCCGGGTGCAGGACGATGCATTTTCCCTTGTTGGACTTCATGAGATTTCTCTCTGCCCATTTCTCCAGCCTGTCCAGGTCTGTTTGGTGTGTGAGTGACAGAAAGAAGGGGAAACAGAGAGAGGGGGAGAGAGAGAGAACACAGAAATTTTATGAAAAGGAAGAATCTAATCTGTTTTTCAGTTTACCATGGTGGAAAAATCCCTGCAACTCTAGCTAGAATAGAATAGAATAGAACAGAACAGAAAATTCAGTTGGAAGGGACGTACAACAATCACCTAGTCCAACTCCCTGACCAGTTCAGGGCTGACCAAAAGTTAAAGCATGTTATTAAGGCCATTGTCCAAATGCCTCTTAAACCCTGACAGGCTTGGGGCATCGACCACCTCTCCAGGAAGCCTGTTGGGTGTTCTCAAGTTAACTCAAGCTCAGGTTCTCAGGCTGTTTTTCTTTCCCTTCCTTTTTTTTCTTGAAGAACTAGTACTTAGTAATCCTCAAAAAATGCCATGGTGCTTTTCGCCTGTGGCTTCTCCTGATGCTATTCTGTTGGATCCAACTTGTTTCTACTCAAATCTGTCCCAATGAGAACAGGTGCAACTCAGCTGAAATTGGGATGACTGTATACAGTCCCATATGTCACTGCAGAGTGGAAAAAAATTAATAGCATCTAGTAAACTACAAAGCAAAATCAAATGTGTGCTTTCAGTTACCTTTGCTACTTTGTGCAGTCTGAAAAATATTTTCTGCTCTTGTGAAGTTTGACAACAGCTCATTGAACAATGCCAATGGGTTTTCAACAGTCTGTATTTGATATTAAATGTCTCTGTGTCTGCAAGCATAAACTGGTAATGGGAAACATATCACTGGGAACAAATACCCATCTCAACCTCTGGTCTCATCTCTGGTTTTGAATAAATTCTTGCCTTTGCAGCAAAGGAAGCAACAAATTTACAACTCTGTCAGTAAGAGAAAATAGTTGAATGGTTGCTTTGTCTTGATTTACAGTTCATTTATTTTTATCTACCAGTCAACACACAAGTACATTCTGTTACAGGTTTTGGATTTGGAAGAGCTTTCAGAAAGGAAATACTGCACCCTGATCCCTTTGAAATAGTTACCTCTTTTCCCAAGGCCTATCATCAATTACAGTGAAAAGTGACTTACAAGATATTTTTGTTTAGTCTGGAGACTAAATATATTCATCAAACCAGTTTGGCTCAGAGAACCTGCAGGCTTAAGTTCTTTATTAGTCAGCAAGTTCTTTGACCTTGAGCTAATCACCACCGTAAATCATTACCACTTACCATACTGTAGGTTCACTTTTAAAAACTGAAACCACTCACTCCAGCATCATCTGCATCAGGTTTTTGGCACTGAACAGCTGCATTTCTAATGATTACATTTACACCGGGCTTTCCAAATTTCTCTTTTAAAGCCTGTGTAGTTAATGGCAGAACATATCTCGTGGATGAACCCATTGCCAGCTCGGCGGGAGGGTATTTGTAACAAATCTGGTCGGGAGGTCTTCTGCAGCTCCCTAACCCACCGGCCCGCTGGGCAGTAGCACCATGCGTGGGGAGAGCAGTCGTCCTGCTGAGACTGTCCTATCGCCCGGAGATATACACGCTGTTATGCCAGCACCAGCACCAGCAGTGACATTTCCATACTCTTCCTCGGGTCTCTCCAGTGACTTGGATCCTGCCATGAGAGCAAAATTTGCCTGGACCTGAGTGGCAGGACCAGGCTGTGCTCACGTAGTGCAGCGAGGACAGCAAGGAATCGCACCGCACAGTGTGGGGCTGCAGTCCTAGCAGGTCACACTCGGCATTTTGAACCATTTCTTTGATCATTTGGCTTGATTTGATTCCAGCTGACCACAGGATCCTGTTCACAATGCTGCTAGTTATTTTACTGCAGAAATTGAGTACTGGATTACATTTTGGGCAGGGGGGAAATCATAACCCGGACTATGGCATCACAAAGAGGAGTCAGATTGTGAAACATCATCCATTTCTCACCCCCTCATTTCTGGCCTCTCCTTATGCTGATGGGGAAAAGGGGCAGAGGCACTGCCTTTTTCCCTCCCATCTCTTCCTACCCTCTGCAGGTACACCTTGCACCTCCTGAGGGTCAGAGCACAGGTCTGCCTGGCTATCAGGCAGACCCTCGTGTCCCCCCTCTACCCCAGCATGAATTTGTGAAATTACAGGCCAAAATCTGGCCCAGAAAGTCCGCACCAGTACCAGCAATTTCCGTCCCATCTGGCCTTGCTTACGTGAGTAGAAACATCTCGTGCCTAAAGGACAGTTTAGGAGCTATTCAGTTGCTAGCTGTGGTCGTTGTATGCAGATCTTTTAAAAGAAACCACTGGTCTGTACTGGTATCCAGTAAGAATAAGCTACAGCATCAGTGAAGGATGCGAAGGAGCTGTGTGATATTTATGACTCAGCAGTAAAAGCTGTCCCCTGGAGGAACAGGTCATTAGGCAAATGAGATGCAACAGGGTCCAAAAATGCCTCCACACAGTCAGCAGTGAGCATCATTACCGTAGTCGCTTTACTAAGTTAACCAAGAGACACAAAAACTGAAATACAGAGACTTTACACAGAACGAGCTGGGAGTACAAATAAACAAAAGCAACTTTCTTCAAGAAATGGATTTTAGTTGTGTTTTATAAACATCAATAAATACTGAAAAAGACGTGAAAATTTTTTAAAAAAAAGAAACAATACCAACAACTTTAAATTGTCTAATATTTATAATGTAAGCTGATTTTTTTGTATTTTTGCAATAGGGATTTCATCCAGAAGTCCTTATCTAATTAAAAAAGGAGAGAGAAAAGTAGTCAGCATATTACTGATACAAAACCAGGGAAGGGGTCACAACTAGAGCAGAAAAATGACACATCCAGTTAGAACCGTATTACAGTTTGGCAGGAATACTCTTACTGAACACTGTATATGTGTGAGAAAAAGACAGCATCACTATTACAGGCATGAAAGGATGATCAAGTGTCATTATCCATTGTCCAAAATGAAAACCAACATTAGTAAAACGGGAAATGAAGACTAGGGGAAAAAAAAAAAACCTAAGGAAACCTTAAAAGCCACCTCTTCATAATTGTCTTCTAAGGCAAATGTTGCATGCACTACCTCCCCAAGAAACTAGACAAAGCTCTTCCATTCCCTGTGTGTTTCCTTTCATTTAGTTTCATGAAGAAAGGTTTGAGAGAGCAGAGCGCTGGGAAGAAATACTACAAACCTCTAAATTAGTGAAAGAACTTCCAGCATCACTATTATATTCTGGGTAGGAGGAACTGGAAGAAATTATGTTTTTCAGCCTCTGAAGTGCAATGATCAATAGCAAAAGGAGAAAAGCTAAGAGACTAAGGAATATGGAAACATAGACATAGACGTTGGATAAAGGGCCAGGCGATGAATCCACTGAAGTTGAAAGAGATGTGGGATACAGCTCCAGAAAAGTCCCATTTTCCATGTTTCCTACAAATCCAGATGAAGGGTCGGGTTCTGACATTTTTGGGTTTGTGTTTTAAAAATCACAATAGACCTTGGATTCAAAGGCAGTTTTAGCAGCATAACAAAGGGTTTATTTTAGGCGACCATTTTTCCATCACAACGGAGAGATGAGAAGTCAGCCAGTGATCCAATTTACCCTTTACTGCTGAAGCCCAGTACAATGTAAGACTGTATCCTTTGCAACTGCAAGGAAAGAAAGAAAAAAAACCAAGATTAATTTTCTAGCAGATAATGTGATTTAATGTGCACCTGATACAATCTAGTTCTTAAGAATTACAAGTTATTACTCCTTAGCACTAAGCTGCAATTCTTAAAGCATTAGCTAACAACTGCCTTTATATCTCTATTTTCCAAAACGCAGGGATTAGGAGAAATCCTACCCATTAATGAATTAAAATTGACCCTTCCCCACCATGAGTTGTTTAACTGCGGAACGGCACAATCAAGAATGTACTTTATATGGGACAGACATATTGGAATCCAAATTTGTCTTGTGGAAAAAAATCTAGTCAAGGAACAAAAAAATCCCTCTCAAGACTTCAGCTCCTCGACCTAGATGAGCAAGGCTGCTCAACACCGCGATGGATGACAAATCCATTAGCCACTTACTCCATACTGTCTTGCCAGAGGTACCCAGAATGAGAAAATCTGCCAGACCTGATTTCGTACTATCTATTTATAAAATGGATCAAATGGTTTCAAAATGCATCTCACGGTAATGCTGCCACGGGGATCTCAATGGCAGGCACATTTCAGTGAAGTGCTGCAGCTTTTGACACCTACAAGCCAAATCCCAACGGAACAGGCAGCCCTGGCAGCTCAGCAAGGGCAAGGGGACTATCTATGGACACTGAACGCTAGCGGGGAAGAGATCCCATCTTTGAAAAAGCTTTGCCTCCAGCCACTTCGTGTTGGAACCTGGATGCTCGAGTGCCGGCAAAGGTCAGAGTAGCCCAGGGCGAGCAGCTCAGGGTATGCTAAGCTGCTTTTCTTCAAACAAACGTAGCCAGTCCCCAGGTGCAGTCTGGAAGCGTAAGAGAAGGCTTGGTGATGGGGAATTGCTTGTAAAAAGCTGACGTGCTGCAGCTGAATTACATGGCGAAACCCCCTGCCTTTGTTTTGATACAGAACAGATAACGCACGGTGCAAGCGGGTAGGAAATGAAGCTCCTTTTCTGCATATACTCATCCACATGCAGTCCTTCTATCCATCCATCCATCGTCAGCCTCTCGCTGCAGACACTCAAGCTCCGCAAGGACAGGCGGTGAGCTCTCCTCCCGTGAGGAAGACAATATCCATACAGAACTATGTTCCCAGCGTGGTCCCTCTCATCCTGAACTTGCTTTCGGCCTTGTCCTGTGGTCCCAGTTTAACACAATTACCTCTAACTCACAGTTAGAGGGTTTGAGGAAAATCCCACTGATTTTCCTGGTGACAGCGAAAGCAAACCCTGTCAGCATCAGCCAGAGAGACAGAATCAGGCCCCTGAAATAACCATGTGACAGTCTGGGGTCTCTCCTTACGTGTGTCACGCAACTGCCCAAGTGTTTCTCTGTGCTTCCATGAGAGTGTCCCAGTACTGCTCCCGGCAACAGTCTGCCTTCCAATTTTTCCTTTAAACACGCCACCTCTGCTAACTAAGTAAAGTACCTCTCCCTTCAAGAGGCTGACACTTTTTGACACTAGGCGTGACCACAGAAGCCCCAACCTGAACTGAAGATGCTCGAGAAGGATAAGGTACTTTTCTGGTGGTGCTGTTTCTTCTCTGAGAACACCGAAGCCTTGCAGACACCCACCGACAAATGCTAAGAAGTCTGCTTTGCAGCCACTGAAGTTATTTGCATAGCTACCCACTGTACGTTCGCACGATAAATTAAGTTTAGGAGGTTACGCTATACGCCATGAAAAGCCCTAAGTGCCTGAGTAAACAAGGCCTACATTAAGCAGTAGGCAGAATCTAATTCTACGTTTTTAAACCCCGTTTTATTTTCTGTACCTCAGAACTGCATCTCTACTATTACCTAAAACAGGTCAAGGCTATTCCCTGGTCTCGGGGACAATTTGTGTGGCACGCTGCATCAAGATGGCAAAACTCCCTTTTATCCCCATGGACAGGGTGGCCAAACCACAGTGGCCTTTGGGACTGAATGACGGCCAAGCCTAACTCCAAGCATGTCCAGGCATTGCCTGGAGGGTGCTAGCTGGCCAAAACCATGCCAGGAGGTGGGCTTGCTAATTCAACAGGAGAGATGATGACAGGCCTATGCCCTGGCCTGGATTAATTTACTAGTACATGCACATCCATAACGTTTTCATGGCTAAAAGGTTACATTCCAGATGTTGTCGTATTATTTATCGTGCTTGTTGTTTTATCACGGAGCTTTTGGTAGTCTTAATCAAGCATTCCAATACCCTACAAGATATGCAGGAGTACAAAACTGCATCTGCAAATACCAGATAAAAATATTCTTACCCTTGTGGTATATAACTCATACTGATGCACAACATACAGTAAACCAAAACCATTTTATAACCCTAATAGTATTTAGCCCCACAAGAAACAGTATTTATTGTACCTCGTGAAATAAGTCACAACAGACTGAACAAAGAGAGGTCCTTATGAGATTATACTCCCTTTGAACTGAAGCAGATCCATTATTAATTGACTTGCTCTATAATAACTTAAGGAATTAATTCTTTGACATGGCGGAAGTTAAAAGCCTTTATATTCTTCACAAATTTGAAATCCACTACGTTCTACTTTTACCATTAACAGTTTTGGCCCTGCTACAAGGGAGCACTTTGGCGTGGGACTTCCTTTGAAGTTAGTGGAAAATTTATGGTCCTAAATAGGACTAATCAGAACCTCACAGTTAGGCAGAGATGTGGGTGCTTTGCTAGATCAGAGCCTTTACAGGTCTTACAATGTCAACTGGGCTATTTTTAACCGAGTGTTTTGTAGTGAGATCAGAGACACTGTAAACTCTGATTCCAAATGACTACGGCCCAGGTCCTAGTTGCCTCACTCACACTGCGTGCTGATGCGATGTGTAAATGAATCTCACCGTAAAATGTAACTTCAGCTAAAGTGGCTCTTTGGGTAATATTTGAGGAAGGGAAAAAAAAAAAAATAGAATCTGTGTTGTTTGAAGCACACATTTAAAAATATGGATCTAAAGTATAAGGTCCTACTCACTCCAAAGGATTTTTACCAACCACCTGTACCCTACTGGAGTAAAACAGCAGAATCATACAGAGTACGAACATACCTGGTCCTGACATCTGGGTAGTATTCATAGGAAAGGTACAAATTGCGTACAGAAATAAAACGGATCTGATCCTGATCCCCGACGACGTTCTCTGGTGCCGTCCCAGCACTGCAATCCTGCCGGAGAGCAGCCAGGACGGCTCAGCCAGCGACGTGGGGAAGGGGAGCAAACGCCATTCTGGACCGAAATGCAGCTACATGGTCCTAGGGCTGCAGGAACCTCTGCCACACCACAAATCAGACCTCCCAGCCCTTAAGATGGGGATACACAAGTAGTTTTATTCAGTGCACCGCAGCTACCGCTTCGGCTCAGGTTCCTGCTTCTGCCGGGAGAAGGTGGTAAGTGGCATGAACCATTTGTCTATCTTACCCTAATTCTCCCAAAGGAATAACCCCCAATAAAGCCAGGTGTCAGCTTCACCTTCTTGTTTGGTAATTCCTTGTGTGCGTTTCTGAAAACTAAACAGAACAACATCCTAACATCTAGCTCAAACCTGGTCCCAAAAAAATGATTGGGAATTTTGTCACTGACTTTGAAGTATAATGGCAAAATTGAGAGTGCCTAACAGCAATGAACCTGTTGTCTTTCTGAGAGCCGTAAACCGATCAAGGAATTCAACTAAGGAGCCAAAGTTTTCCAGTTCTGTAGTGGTCCCTACCTTTGCCTCGTCTGTTGCTGGAAAGCTGAGTTGGTTTAAGGCAAAGACGGAATTTAAAGTGCTGTTGCTGAATGACTGGAGATGGAGAGGACCTCTGACTCTGACAGGAGGCGGCTTCCCGAATAACCAGTCCTGAAAACGCCTGGGACAGAACTGGGACCTGTCTGCTGGGTGACTTGGATTTTGTGGTGTAGCTGGATCCTGACTACTTTCCCAGAGACACCTCTGCAATCCCAGGACAGGGACGCGCGGCCTGAGGAGCCTTCCTGAGCCATCGAGTCCAGCCCCCCCCCGAAAGTCCCAGGTCATACTCTGCCTTTCCGACACCGGCTGAGTTTTCCCACTGCTGTTACTCCACTGTTAGACAGCCTTGCTGCTCTGATGGGCAAATTGCCAAGAAAGGTTCACGCGTTTCAGTAAAACTACTCACTGTACCAAGAAGGCACAGGCTCCACCTCCACGCTCTGCTGGTTTTAGATGTAGAAGAGAGCAAAACCTTATTCTGTTATTTTAGTCCCCAAATATGAGGGCTGGCACACAAGGAAAGGCTCTGCTAGACACGATGTCATTTGTACATCCTTGCTCTTCAACCAGAACCACTATTTAAGTATTTTCCTCCAGCTGCGCACTGTTCCTTCATTCACGTCCTCGGTACAAGTCACTTTTCACAGGTGGGGACAACCACTCTTAGTCCAAGGGTAGGTCTTAGTCCAAGGGTAGGTCTTAGTCCAAGGGTAGGGCTACCTGGCAGATACTGTAGGCAGGCTCAGTTGGAGTTTTTCATCTTTTCTTTTATCCCATGGCAAGTGGGATAAAAGTGCCCCACGCCCGGGCCGCCACGCCAAAGCTATCAGCAGTTTGCATCTGTGATGGCACCTGTCATAAACCCTTTTTTTTTTTCCAGCAAATGGAAATGTGGTCAGGAGCAGAGGCCTGATCAATTAGCATATGCCCTGGGTGCCAAATTATATGTAACATATGTAATTTAATCTTGAGCATCGCTGAGCCAGTAGTCATCTCCCAGTTCAGTCTAAGGTGAATGTTAAATGAGACTGCAGCACTCTCCAGGATGGCATGCACTAAACAGAGAGCTTTTTCATAGCCCCAGTGTTGTAAATCCTGTACCATCCAGTTGCCTGTATTGTATTTCTCTGCATATCTTGATGCAACAACTTTATTTCTCCAGGCTCAGTGAAGTATAATTTAATGGAGCTTATTCACAACCACTGAAGCCCTAGAAACTGAGGAACAGGAAGCAAAGATAAGTCTGGTAGATTCATTTCCTCAGGAGTTTATCAGCCATAGATAAGGACTTTGTTTTCTTGGTCCTTCCTGGCTCAGCTACAAGCTGCGAAATACCTTGGCTGTTTCAGAGGCTTCAAAATGTTTAAGCAGAGAGACAAACTGACATCAAAGAAAATCAGCGTTTTTATGCTACATAAACTAACGTTTTGGTCACAATCTCCCATCAACTCTTTCTTTACAGGTAGAAGGTATTCTAAGAAGCACTTATTGTACATAACTAACTGAGGAGAGCTTAATTTGCCTTTACCACGAGTACAACAGTGAGGTCCCCCATCCCGTCAGACATCAATATGCTGTTAACTGTATCTGCCTTCCTTCCCTAAAAACCTAAAACCCTTTTGGCTGATTTCAGCCCAACGTATACAGAAAGGCAGAGGATAAATGCACCAGAAGGATTAGATTTCCATCATCTTCAAAACAGAGGGCTCTGTCAAGCGGGGCAGGGAGTCGCTCGCTGACCCAGTGCAGGACAGCTGAAGGAGCTCGCTCATGTCAGATGTCCGTGGGGCCTGGCAGAAGGAGCTTCTGGTCACCAGGCTTCATTATCTTGTGCACCCTGTCCTCCTGTGGATCCAGTTCCCGTGCTTGCACACACGTGTGTCCCAGGGGACACGGAGATGAGGGTCAAAGAAGCACACCCACATTAGTGGAACAATGCGTCCACGATGGATGACTTGGGACCATCCTCCTGATGGGGAGGAGCTGGTGGTTAGCAGATCCTAGATGGCACTGAAATTACTGGCCATTAATCTGGCTAGGAAATGGCTAGGAAAGGGAGATGAGTCGCAAGATGATACTCTGGGTCTGTGCAAAAATTGCTTGCTCCGTATGAGGCAGAGAGCGCTTTGTTTTGAGCAGGAGAGGGGAAGCAGAGGACATTCACTGGAGATGACTCTGATTATCGCTATTAAAGAACTCAGAAGTGTGTTCTCTGCTCTCTTTCGCCCTTTCGGAAAGTTAAAGCCAGGAGCGAGCAGATAATGGGGCCATCCCCTCATGACCCGAAACCAGAACCACCTCTCCTTCGTTCAGCACCGGGGCAGGAAGAGCAGGGGGACTGCGCAGGTTCCCAGGCGACACGGCGATGGCAGCTCCAGGATGAAACCCCCCCATCCCTAAAGGCGTGTCACACCCCCCACCCCCCCCCGAGTTCTGTTACCATAGTGATTACTTCCAAAAACTGGCAGCAAGTTTGCACTAGATCGATTAAAAAGATTAAGGTTTCTCATGACCTTTGCTAATGTGAGATGCGTATGAAGGCCAGCGAGCTTCTGGTTTAACTCTTTCATCTTCCCCCTCACCACCTTCGTTTTCTACATGTATTTCCTTTCGCATACAGGACTATATCACCGCATATCATCCTTCCAGTTAACATGTAACACAAAGCATTTAATGCCAATAAAAATATGTTTGCATGCTCATACTGAAGGACTGAATGAACTTTATATACTTTTCAGCCTTGAAAGGCAATTTGCTCTAGACTGGAAAAACGCAGCAATTTAACATCTCGCAACTAAATTAGACAGTAGCTCGAGACAGAAAAGAAGGGAGCAACATTTTAATTCCATTGAAAACGTAGGTAGGAAAGGCAAAGAATGACTGCTCTCTTGGAGTTCAGCAAGAATATGATCCTTAATACTTCTTATTCTTGCATAAATGCCTTTGGCAATTAAAAGGCCACAAGTAAATAGGACGCTTCTTTTTCCTGTTACGGATGGGCCCTCATGGGCCCTCCAGGAGCGGAGAATCCCTTTACCACTCTGCCTGGGAAACAGGATCAGTCACCAGCTGACTCAATAAAATAGTGCACACAAGGAAAAGGGAAAACTATTCCCTGCCACAAGCAAAGTCTTCCTTTTAGTTTATGATATAATTTCATTTTTTAAATTATGATTTAATATGATTTAAATTTATGACTTTTAAAATCTAAGAAGACAAGTGCCCAGATGGCTTGGTTGCAGGTTAAAATCAAGTTATTTTTTGTTTGGGGTTTTGTGTGAGGCTGGGAAAAGGAAACTCTCAGAGCCATAAGGATACTTAGATTAATTCAGGTAGGATCAAATGCTTGTATCATTTACATTTCGCACGGATCTGCAGATGAGAGAGTTGTTTGTGTCAATGTAAAGCAGAGACATCATGACCTGGGATCGGACCCAGAGCCTGTCCGTTGAATCTGCTCTTTAAGAGAAAAACAAGGAAGGAGAATGAATAAAATACTTACAAGCAGGAAGATACGGGGATGCAAGCCAAACATCCAGTGTGCAGGATGTGGTTAGTTATCACGCCCAAATCTAAAGGGACTGCATGCTGAGAAAAGCCCCTGTAAAAAAGCAAATCAAAGCTGAAGAGTTTATTAATAACCACATCAATAAAAAACCCAGGGAGGAACAGTGCTGAATTTTGACTGCTCTCATGCCAGAAATTTCAGAAAAAAACAAACCGACTGGAATCCTGGCTTGTGTTTTATTCCTGCTAGCCACATCCTTCTGCTGCCCAGCTACAGCACTGCATGTGTAATACCAAACCCAGGATCTCGATCTCTGCTTTACCGCCATGCCTTGATACCACCTTTCTCCTCTTCTTCTGCAGAGCTCCCCAGGACCAAGCCAGCCTGCTGTTCCCTGGCACCTCTTCAGGCACCGGAGCGCTGTATCTGCACTCCAATTCATTTCACATTATCCCCTAAAGACTCCTGCCGGTAGTCAGGTCTTTCTGGATTACACACCGTTATTTATTTATTCTCTTTATTTCAGACAACCTGCAGTTTAAGTTCACTTACCTGAAATCCCCAAACTGAATACTGTATATGCATAAGGACAGCTAGCAGATTTTTGTGTGCTCCATTCATTCAATACCTAAAATTAAAATGTGGCCCCTGAACTGTTTCTAATAAAGCAAATGAAATTGATTGTATATGAAGAAACAATCCCAGACGATGCAGATTAAAGCAAAAGTAGGACCACTTTCAAAAAGATCCTCCCCTCCGGGAAAGAAAAGACGCTCGCACAATCATCATACATCTCGGAGCTCTACCTTTCCAGCATATTTGGTTTGAACTGCATTAGAGAAGCAGATCTCTGGGGACGAATGTTAATGCACTGTTGTGTTGCTTTCATCCCTTCAGTCACTGAATCACTTATGGTTTAAGCCTGTCCAAGTTCAATAGAGAAAATTATCTAGCGCAGCTGTTAAAAGTCAGCATTGTTGAAATCCAAATGTTTTGATAACGTTGATTATACTAATGTTCTACCTCCAGGGAGCCGGACAGCTTCCTGACCACCTCCCCGTGCAGGAGGAGAGGTGGGAGGCTGCAGGTGAACCCCGGGGTCGGCTTCCCCAGGGAGGGACCCAGCACGTCCTCTGGACGCGAGGGCACGCACCCTGCCGCCTTGCCCAGGGCACCCAGGCGGAGGCAGGTGGTGGGGCTGGGATGGAGAGGGGGATGCGACAGCCCCCGAATACCTTCTCTCTGGCTAACGCACCTCACGTAACAAAGAGCTCGATCCTACGCCCCTCAGTTTTGTCTGCTTGTAGCAGAGGCCCTTTCCCTTCCCTTTGTTCCTTTCAGAACAGCTCTCTTGGGGGAAAGAGGCACGGATCTCTGCAACAGGGACTGTATCTTCAAACAAGACAAACAGAAATGATTTTGCTTCATTTCCAGCTCTCTTTTGCCTCTGCAGGATCTTCTTTAGTCCCTCTCCCCCCAAATACATAGAGCGCTGCTCTTGCCCATTTAGCCCTTCCTTCAACACAACGCCCCAGCCCCCGGCAAGGCGAAGGGAACAGAGCCTACCAAACCTTGAGCTGGTTAAAGACGCCACAGATGCAGTGCAAAACACAACACGTCCTCAAGGCTCTTCAAATGCATGCATTCATATTCAAATGGCAAGTGCACACAGCGAGATGGAGAGGTCTGAGCTTTTAATTACTGTGGAAGAACACAGAAATAGTTGGACCAGAACATCCAGGAGCTTATCTACAGGAGACCCCTTGGCACACACAGTTGTATCCCATGGTTCTTCACCCTTCCCGCGCCAGTCTAATGCCCTTCAAGCTATTTTCACAGTCTCAGCTGCAGCAGCAGCCCACAGCCGAGGCTCGTGCTGACCATGTTCTGGCACAGCAGGATTTGGCCCAAACACTCCCGTCACCAATAAGATATGCAGGGAGCAGGGACCTCTCTGTATCTCTCGGGGATGCCAATGGGGAAAGGAGTCTCATCGCCGTACATCTGGGACCTCAGATGGGGAAATGGGGCCCTCCCGGGTCCTGCTTCCCATGGGAGGGTGAGTCTGAATCTCACCCAAAGGACATGCAGTCACCAGGGGAATCAGTCTCCTTCCAGTGTTGGTTTGCTAAAAATATTTATTTCCCACTTTTGTTGAAAATTTCCAGTGAAAAAATACAAGTTGCTGACACCCTACCCCACCCAAAAACTCGAAAGCCCACTCTTTGTTGACCCTAGTCATGGGTCATATTTGATTTCTCAGTGCCTAGTCCCAGCTTTATTCCCTTTATTCCCACCCTGAATAACTTTTGTTCCTGTTGGCCACTTTCAGCCAAATTCAGCCCCAGGCAGAAACCTCAAAGACGGTCCAACTCCTAAAGCTTAATGACAGCAGATGATCAGGAAGAGGAGACACGAAGGTTCACACAGCCATTTGGTTCCCCCTAATAGCTTTAGATCTCGGTAACTGACTTTTACAAGCCGCCAGGACGTCACTGTCAAAGTAAGAGACCATGGGTCCCCGGCTGGAAAGGAGGTCCAGAGCAAGGTTAGCCAGGGAAGAGGGAGGAACCGGCGGGTATCAGGGTTCCTTAATTTCTGTGTTTTGTGGAACGACTTCTTGTTTGATTTCTTGCAACCCCGGATTCAAAAGTTTTGTTTGAACAGAAAATTTAGTGTAAGGTGGAATGGCTGCTTAATTAGAAATGTACTTTTTCACAGGGCAAAAAGAAAGGAAGATAAAAAAAAAAAATCCAGTTAAAACCCGTTTCCCTCAGAGGAACAAGTACATGGAAGTATTTCAGCTGCTTCTGTCTTGCCATCTCCTTTCCCAGTTGAGCCATCCCGTTCCTGCTCCCCCTCCTTGCAGAGGCTGCAAGCGGCTCTGTGGAGCATCCCACCGAGCCATCCCGTTCCTGCTCCCCCTCCTTGCAGAGGCTGCAAGCGGCTCTGTGGAGCATCCCACCGACACCGGTAAGTCTCTCGGGAGAAGATGCCAACACGGCACGTGTTGGGGGGTGGGGGCGGTGATGCAATTAACCTCAGAACAAACCAAAGTTAATTAAGCTTGTTGAGCTCACGCCTGACTCTTGACACGGGCTCCCGATAACCACCTTTTGTATTAGAGACAAGCGGACCAGCGTGGGCCTCCGTGCCTGGGGCCAAATGGCCGGTGCAGCGGAGGGCTGGCCGCTGTGTCCGCCCTCCCTGAAGCCGCACAGACTGCCCACGGGGCAGTGCTCCAGCTCCTCCACGTCTTGTTTACTCGGAGCAAAGCCTACCAGATAAAATATCAAGCCCCAGGGCAAGGAGTCCTTGTTACCGGAGCTCGCTTTCATTCTCCGTCACGCTCACCTGTGAAGCTCACGACTTGCAGGGCTCAGACCCTCGGGTTCAGCAGGGGGAAAAGCCCCCAGACGTACGGGGCGCTACCTCCTTCACCTACCAGGAGTACAGGTTCAGGACAAAACATGGCTAAACCTGGAAGTGAATGGATTTACGGTCTCTCTTGTCCCCTTCGATGCTGCGGCACAGCATCCCGCCCGATGCCAGGCGAGGTGGCTGCACAGAGGAGCAGAGCCGAGAGCCTCCGTCTCTCGTCCTCCACGGGGGCACGTCCACCCCCATCTCGGGAGCCCTCCCTGCAGACTTCAGCAGGGGGCTCTGCCGAACAGTACGTGGCCCATAACTTTGCTAGTCAGTGGGGTTATTAGTCCTTAACTAATGAAGTTGTGACGCAGTAAGTGGAGTCCAGAGTAATAAGAAAACACTTTCCTATGGTAAAATTTAGCTGACACGCTAGCTTCAATATATTTTATAAAAACTAAGTATGTGGTCCATATCAAACCCGAAAATGTCAAGCAGATTTCATTTTAACTTCCTTAGAAATCCTGACACAATACAAAGCTGGGACAGAATTTTGTACACTCGATTCAACAGAAACCTCTGTTAATGCATCATTTGGTTTCAGAATTTTTTCTCCCCAAAAAAGCAGATTCAGTACCAACAACGTACTGTGAACTTAAATGTCAAGGGAATTTTAGGCACAGATGTGCTGTCACTGTAACTCCGCTGGCTGTAACTCTGCTTCCCGACGTAGGTGCCTCAGCCTGCTTTACCGAGAGACGTAAGAAAACAGTCTTCTCCTTCGATTCCCAGTTTCCCCTCAGTGGCATAACAGAAAAGATCTCCATCCTCACGCCTTTCCTTATTTCAGCAACGCAGGCTGCATGCCTTTCCTTGACAAAGAGATGGTGGCGTTATCATAGCTGCATTTGCGTGCCTAATATTTACACACCGTCGCTGTTTGCCAAACAGACTGCAATAACTTATGCAAAGATACGACCCTATTGCCACGGGAGCTGCGGCGAACCAGGCTGTAATGTGCAAGCGTAAGAGGGCAGGGTTGCACCCGAAATGCCAAAAAGCACAAGCGAGGATAACAGAGGCTACGGAAGGAGAGCTGCTGCTGGTGCTAGACGGAGTGATCTGGGCGACACTGCCTCTCAGGTGTCCTAGCTTTAGAGGACACCATTGCGCTCAAATCCAGAGCCAGACTTAATTCCAGTGACAGGGATGGTGGCAGCACGGGCGAGGGCTTGTCTCAGCATCTCACCAGGCAGCCGCTGAAGGCATCACCGCAAAAGCGAACGTGCTGGGAGGTATCAAGGAAATTAAGGAAATGATGGACAAGGTGCCTATACGAAGCTACAAGTAAGCGCAAGGCGAAGCTCGGGGAAATACAAAGGTGATAGCTCAGGGGAGACTGGTGCTGAGAGCACGGGCTGATCAAAGCCCAGGGGGTAAAGCAGGAGAGGTGGTACATCATCTACGGGGAGACTATCAAGGACGCTTGAAAGCGAAGCCTGCGACTGACGGTCCGGTGCAGGGGAGAGGGGGGAGCGGCAGAAGGACTGACAAAGAGGGGAGATGCAGCCGAAGCGGCAGGCTAAGAGATGGGTTTTTGCAGCAGTGCCGTGGATCGACTGTGCCGTAACAGGATTTCCTCTGCGCAAGCCAGGAAAAGGAGGCAACCGCAGTCATGAAGACACGAGGGGAGGAGTGCTTGCAAGAGAGTGCAGGAGGTAGAGGTGAAAATGTCTTGACTTTCTAGTATTTACATTCCAAGTCTCAAACCCATCCGAAACACCAGATTTTTCAGTAACTTCTGGATGTACTCTGTTGTTGAGCTAATTCCTCTTCTGCTTCTGCATAGATGGGGTGCCAACAGGAAAACTGCACTGCTTCCTGCCTCTGATGGGGAATTTACAGAATGCAACTTATAATTTGCACTGCACCAGTAAGACCCACTTACGAACCAAGACACTTGGCAGACACAAGCTATCCCAGTCAGCCTGGTCAGTCTGAAAAGGTTAACAAAATGCAAACGGCAAGAACGTCCTAAGCCAAATATATTCATATAGATACACTCGCCTACTTGGCGATAGTACTAGAGTAGACTTGAACGCTGAAACAGCCCAGGACCCCTTCCCCGCCAGTCTGAGGTCCTACAGCATTTCTCCTGTTGACAGCCACGCACACATACTGGATACAGCAACTAGCAGACTACAGCCTGCACACCGGAGCAGAGGAAAGCCAGGTAAACACGAGGGAGGAGTGGGTGACATGTCTGCCTCTCCTTCCCCCACCTTGGGTGACATGGATGACCCAGTCTGACGAAGAGGAGGGGAAGGAAGGCAGCCAGTACCCAGTTACAACCAGCAGCAACCATTCCTAAGGGGGACAAGCCCTTCTAGGCATTGTAAGTGGAGAGGAGGAGGCTGGTGGCTTCAGGTTGCCCTGACAGAAAAGGCAGAACAGGGTCAAAATGTCCGTAAAAAGCAAAATCATAAGGAAACAGACGTCAACCCTCCAGCTGGACCCCTTATCACAACCAAAGTGCCAGCACTGCGGACATCCTATACCGTCCAGATTTTATACATTTCTTCCATTCATCTTTCTCCCATGCTGATAGAATTACCTGAGAATTAAATTTCTGAATACTCAGTATGCATTCCTAATCGTCTTTGCTTATATAAATGTTAACCAACGTGGCAAATGCTCAGCCCCTTACCGCTATTTTCACAATTTCCTTCTAACTAACTGTTTAGCATTTGCAAGGGTAGGAAGAGTTTGCTTCACTTGCTTTCTGTCCCAAACTTCATTCCCTCTACCGAGATGGTACCTTAACAGCCTTCAGCTTCCAGCTGGACATCGAGCGTTCGGAAAGAGCACATTTTTGTGCATCCACCCTGTTTTCTTTTTCCACGTTGTGCTGTCTAAGCTCCGCTCGTCGCCCGGTACACTGGATAGGCATTTTACAATTTATTTGCAGAGGGAGCAATTCCTTTCCTGTCATCTTCCCGCAAACAATGTGAAAGAGCACAGGGGCGGCGATCCACCCTCACACCCACAGAGCCAAAAATGTGCTTGCACCGTGACGACCCGACGCTCTGCACTGTCAAACCTCCGGTCTGCGGCACCTTGCAGAAACGGAAACCAGCCCGTGCCTCCCTTCTCCGGGCACCCCTCCTTCCAGAAGGGGCACCCCCCGACCCCGTCCCCGCGCCCCCCCCCGGGCGCTCCCCTCCCTGCCTCCAGCAAAAGCAATTTCTCCCAAACGAAGAAGCGTTCAGTCAGCTCAGCCGCTTTCACAGCCCGCGGAGTCAGCGAGGACAACACCAGGTTCTTCCCGAAACCCACTCGGGAACGATCAAGCACAGGCCTAACGCGCGCCCAGCTTAAACGCACGGGAACACCAACCCCCCCCCACCCCCGATGGCGGCAACACGAAAGACAAAACGCTCGGAAGACTCGCGTAGCCGCCGGGCAGGCACGGAGGGCAGGCACGGAGGGCAGGCAGCGGCTTTCAGCCTCCAAACCTGCCGGGGGACCGGCCGGCGGCGGGGGCGGCGGGGACGGGCGCGGCGGGACGCGGCGCCCGGCGCTGCACAAAGGCGAGCGACGGTTCTCAGCGCGCCGGGCCGAGGCTCAGCTCGCACCCGGGGCTCCGGTAACGCGCCCCCGCAGGGGAGACAGCAAGAAAAACAACGACAGCAACAAAACCAAACCAACCCAACAACAAAAAAACCCGCCCCACGCCGAACCCAAAATGCCGACCGCCCTCAGAAAGGCTTCGGCGGCCCCGGCAGCGCGGCACCCTCCCGCCCGCAGCCGCCCCGCTGGGGCTGGGGCTGGGGCTGGGGCCGGCCCCGCTCACCGGCTCCGGCTCCCGCTTCCCCGGCTCCGGCTCCGGCTCCGGCTCCGGCGCCGCCGCTCCCGGCTGCCCCCCCCCCCCCCCGCGCCC
>JAVKLA010000026.1:1430494-1485532 GCA_034782735.1 Sagittarius serpentarius
GGCCCCACCCCCGGGGCGGGCGGTGGGTGCTGCTGCGGGGCCGCGGCGCGAGGGGTGGGCGGCGGGTGCTGCCCTGCGATCGTAGCACCGCAGGCAGAGGCTGGGCAGAGCGAAGGAGCGGGTTAGGAAAAGCCGCCCGGGAAGTGGAAGCTGGCAGGTGTCTTTCCGAAAACTCCTCCAAGTTTTCCGGGCAGCTGCTGAGGCCCTCAAGGGTACTTGGACATCGTTGGCACGCGTTAGGAGTGTCGTAGTGGTGCCAAGACCAACTGAGATTAAGTAGCCTGAATGCGAACGAAACCTGGCTTCACTAGTTCGTGTGGGGACTGACTTACTGACCGGTATCGCGTGCTCTGGAATCAAATATTGGGAAAACGCCGGCTGGCTGGGACACATTTCCTTCTGTGGACCCCGTGGAAGGAAAGGCTCAGCTGGCTCCTGGTGCACTGGTCTCATCCACTGCGATTTCTGTTGGCCAAATGGCTTTACTGCGGGTTGTAAATCAGCGATGAGCACTGTGAAGAGGAGATGGGGAGTTTAACGCACCCTCTGCAGCTCAGGCTTGCGTCTGGCTAGTGTCCACGTGCCGTTCTGAAAAGGACGTTGGGAAAGGTTGTTCTTCATTTTCAATTGCTCCTTGGGAGCTGCGCAGTTCGTAACGTGCTGCGGAGGCACTGCTGTGAGATGGGCTTTCTTTGATACACTCCGTACAGTTTCAGTAGAAGAGTAACTTGGGATGTCATGAAACAAAGTCAGTTTGGGAGGAACAAGACACAAATAAGTAAATAAAAGACAAATCTTGAAGGGAAAATCCTTCCCAGGGAATGAACCATGTTTCTCCTTGGTAATAACCTGTGAATGCAGGGGCATACAGAAGAGGTGGGTTTGGCTTTCAAGCGGCAAAAATGCCCTTTCCATAGTTCACCTGTGAAACAGGATGTCCGTGTTTTTGTGGGTTTGGGGTGGTTTTTGTTTAGGTTTGGCTGCTCGGGGTGGAAAGTCATGTGTATGGTATACGAACACAGAAAGAACAGAGTTATCCGTTAGCGCCGTGGTACCCCTAACCTCAAAGCAGGCCGCTGGCTCAGTTCAACTTGCAGCTGCTGCAGAAAAGGGCACGTTGGGCAGCGGACTTGCTGATTACATGAGCCGTTGTGGCAATAACACACAAAGCCCGTTGAAACTGTAAGAAACAAATATGTAGGTAGACACCTACCACACTACTGGCAATGATTAGATTAGAGCTGAAGAATTCTGCTGAAAGCATTTAAAAAAAAAGTACTGAGAATTTGCTATATCCTTTCTTATTTGCATACTCAGACTAGAGGGCTCTTTGGTACAAGTCCTGTGTCTGGGATGTCAGTGGGTATAAACAAAGACAGATGGTGGATTGAAATTCTCAACATTGATTTTGCCATATAGAACACGGGGACCAGGTACAAAACTCTAAGGAGATGGGAGAAGCAAAAGTGGTAAAGCAAAACGTTTGAATCTTGAAAGAAGAAAGTCAAGAGAAATGCCTCTCTTATAGCTCAGTTATGCCAACGGCAAGCTAGGACAGACAGCAAGAGTCTCCCCCTGAGGTCAAACGGGAGGAAGAAGAGAAGGGAAGGCAAATGCAACAGAACTGAAGTGGCTGCTAAGCCAGGCATGCCGTTGCTCGCACTGGCCAAAAAAATCGGTGCTTTCTAAAGAAAACAAATTGTGATCCCTTGGACTTTTCTCCCTTTAGTGGATTTTCATTCAAAGCCGAATCCACTGAGGAACGAGGAAATTCCTCAGTGCTTCCTACCAATGAATGTACTTACCCCACAGCATCAGGCATAGTCACTAGTAATCCCTGGCTCTGGGAGAAACTCAGAAGTCAGATCCAGATCTACCCAGTACGTCTTACAATCTCAGCCTACGTAATGATGTAGGTCGTGTCATCCTGGCTTGTATAGCTACAAAAAGATACCGGTACTTAGGCAAGGAGGGGGAATTCATCTTTGCAGCTGTGCTCTGATTTTTCACTCTTTTCCTGAATAAAGCACCTCTCGAGGGGAGGTGAAGAGCGTCGCTAGAAGAGGGCACGCGTTCGTTCAGCAGAGGAGAAGGGGGCAGAAAGGCTTTTGTGCTTCTCAGAGGTCACTGGTATCTCCTGATGGGTTTTTTAGCTTGGGTTACATCACTGATGCCCTGCCGCTCTTTGTGGCTTGTTCGTTTGCCGCGAGCGGCTCGGTGACGCTGGTTAAAGCAGCACCAGAGGAGTTGTCAGCAAGATCATGCCTCTTGCAGTCAACTCCGACGGCTGCGTCAGGACCTCATGCGGAGGCCGTGGTAGCGGGAAGCGCTGCAGCTCCACAGTAATTAGCTTGTTCTTTTATGGCTCTTCCTCCTTCTCACTTTCTGTGCAAACAGCACAGTATGAGCTGGCCCTTCCTCAGGACAGTGTCTTTCTTGCAAAGTGCATCTCAAAATGTTTTGCAAAGATAAAATGTTCCACCAGAGCATTAAACAGAGGAAGAGAAACAGGAAGACAGAAAAGATCTTTTCAGAGAAGGTCTGAAAAAAAGATGAAGGAACAGCAAAGCAGAAAAATGCACGGAGAGTCTTCAGATGGTGAGAATGTGAAAAAGTCCTTACAAAGCCAACTTAATTTTTTTTTTTTTTTAATGCAGTACAGTCAGCTAGTCGGAGCGGCAGGTTGAAGGGCTGGATAGTGCTCTGGATGGGTACGGTTGCCTCTGAGGTTCTGGCCTGGAAAGGGCATGTCGAGGTGACACGGCTTGACTGATGCTGAGTCCGGTTGGGCCTCCAGAGCTCAGCACCATTCCTGCTGCTCCCTGTCTGCCTGTGAGACAGTACAGCTTTCATGGATTTAATGGCTTTTCTGCCTTCGAATACAGAAAAGTATGGGAAATTACATGTTATTATTTTTTTTATTATGATTACTGCTTTGATCACTCTTGGGGTGATTGCCCGTACCTGCTCAGAGGCTGCAGGTGGTGGAGTGAGCAAGCTGCTTGTTGGTGCCCCAGCTCTGCTGGGAAGCCTGCCCACAGAGCTGCCGTCTCCGCTTCAAGTGTGCGTAGGGGATGCTGTCTGCTTGGCTTCGCTACCTCTTTTCTGCTTTAGTGTTCCTTCCAGGTGTACCACAGCTCGGGGAACTTTGAAGAAACTGATACAGTCCCAGCCTGATACACTTCCATTCTGAAATGCAGAACTCTCTGTTGTTACGAAATCGATCAACAAAGAAGTGTTTTACCCAAATTTCTCCCTTTATCTTCGTGGTTAGAAGCTGTAGCTGGTTCTTTTTGTCCTCACCAAGGCACTGTAATTTATTCATTGAAGTGCATGGTTGCTTGCAGCTCACCCAAATTAAGCATCAAACAGAGCTGTATTTTACAGCTCTGAAGATGAGTCTTTCTGAAATGCTTAAATTCACTTTGTTGTCAATGGAAAGTGGTAGGTGACTGTGAAAACCTCCAGAGGGAGTTCTTATTCATCTAGGTTTGAGCACATGAGTTAGGTGTACATGGCCTTTTCTGATGGCCTTAAATCCATTATCTTTCTCCTTTTGAGTATTTAGGGAACTTAGGGGCTTACTCAGAAAGGGCTGCTTCATTACAAACCTAAGATACAGGCATAGACCAGTTAAATGAACTAAATCCCACCCCAGAAAATCAGATCCTCATCTGTGCAGCTGAGATCTTCACTTTAAACTTTGCATGCAGAGAACACAGGTCTACTAAGAGCCAGGATAAAACATAAAACCCTTTGCTATTTGAACAGGTAGCCCTTTCCCCAGAAATGCTGGCTTTCCCCTTGTTCTTCGCTGAGCACCCAGAGGAAAACAGGGGGTAGCGATGCCTTCCTGAACCTGACCATGTCGTCTTAGTGCCTGGATTTGTACTCAGCTTGTAGCACTGCCTTCAGCACGTATTTTGTCTCATACGTTTTTGCGATCACGGTGGCTGAAAGCTAATGACTTTGCAGGGTAACGTTTTCCGATACTGAAAAGGTTTCTGCACTACAATTTACATAAACACTACTATTTAATAATGGCCAACACTGCAAATAGGAAAAGTCTTTAAAGACTTATTGAGCCAATATTTAACTTCTAATTCCTCCATCAAATAAAAGCTACTTGTTAATGCAAGGACCAGCTAAATGATTTTTAAAGCTCAGTTCCCTCCATCGTTAGATGTTTTTAAAAGACTGTTAGACCACCATTAGACCTAGAATTCTCCAGATACCTCTAGTCTTTTTAATTACCTGCAGTCATTATTAAGTGTAGTCACTGCAAAGTTCGTTCATTCTCTCCATGCTTCCTACTAATCCACTTAGGAACTTGGCTGTCGAGCAGCCTCAGGAGAGGGTCTCTTTAATGAGAGCCCTATGGAATAACGGGCTGTTCATTTCCCTAAATGTCACTTGTATAATATTAATATATTCACGTGCTAATAAAAGGACAAGCGCCTCATGCACTGTTTGTCTGAGATACGAAACGCTGGCATGGATCAGCTCTGTCTGTTAATGGTTAACATTTATCATAGAATCTTTTTAATGTTTATAAGTCCGCTCTTTGCTTAGGACGTATCTGCAGTGAGGTACATCAAGTACACGGATGATGTCCAAGGTCAGCTGGTGATGTCTTCTCGTGTCCAGGGGCTGCTGCTGCTTCTGGGAATCTGGGTGCATGAACAGCCAACAGCAAATCCTGTAATACGGAGCCAGATGAGAAAGTTACGTTTCATTTTAAAGACAATGAAATTTGTACGTACCTTATTATAAATAAATAGTTCTGCAAGTATTGGAACTGCAAAAACTTGTTTTCTTAGAGAATTGCGTCTTGAGGCTAATGTCTTCTGGTCCTTACAAAGCTCCGCTTGAAGCTTCACTAGGCAGAGCAGTTACAAGGCAGGGGCGGGGGGGTGTCTGTGCCTGTGTGTAAGTGTGGCTTTTCTGATGCCTAATCGCAGTTTTCTTTCTGTGAGGAGGACCCTGCTCTTTCTTGCCATGAGTTCACATGGTCTAATTCCCCTGTTTCAGTGAAGTGATTATTTGCTTTACATAGGTATTGGTAAAATCAGATTAAACCCATAAACTGTGGCATCTTGGGCTTGATTCAGTTGCCCACAGAGAGCCATCGATGACATTTTAGATGTCGTAGGGTACCTGAGACATCGTATGGTGCTGATAGATACGAAGAGAGCCCATAGGAGACCTGCAAATTTCTTGCCTGGTAACTGGGAAGCAAGCAGGATGCATAAGGGCATCTCAAACGGCACTGAGCTGAGCTGAGCCTGCGTTCTGCACTGTGTGTAATGGGATCTCGGGCACTCAGCTCACATTAAGACACTTCCACATATGTCCGTACAATTAGGTATTTTAATGACAAGCCAACTCCCACCTCATCACCTCATCCCTCCCCCCCCCCCCCTTTTTTTTTTCTGATTGCTTAAGTCAGGGGTGGTGAACTGCAATCTAGACAGGGGTTTGTGCCCGCATGGATCTCACTGTGGGGCCAGAAAAGCTTTAAGTGCCAAACCAGGATTCCAAATTCAAGTCATGTTCTGTAGCTTTACCCTCTTTGCAACCCCTAACCTCTCCCAAAAGCGCATCTCTGCATTGGCCAGTACAACCTCTGTTTTTCATTGACACTTACGCCCTTTGGTGATATAATCCCTTGGTTGTTTTGCTCAGATTATCCGTATATGCATTTTTCTTTGTGCAGCCGACAGCCTGAATGTGGCCTCCAAATTGTAGAGTCTGGTCTCAGCTATATAGTGCATTTCCTCACTTCCATTGCTGTATTCACATAACTAATGAGCCAACACTATTCTCTGTAATAGTTATCGATAAATTCCCCGGTCAGTGTTTCTCTCCTTATAATACACATCCAAAGGGCTGTTCGAAGCATAATTTTGTCTTAGATCTTTTCACAGACATACTGTTGGCTGCTATTGCACTTGTATCCGATGATCCGCTTGCGAGTACAGGATATAGCCAAGGCAGAGCTACGCTGCTATCCTCACCTGTGATGTCTTAATGTTGATGTGATTTTCAAAAGATAGGTATATAGCTGTTAGTTAATCAAAACGTTACAAACCTGATGCCCGTGTACTCTATAACCATTTAATACCATTCTGTCAGGGCAGAAGTGCTTTAAAGTGAGTACAAATGTGATCTGAGCTGATTTTAAAGCCCCATTACACTGCCAGAGCACTCCAAAGTGGCCTAAGTATAAATGAAAATCAAGACCTCCATCACAAAGATAAATGACCTGGTAAAAAGATCAATCTCATCCCCACAAAACAGCAGAAGCGATGATAGTAGAGACAAATCTCATCAGGGGCCTCCCGTCCAAAGCCTACAGAGCGGGCTGCGGAGCAGATGGCGAGGAGGGAAAAGAAACCCAAAGCCCAAGACATCTCTCTGCCTTTTACCCAGGGAATGCAGCACAGCTACTGCAGCCCATCTATTTATGTGTCGCATGAAATATTCCCAAAGGGGGTCTCTGTTTCTTTAGAAGGCAATATTTTTTTTATTTTTTATTTTTTTTTTATACACGGATGGATTCTGAGCTGAGGAAAACCTAAACTAGTCCAAGGAAAGAAAGTTCATTATAATTCAGAGAAGTGAGAAGTTTTTTGATGATTTTAGCATCTCAAACGTCAGTGACTGCTGCTTCTTTTTGTCCCTGAGAGGTAACAGTGCCTTTTCCAGCAGTGTCTCGGTTTCATCTGAATCAAAGGAAACCTCCGAACTGTGTGATAACCTTAGCTAATTATTCAGAGAGTGGAAACGTAAAATGGTATGACATCAGCACCAAGACAGAATAATTCTGATAACATATCAGCTCCTGAGTATGCATCCTCACAAGCCAGCCTGGGAACACATACTCAGAGAAGATCAGCTTTTCATCTCAACCCTGTAATGAAATGCAGTTTGTGTCACCAACCAAGAGTGAAGAAATAGCAGCTGTTCCTGCCTCTTTCTGTGATCTGTTCACATTCGAAGCGCTGGGGGAAAAAAAAGTGGATTCCCTCTCGGTTCAGAGTCTGATAACACCAAAGGTAAATAATCACAGCTTAGCTTTGGCCAGAGACACCAAAGATACACAAAAGGGACAAAAGCTCTTTTTCTTCCCCAAACAGCTATGCTAATGGCAAGGGCAATTTTCACAGGCTTTTTGAGCGAGGCGGTGTTTAAATAGGTTAGATCTGATTCTGAGAAGTACTAAACATGCACCTTGTAATACATGAAGGACTCATTGACATTAACATCAGATCCTTTGCCTTTGGTGTCCCTTGAATGCAGTCAAGAATGCTAAAGCGTAAGACTGAGAGACAGAGAGGCAAATAACTCCTCACTGAAAGTGCTTAGCTCCTTGTAGAAAGTGGAGCTTTGCAGTTTTCTATGCTCTTACCCTAAAGCAAGCCTATAATATATGCTATATTACGCAGCCATGCTTCAGACCACTTATAAACTACAATTTCCTTATTCCTGCCTCCTTAGGTTCTCCTTTATAGTTTCTCCTCAGGTTTTAAAAAGACAACTCAGGATATGGATAGTTATGCTTTGTCAGACAATTTTATGTGTCTCTATCCAAACACAGGGGTTTTTTTGCTATTGCTTTTTGACTGTATTTCCGATGAGAGGAAGCCTGACAGACAAACTCTTCCTATGTTGCACCTCTGAGGCTTGGAAGCTCGACGTTGTGCTGAAGTATAAACCAGAGCAGTAAGAGAAGATTCCTGCTCCAGCCATGTGGTGGGATAGGTTTGTCTGTGAAAGGCAGATCATCTAGGTCATTCTAGATTTCTGGGTTATACCCTCCAGCCCAGGCTCATGCTGACTACAAGCAAGACTGCGATCCAGGACTGGCCAGCACAGAGAGGGTAATGCAACAGTTAGCCATATGTAAGTTGTGTCGTGAGGACACCGTCCTGTATTTTGTCAGTCTGATCAATTTTAATTTTAGATTTTTCCCTTTCCGGGTTTTCAGTTTTTGCTAGCTTGGAAAACCTTACTCTTATTTTCAAAAATCACCCGGGGTGTATGGAGAGCCACCTCTGTGGTGGGAGAGACAGGCGGCACTTGGAGGACAGGACCTGTCTTGGTGTCTCCGATGGGGCCTCTCCACTGCGTTGCCCAACGTCCTTTCTTGTGTGCTAAGCTGTTTGAGAGCTCTTCCAATGAAAGATGCTATAAAAAAGACGTTATTTCCTAAAGATTTGTTGTTAATCAATAAAACCGAGCAAAACTCGACACAACACTGTTGAGAAGACTCAAGGCATGACCGAGAAAGATGGTTGAGCAGTTTCAGGATGGTGGGCTAATAGCTGCACGCTGGGGATGGTTCACTTCTCATATGATTTTATGCATGTGCGGTTCCATGGGCACCAGTGATTCACATGAGTGGCAAGAAAGAGAGAGCCCTAAAAGGAACCCGGAGCCCCGTAAGGAGCAGTCAGCCACAAACTGGTTTATTCCCTTTGCTCAGTCTGGAAGGTAGTTTTCTTGAGCCAATATTGAAATTCATGAAATTATTCTGTTTGGCAGCTATTTCCTATTGTTAGCAGAACAGCTAAGGAAAATGAATTTGTGATTTGGTTTATAATCTCTGTTCCAAGCTGTCCTTCATAACTAATTGAAGGAGTTCAGCTGGTGCCAGTTTTTCACCCTCTGCAACAACAACTGACCCATCACTTCTTAGAATCTGATTTTCCATAGATTTACTATTCCACCAGCTTTTTATGATACGACTGTTTCTTGCTTTCTCATAATTTACACACATTCATATGTGCATACATACTAGTAAGATGCTGGGTTTCTTGGTCTGTAGTCCTGACTATCAGTACAAGGTAAATTCATGTCCCTGCTCATGGTCACACGAACTGTGAAGGACTTGACGTTTGGAAGTAAGAAAACGTCAAACAGTGCTATTCAGTCAACCTTTTAAGTTTTGGACATGCTGTAGCATAATGAATGCAAAGTCCTCAGCAAATAATGTCACAGATGAAGGAAGGATTTGATTTAGTATTTCTGTTGCCATTAAGCTAACGTAGCTGTTTTTAATCTGTATAAATTGGTCAACAATAAGTTATTATTATGCATCAATAATGAATTCCCAGAAAAGCTGAATATATGAGTATGATTATTTCCCCCTCTCCCCAGTAAATAGAAAAGTATGGGAATTAGTTCTAAAAATTCACAAGCTGTCAATGTGAGGTGTATACTGGAGCCCTTCCCCCAAGGTCATTTATTCCCATTAAGCCCAGCTCAGTAATGACCAAAGTCTTCAGTTTTACCACTTTCTAGCTACTTGCTAGTCTATCTGAAAGAAGACTGGTTGTCTCAATCCATCAACCGTGCCAAGTTAAGTGGATTAACACAGCACTTTTCATGTCAAATCAGTTCAGAAAGGTGACAGGATTAAATGCCCAGTACCAGTGTACTTTTGGTAGGCCATAGCAATAACCCCATGGAGGCTGGAATCCCATGAGCTTGCATGACTGCTTTGACATGTTCTTTGTACGAATGTCAGAGACACTGCCTTCCAAAAAGGTACATCAAAACTCAGAGTTATCACTTGAATTAAAGCAAAGGCATCACAGTTTTCCCCAAAATAAATTCTTATCAAACTATTGTTCCTCTTTTCTATTGTGGAAATTGTGATATTATACTTCCTGGCTTCCTATTTATCAAAGTGCACTAAGTTATTTGCTGCTACCAGAATAATAATTTTTTTTTTATAATTTGCCTTTAATTTGCTAATATTCCTGTGTGGATCCGTATCTAAAATAACACTGTTGTGCTTGGTGAAAGGACAGAGGTCTAAAACCAGAAAAAGCAATACAGGGTTCAGGTACAAAAAATTAACTGTGCTAGTGATACGCACGTTTCAAACTAATTCTAACACTGCCTTCTGGCAGAGTCTCGTTTTCCTCTATTTCTAACCCTTGCGTGGGCTGCAAAGATACAGGTGGGCATGTAGTGACTGCAGCAGAGAATGCCTGCACGTTGCCAGAAGTCTGCAAGGTCTCAAGAGGCGTAAATGTTGCTTCCTTTCTCTGTTTTTTTTCACACTCTGTCCCATGGTAGGATTATAAGGCCAGAATTTATCCCTTAAACCTTACCAGGGTATTTGAGTTTCTATAGTATATCTCTGTTCTTAACTTGGGAAAAAAATATTTTACTACTTAAAACTGCCACCTGTAATGAAGATGGTAACCAACCCAGAGCCCAAGTTTGCTTGCTTCTAGAGGAAGTCAAGAGTCATGTATGAATATGCCTCATCTCTTCATTTATCCCTCCCAGCTGTGCTATTTTATATGTTAGAAATATTCTTTCATTCATTTAATCTTATTCTGGAAGACACTGAAGCATTTCTAGGAGGGCACTTAATTTCATTAGCTTTTCTGCAAACAAAAGCACAGCATGAACACCTAAGTAGAAAAATTAGATTACTCGATGCAAGTCAGAGGAGGGAAATGTCCTGATACCAGCTTTACAGACCGCAGACTCTTCATAAACTCATCACTGTGGAAACTAAAATTATAGCCACAGTCCCAGTGACCAAAACTTTGTGCAAGGAGGAGCAAGACAGGGTGACTTACTGCTGTGGTGCTTTATGTGCGTCAGGAGGACAAGGCTACCTCTGAAATTAAAAGAGCTATCAAAGCAGTCTCATACGGTCCTCTTGTACCAATCCAATAGTTTCACTTAATATTGAACATTGTTCCTCTCTGAGGTATATTTTGCCTCCTTTTAGCTAGAATAGTGTCTGAAAGCCCTGGCTGCCCAGGTGTTTTCCTCTCCAGTAGCTGAAAACCCTGAGATTTGTTTGGTTGCTTCTGAATACAAGTGAAACAATGGAATGCTGTTTCTTCTCTGAATAATCTAATAACCAGCTACATACATGCAAATTTCAGGAAACCTTACATAACGTTTATACATTTAGATTTCATACATATTTTAAAGATGTATTGTTTTGCTTTAGCCGGTGGGAGTTCATCATCAAGGTCTTGCAGTTTAAAGGAAAACAAGTTCTTTTTGAATCCACTCAGCAATAGTAGTAAACATTCGCAATAACTCAGCAGAAATCTAATTAATTCCTCTGACATTACATCAGTTACAAGAAATAAAAAACTTAATAAACTTCACAAATTAATGCTCTCACAGATATTTATGGCTCTACTTTCAAGATTTTTGCAGGCCTGCCAGCCTGCGCAAGACCAGATGAGACGGCATGACCTCCAAACACTACCACTACACGTATAATAGTAAATAGTAGTATTTTTGATCTCAGGTGACACTCTGTAGGCAGAAAAGGATGTAAGTTGTAGAAAAGTAATAAACATATTGGCTCTAGGCTTTCGTCAGTGTTTCCAAGTTTGGAGACAATATAAAGCCTGATTGCAGGATGGTTCAATGTTATCTTACTTAAAAGCTAAGCAGGATGGTAGCTGATGATAAAACTACTAGTAATACATGCATTCACTCAGCCATGAATTTAAAGGGAGTTGAATGGATAAAACACCATGCGTTCAAAGCCAATCAGAGGAAGGATATTTGATTCTTCTTGAATGGTCCGAGTTCCATATTTCAGTGAAAAATTTCATGTAAAAACATACTGAATTTTTGGCCGCCTTTGGGGCTTCTGGGCTGGAGGTATTGTCGCTTTTGATTTTCAAGAATGCTAATAATACAAGAGTCGTCAGCAATGAGAATGGGACAGCAGTGGTTAAACACGGACTGGTGACAGAATTTCATCTCTTATAATATGAAGTCTAATTAGCATTAATATATTCTTTGAGCTAAATTGCACTCAGTGGTTTGCATACGTAAGTACAGGAAAATATCATTTAATAGCTTCATAGATCAAAGCGTTCTGTGTAAGACCAGGGTACCTGCTACAGGCAGAAGCGGCAGCTCGGGTTGGGGTTCGCGGCCCCTCTTCCCAGCGAACACCATGACGGCACGCCGGAGGTGGACAGAGGTGGGGGGGACGGTGGGGGCACCTAAGGATGCGGAGGTGAACCCCGGATGCCTTATGGATCTGCACTTTTTAAAGAGCAGAGATGTCTGGACACAGACATCTCACACAAATTATTTCTACCTTTGACAGAAACAGGTGAGCCAAAAAGACTATATTTGAGGCTGGGTTTAGAGACAGTTTGCTCAGAGTATATAATAAAAGTAAAGGGCATGTTGTGGTAGTCTTCATACTATCTATACACATTCCAGATGTCAGAAAACAATGATCTTATCTGTTTGTTGCAATAAGCTTAATGTACACCGCATAATTAATAAAATATAATGCTTGTAAAGTGTTTTGAAAATGTAAAGCGCAAGTGCTAATGGATGGATGTCTTCATTTTTTCATAAAAGACATATAGCAGTTATAAAGCAATATCGTGAAAGACAAGGAGCACTGATTAATTTGATGGTAACGAATAATGGATAACCATTGTTGGAAGCTTTTGCTTCTTTGGGTAGTGTTATTTGTTCCTTAATTTATTACTTCTTTATCCCAAGACATAAATGGCTCTTCGCAGGCCTAAGCGAGATGGATTACAGCAGAGGGAGGTGGGGACGAGGTGGAAGAGGAGGCTGAAGAACACCACCGCTGGTGTGAATGTTTGGTTCGTCAAAGAGCAACATGCCAGCCCTTTACATTCATTTTAGGGTTTTCCCCGTGCTGTTTGGTCCCTGGGCTTGGGAAGGAAATCCAGTACTAGACGAGCCCCGATAGCTAGACGAGCAGCAGGATACCCCATCGGTGGGGCGGGTGTTTCAGGAGGAGGGGAGGGGCGAGCAAGGTGCCAGGCATGGCCGGGCGGGAGCTTCCCATAAACCCTTTTAGGGTGCATTGGCGGGAAGGGGTGGGGCAGGCATGCTTTAGGAGTCTGAGATTCGTATGCCAAATACAGGCAAACCTGAGCGGAAACCATAATCTTTGTGCTGCAGAGTTCTTCTTTAGGCGTTTATTTTTACAAAGGAACAAACTCTTCCCCCATTAGATCAGCTGGGCGAATTGTAAAACTTTTTAAACCGTATCCTTCTTTTCAGTCCCTTATTAGCAAAACTTTTTCTTTTTTTTTTACTTTCCTTTTGTTCTTTCAGCAGGAGGTTATTCTGGCACTAAGTTAGTCCTTACTCTTCGTGCTCTTTAGTGATCAATCCATCTGCATGGCTTGGCAGTGAAGTTGCTCTCCTGTAATCTGAGGCTGTTTGCAAAGCCCCGCTGAGCATTGCTCTGTATCCCTCCGCTGGGGAGCCGCATTTCCTGAAGATTCATTTTACTTCTGATAAAACCCCAAAGACCTGCTCTGCACTCTTTAATCAATAACACACTCTCCAATTTACCAAGCGCGGTAAGCCCAGCCGAGGGGTGAGTTGCCGCTGTGATTTCAGTTTGGGTATCTGTCTGTCTGTCTGTCTCCGACCTGGCAGTTGTCAGCTCATCCAAGACATGCTTTGGGAGCGATCAATTGGTTTTTCTGCCTTTTGCATCGTAGTTACTGCTGCTGCTGCTGCCACCTGCTTTTGCAGGGCTGTGCCCCGGCACAAGGCTACAAACAGAGCGAAATTTGTTGGCGCATGGGGCTGCTCGCCTGCCTGAGCCCAAGGCTGCGGCGGGCTGCCGGCCAGCGTTCACAGCACCCTGTGCTGCTGTGACGGAGGCCAGCATCTTCCCCAGGCCACGGCCGTGCTGGGAAACTGCTCCGAAAGTGGCCCTACGGGACATGCCCTAGGAGCTGGAAGAGACTGGTGTCATCTTCACATAAGCTGGATGCGTACAGGTGTACTTTGCATCAAGGCAAAAATATATGCCGGCAGTGAGGAGGGGAGTAGCTTTCACTCCTGGAGCAGAGGGACCACGGCCAGAGGGACGCTTTCCTGGGAAAAGTGTTCTCTTGTGGCCTCAGGACGCGAGTAAATGCCCACAGAAACCAGAGGGCATCTGGCAGGCCATTAACATTGTGCTTAACATTCGGGGGTCAGTCAGAATTGCTGACAAACTCAGGCAGCAGGCAACTAAAAGTCAAGCTAAAAGCTGTTAAGGGGAAATGCAAAAATATTTCTTCCAATTGTTTGGGACCTAAGTGGTTGAACTGAATTTTAAGTCCTTCTAGAGGGTGACCCTCCTCTTCTGAAGTGAACCTTTCCCTTTCTTCTCGATGGTGTTCTTGTTCTACTGTGAAAACCAAAGCATTTTCATTTAAAGGTGTGTGGGGACCTTTGGAGTACCCAGTTGAGTTAGATGTTCATGCTTAAAAAAATTTCAAATTTTCCTGTTCCTAAAACTGATAAATTACTAATTATCTGATAGAAGGAAATCCGTTGTTAAATAACCCTCAGGCACAAGTTTACAATGCTTTTAAATTCAAAGAGAAACTATTTCATCTGTCACTTCCCAGGGCTTGTCATCTATGTTCCACTAATTAACACACTATTTGAATTATACATTAGCTCTTATTCTTGCTGCTGTATAGCTCACTGACTCATCTGCACTTTAGCTTTTTCCCTTTTAGCCATCAGCCCCTGGGAATCAGGCTGAGGTTTTTATGTGGTCCCGCTATGGTCCCGCTGGGGTGATAGCCCCTCTGTCTTAACTGTTTTCAGCTCCATATGAACAGCTGGGGCAAAAGGAATATTTTTGTGCAAGGCACTTTTTCTCTTTTTCCCCCTCCATTTTCTGTTTTGTTCTGTTTTCTCTTAGGCTAAAAAGCAGCCTGTTAGTAGCAGAGCTCTTGGGGTAGGATGGTTTGTGCCATTCGCTGGATGTGGTTAAGGCAAACTTCAAGTCAAAGCCAAAAAAGTCTGATAAATCTGATGAACACAGATCTGAGAAGGGAATTAGCAAAGGGGAAGAGGGGTGTCTGTGCCCACCCTCCAAGGCAGGTGCCCGCTAACCCAGCAGCAATTTCTTCCAGAGTTTTAATGGTCTCATCACCTCTTCGCGGGCACCACATAGTCCACATCTCTTGCAGGTAACACTGTCTACCCCCAGCAGCCCCCTCCAGAAATAAAACCGGGGCAGCAGCAGCAGATTGTGTGCCAAAGGTATGTGGCAGCTCTTAGCCCTGCAGACAGGTGCCAAAAAAACGGACAAATATTAACAAGGGCTTCAGAAGAGCTTAAAGCGGTTTGATCTTTCCTCTGCTGGCTTACAGTCTGGTTTATGTTTGGACCATTAACATGTTTCCCCTTCACAAAAAAATTTCCATGTTAGTATAATAAAACCTGATTTATAAATACTTGCATTTTGGGGTTCAAGTGTACATATATCATATATACATCCATGTTTGCCCATGTGTAGTGCTTGAAGAGCGCTACATACCTAAATATATATGCATATATGAATATACTGTTCCAGCCTGAATATACCGTTCCAGCCTGTACTAACATATTTTGGTGCTTTTTTTAAAAATCCAGAAACCATCCATTTGAAAGAGGTTGCATACGGAAACCTTTTTCCATGGCTACATTTGTGTGTGCACGCATATAGATAGCAAGTGAATATTTGTGCCGTGGTAAAGTATTCTTAATTTTGAATTATGTGATACAGAGTCATTTTTGCTTTTATTCATTTGTCAAAATTTGTATTCTTTCCTATTTTCTGCTGACCGTCAGGGGGGTTTAATTGCTTTTGAAGATAAAAATGGAGCCTCTGCTAGTGTTTTCAATCAACTGAACATGGAAAAGAGACATTACATTTGCTGAAATCCAAAACATTTTCATAATGTATCTCATACATCTTCTTAACGATGCCAGAGGAAGTTGTGCCAACAATTTCAACTGGTGTAAGATTTTCTCCAGACCTTCAGTAACTTCTGTTCTCTGAATTCCTTGTAGCCCCAGTGCGGAGCAGCAGGCAAGTGCTCTGCTTGCTTTTTTTGTGTGTGTTCTGGCAAATCTTCTCATCTGAAGCTCTCTTCTGAGCAGAACCCTTTTCTAATGTTCTCCCTTCTCTTGAATATAGCAATTTCAGATTATTTTCTTTTAAGGCACTTTTTGTTCCCTCTTCTAATCCTTATCAACAGCATGACCTGCGTTCTTTAATTTTACAGACCATTATAGGTGATATTAAAAAGACTAGACTCAACATAGGTAAGTACAAAAATCTCAGTATGTATTTGTGTTAGAAAGGTGTAGCCTACGTGAAATACGTGAGACCATCATATTAGTTATTTGCCAGTTTAGGATCTAAAGTGTCAGTAATTTTGTGCCACAACAGGACAGATACTTACTGAATCAGTGGCTGCCTCTTTCTTAAAGCTTTAGCTCGGGTCTATACCAGAAAACTAACGGTCACCTTCATCTACGTGGCTTTTTGCTCTGTGGATTCTCCAATGTCTGATAATGTGACTGAGCTCACCCAACAGGCTTTCCCTCAGTCCATTAACTAATTCAAATCTGTTCCCTCCACCACATTGCCAATTTGCGTGAAATTAATGGGATTTAGTAACTTGGAATTTTTTTTTTCACTGAAATTGGCGAACGTTGAGAAGATATAAAGAGGCAGGAAATTATACACAGATGAGAGAGACGAGATTGTGTCAGCTCCACTTCCACAGGAAATCAGGCATGTAATCTGTAAAATTTGCTTTCTTGTGATATAAGAGCCATTGGTGCTATAACTCCTAATGAGAAAATGCAATCCTCTTTTTTCATCTTACTTGCCTTCACTCATTAGAAAGTGAATTGAGTTTCTGCCAAGGGCTCTAAATAAGTAGGCTTCTGCAGGACTCAGCTCTTGTCCTTGAAATTAAAATACATATAGGATATGTTTTTTCACTTCCCTTAGGAAGCAGATTGAACTTGTTCATAGCAATAATACAGGGCTCAACCCCACCGCCACTGTAAATATGACTGTCTCTTACTCTTGTGAATATTGTGTTGCTCAGTTGGGCTTTATTTTTCCTCATGCCCTTGTAAAGTCATTCCATACCTCAAAATTTCAGTCCTATTTCTGGATCAGTCACGTCTTCCTTCCCAAATGCTATTCTGAAGAAAACTGCTTCTGGCGACGAACTTTTCCTTTTGGGATGTGATGAAGGGCTGTGACGAAGGATGTGATGAAGGACCTGTTCTGCATTTGCTGTGAAAGACAAAGCAGCGCACAATAGGCAAGGTTGTCACTGGGCGCGAATATCTGAAGTCCCCTAAACCTCCAACACGTTGATGTAAACCACAGTTACTGGTATGCAACAGGATCTTTTTGGTGGAAAACATGGCTTTAAGAGGCTGTATGTACTAAAGAACATTTTTTTGTCTAGCAGAGGACCATATCCCTGCCAAATAATGGGGCAAACTGCTGGTAGGGTTATAACTGCATACAAGTAAAAAATTGTCTGATGCAAAAAACTTCCAGTTCAGCAACCAAAAGGGATGGATAATTCATTGGATAACTGACGTAAGTCAGTGTCAGTCTAATGGTTTTCAGTAGCAATAAAATAGTCCCTGTATTACCAACAGGAGAGATAACTTTAGAGTTGCTATGAATTAATCCAGTTCTTAAACTATCAGTTTTGCTTATTTGTTTTCATCAGATAAGGTATTTCTTCACAGTCTCACGAATCTCACCCACCTTTTTGTCATCTTGATTTGTTCCTAACAGCTCAGATTTTGGCAAATTTTCGAAGGCCCTCGGACTAACTCTGACTACCAAGGCGTTCCTGCTTCACAGGCACCTGCATCTTGTGTCTGCTGGATCCGTATGTGCAAAGAACCGAGATTCCAAAGCTAATCTGTTAA
This sequence comes from Sagittarius serpentarius, assembly GCA_034782735.1. Classification (NCBI taxonomy): domain Eukaryota; kingdom Metazoa; phylum Chordata; class Aves; order Accipitriformes; family Sagittariidae; genus Sagittarius; species Sagittarius serpentarius. The sequence goes on from JAVKLA010000026.1 coordinate 1,448,246, forward strand.
TTAGTTTCAGTAATAAGGCTTAGCATAAAACCGAGGAATCAGTGAAATATAGCTCTGGTTTTGCACTGTAGTTTATGTAGAATATGGTATGGGATTAAATTGCAGAAATACCAGTAAATGAGTGTTATCTATATTAAAAGTGGAATATCATTATTTAGGGACTTACTAATATTTTTTATTTAATGTTTCTATTCACTAGGAAGAAAAATTCTTCCATTTCTGCTGCTCTTTCTATTGGTGTTACCAGCAATAAATTGTGCATATCATACTTTGCACTTACTGCTCTTTTTTAATTTAATGTAGCACCTAAAGACTTGCAATTGAACAATTCAGTTGTATATCTGAATAACACGTGCTTGCACTAACTCCATGGTGCAATAATAGAAACTTTCACTAGCACAAGTGGTGTTACAGCTTCAGTGTTTTGGTGTGCAAAGTACCATCATGTGTTCAGAACATTACAGTTAATTTTTATACATGTATTAGAGAGATGTGTTTCTAAATCATCATCACATACAAAATCATTTCAAGTTTTTTTCTACTTTATGTGTGTAATTGCTTATTTTACTATAAAGGACATCATTGTAATCAAATAATACTCTCAGTTTTAAAGCTAGTAGGTTCGTATATTTTGTCAAAAGCTGACTTATTTATGTACCTTGTCAACTTCATTCTCACAGTGGAATTCCCTTTAGATAACAGATTCACTTCAGAGATTGGAAAAAGCATAATTATACCTCATCCCACACTGTCTCGTATATGGAGAGTGAAAATGAAATCTGGAGTAAGGACATTATAAGCAAGACGACATATATCTTCTAAGAAAACAGTTACTAAGCAATATTATTCTTCCCTTTTGTAAAACACTAATTCCTGCAAGTATCTTCCTGTTGAGGGTCAAAGAATAATTTCTAGTTAGTTAGAGTCCCGTGTTAATTACTTGTTATTTATTTGTTACTGCCAGAGTTTTCTTTTTCTCTCTAACACCAAGCAGATTTTTGTGTTGCGATTCCCTGTATCAGCTGGAGCTAATTTAGATAATTTTATAGACGCATCTCCCAACATCTACCCCTGTTCGGTGAACCTTGCATCCACCTTTCTGTTTTCCATAATCAAAAATCCTGTTCCCAAATAACTAATTGCTGTTAATTGCTGTATGAAGAGGTTACCCCCTGATCAGGTATTTGCTGATGTTCCATTTGACATCAAACAGTCCGTGGCCTGGGTCATAACACAGCCTCACATTACAAAAAAATACCCTCCTCCATTTCTCTGAATGTTACTATAACTTTTGAGTGCCTCATTTTTAAAAAAATCTGAGTGAACTCAATTTGCCTAAAACAGAAAATGGGGCTACAGCCCTTTTATGACACAAATTATCTTTGCAATGCAGAGCACCAGAGCAAGAACTGATCTCCTATTTCAAATTATTTTGCTTAAAATATAAACATTTTGTTACAAACATATACTTTTTTTCAATAAAACCTTCACTGTGTCTCTTTAGCATGTGGTTCCCCCCCCAGGCGACCGAGCATTTTTATTTCTTCACCCCCTTACTGCTTTGATGGAAACATTATTTGTCACATTCACTGGGGTGCCTCTGATTTTCAGGCGGCTTCAGGGACTTGCACAGTTCCAGCCCTTCACATTTATAATGAGAAATCTTGTCAACAACAATCTGATGGTGCAGATCAGGTTTTTTACTTGCTGTGATTGGTTGAGGACAGAAAAGGATATGAAACCTGTTCTACTTTGTGTATTAGCTGTCAGTTTTCCCGTAAAATGTGTCCCCTGGTCCAATTTCACTTTGACAGATAGACTCCCATGGACCTGTTTTACCAGTACACGAACCATGTGAGGCAACTTCTTTTCGTATGGAAAAATGAGTCTACCGCAACTGACGCTTGCAATGCTAGCTTACGTTTCTGGGGAAAAATAAGCCTGTCTGCAGTAGGTAAGGTTTTTCTGTGTCCAGACTTCTCACACTTCAGCAAGGAAGATATCATCTGTGGCATATTTTAGCTTATTATCACCCAAGTTAGCTCCGTCAGTCACAGCGGTTAACCATGAAGTGCAGGTAAGTCCTATAGAGCTGATGGAAATGATACGAAAAACTAGTGCTATGGATTATAAGGGGTTTTAATTTCTGTGTATTTGCCTAACTTAAATATGGCTTTAATTTATCCAAATAATTATAAGCGTGCTTTTTGTTATGAGGGATTTCCTTTAACCAGAGCTAAGCTTGGTTGCAAATGGTTTGAGGTCCTATTAAACCAACTGGCAGAGCAGACAGTGCTCTATTATTTGATGAAGCGCAAAAAAAGAGCACTCTCCTCACTGCTTGTAGGATTAATTAGTACCTACCTTACATTATTTTCACAGTGGTTTTTATCATCCAGATTTGATTAACAACCTTCTATTTGCAAGAAGCTGTCTTGCCCTCTCCAGCCTGGATTAGCCAGAGAGAGTATTCACACTGTGTGCTCAGTTTTATCTACACCTGGACATAAGTCAGGTGCTCCTTGTTTGCGTTGTTTTTGCGGCTTAAATTTTTGCCTTCATCCTAGTTGCATATAACCTGAGAAAGTACCTTACCCTTTTCCTCTCTCGTTTTTCTAATATTTGTGCAAAAATGCGTGTTGACCTGAGCTACACTTTCTGCTCATTACTGTTATTCACTGTTTGCTTATTCTCTTCATTTAAGCTTCCATGCAGCTTCCAAGTCCCTGTTCTTTATTTGGGTTCTTTGGACACTGAAAGGTACAAGAGACATACCTGAGCCACTCACCACCTTCTCTTCCCTTGCTGGTTTCCCCTTGCCTCAGCGAAGTGTTTGGGAAGACCAAATGGGTTACAAGGGCTTATTTTCAATTGTGCCCGGTTCTGACTGCTGGTGTCCTGTGGTCAGATTAGATTACGAAGAGCCAGTGCATATCCTCCTTCTGTCCTCCTGTTGCCTGGCTCTTGGTGCGTCGGATGGCATTGTACCTATATAGTAGCACAGCGCTGTATTAAGCCTGTGTCAATTAGTTATCGAAGCATTTTGCTATAGCTAATATTTTTTTTTCCTTACTTGTTAATGCATGTGGCAGCAAGATTATGTTAGGAGTGTGGTACAGGTAGGCTTGCAGCAGGAGTCCTCTTGCAGCCTTTTAGGGCTAGGCTACAGTCCCTGTTAAGCAGTTTGATAGATACAAGCTAGTGACAGCTCTCAAAGGCGATAATCTCATTATCGGGTTTACCAACTCCGGCAGCTCAAAGATGAGTGGGGTTTATCTTTCAAATAACTAAGTCAAATCAATTAGTATTCATTAATATTCCACATCAACATTAAATATCCATATGTTACCGAAAAGCGGATTGTGCTTGCAGCACTCACATCCTCACTTTTTCCAAAACTATGATCTTAGAATTGCTCATATTTATATGCCACTTGTTTATGGCACTTGAAACACTTAACTGCACTGCTGCAGGTCTCTCCCACCCCTTGCCTTGATTTGATGGCTGTAAGTCAGGTCCTGATAAGCTTTCAAAGACAGTTTTACGAACTGTACCTAGCATATAGGCTGTGCTTCATCAGCCTCAGCAGAACGTGTCTCGTATATGATCAAATGCAAACCCAGAAATGACAGTAGTTAGCTGCTAGCTGCTTTCCATACCACAGCCTAGTATGAATACAAGCCATTCTGGGAGTAAGTTCATGATTAAGTAACAGCCCATGTACAGTGCAGTCTGGACGTGCACTGTACTAGATGAGTGAAAAATGAAATTTGGCCCCTGCTTGTCGTGTTCTTCCCTACCCCTCAGGTCAGATGGACTCCACCTAATCCTGCTTAAACAAATCTTGCTCTTGCCATCCTTTCCATGGCCCAGGAATGGATGGGTATCTTTCCTATGTGATGCACTTTAAAGAAATCTAAACATCTCTCGAGTATGGGCCAAGGATGCGTGATTCTCCGTTTGGTGGGTCAATAGCCCTTCTGCTTGACATTTCTATAATTGTACCAAAATCCTAAGTTCTGAAATAGAGATAAACACCAAAAATTGCATTTAAAAGAATCTGCCATCACTCGCTCCTCAGGAGGTAGGTTTCTGCATATTCTTATTCCCATGGTTAACCAAAGGAGAAAAACACATAAAATAAGTGAATTGCCTCATCTTTCCCTATTACCCATTAAGACATAGGATCTATTTCCTCTCTATTAAGATTCCAATAATTTCAGTAACGTAAGTCAAAAGGGACTTAATTTCTGAAATGGGGTCTCGATACTTGCGATAGAAGAGATTGGAACGTGAATAATTTTACCTTCCGAATAAAAAAAAAAGGAGCTTCTTTTTATTCATTAGATAACAGAACAACAACCCCTCTGATGTGCTGATGTGTTAAATCCAGAACATGTTTAGACTAAGGTGCTGAGATAACTTCATTTCTGACAACTGATAAGAGAGATAATTAAAAGAGTGGAGTTGTTTTGACTCCTAATTCCTGAGATTTGCTGGAAGGTCAAGAGAGGTGACGTTATGGCCCATAATGGTGGTGTGACATAAAATTAAACTAAATAGCGGTTAGCTAACAGAATAGGGTATTCTAATGTGTACTAAAGGTTTCATATCATACGAGGCGTTAACTGCTACATGAATTAAATAACTCAGGGACTGCTATGCGATACATTGCCGCCAAGAAGACTGCGCTATCTATTGTTTGATTTCTGATTCGGTAGTAAAGAAAGTTATTGTGCTAACAAAGTATCACCTTCCTCAAAGTTTAAAATCACAACTACTTTACACCTGCTGTAAATTTTTATCAGTTGGGGCATAGCCTTTTTATTTTAGTTGTACTGGAAAAAGAAATTGTCACCTAAAAGTTGTTTTTCCAGACATCATTTAGTTATTTCACTTACCACCTAATTATCAGTAACAAGGTGTCTAGCCAAGAAGGTGTGCTCAGGTAACTTTCCGCTTTTGTGAGTACCATAAAATGATCAAATACCAATATACAATACAAGCTTTTGTGTAGGCTGTTAGGTTTTGGGGTTTTTTTTAATGACTTTAAAACGAGGCCATGACAGACCAGTTACCCTGACAAAGTCAGGTGCTGTTCTCAAAGGATGAGCATGGTCCTCAATCTATCTTTCGCTTTTTATGTCAATCAATGTAAAGAAATGAAAGCACTTTATACCCTTCTGGTTGAAAAGCAGGGTAGAAGCTAATCTTTTTTCATATTATAGTTGCTGGAAGATGAAGTGATCAATTGGTGAATGAGAATTCAGAACAAATTCACTGGAAGTCATGCTTTATGTAGACACATGGTTCACTGGCAGGTAGTAGCCAGATGATGGTGAGCTATGAGAAAAAAACAGATTAAGTAGATTTTGAGTCATATCCTGAACTGTGAGTCAGGTGTTGGTGTTTAGCCAGATAACAATTCTTGCATCCCAACACAAAGTCCACAAGACCATGGTGAAGACAAGTGGTCGTCATTCTCCTTTATATTACTAGGGTATACATATGCATCCAGACCTATGTCTTTTATTGACATGTGAGGTTAACAGACAGGCAACTAGGCTGTCTGGATTCACTTCTACATTGCATATAGAACATATATAAAAGATACCCGGGGAAGAATTAATTGGAAGAGCTTACCACATAAATAGGTCATTTCATGGCCAGTAAGCTGGATTTAATTTATTTCACTTTTAAATATCCGTATCTACAGTTAAATCTGTCTTTTATCAAAGCAAGTGATAGATTGCAGATGCTCAGGTATTTCGAGAAACAAGAGAGCCAGCAGTTGTTACCGAAGAGCAAAGAAGAAATTAGCCCTGTATAGTAATATGTCTAAGAGAAAAGAGAAGCAGCTTTGGCCATCCTGGCCCTGGGTAGCTGGTCGGTAGCTGCAAGAGTGCACCAAGAGAGGACACTGGGTGGGTTAGGAATACACTACGTAACAGAACTGGGAGAAAGGCTTCTTTAACAGAGGAGAATTCTGTTCTCTTTGCTTGCTCCTCTCTGCTAATCAGCTGAGAGAGTGATAAAATCGTAACCGTTAGGTTAGGATGTGCCTGGCCTGAATGATGTGGCCTGAGAAGCCGTTTGGGAACTGGGGTGGTACATTACATACTTGTGAGTTCACCAGGACCCCAACCCCGATCATTTTTTTTGCTGCGGAAATGCTGTAATATAAATAAATCTATGTTTAACCAGTGGAATGTAGTTCCCCAAACGCACTGTGGAATATATGACCACAGAGAGATAAATATTTAAATGACATCATCTACGCTGTAAAAGAAGAGGTGACTGGAGTGATTCTTTGGCACTCTCCCAAAGATGTTACATTTAAAATCTGGTAGATGTATTGCCCTGCTAGGTCAAGAAAGTGGCAAATTGGAGGGATGAGAAGCTCCTGCCTAGGTTTTGCTTTATAAAAGTATTGTTTCAAAGGACAGTGATCAAGAGCGCTACCTTTATCTCCTGACTTTTTGTGGTAAATTCAGAGCTAATGGCCAGAACTTGAGGCCTTGCAAAACAAAAGTGCTAACTGGCTTCCGTAAGTGCAGTCTAGTCTGAGGGAGACAAGCAAAGTGGTCTGGGCTTTAATTATTTAAAAATCCTAACGTGGTTTTTTACTACGTGTTTCACAACTCTTTTTCTTAGATAAAATACCTGTAAAACTCCCTGAGCGTGGATAGCAGTCATGGTTATTTTTGTAGCGATCACACTGTTGTTAATCCCTAGCACAAGACAAAGGATGCTGTGTGGAGAGCAGGGCACAATAAATGCACCTAACCAGTTGCCAGTTATGTAATTAGCAAGTGTAAAAATGGGTGGAAATTTAGAGAATCTAGGAGCAGTTGGCATCTACCTACAAGCATTTATTTACGGAAGGAAGTCATGTTGCACGTGTTCCTTGGCACGATAAACGCCCTTGTGCACTCTCAGATTAAATGATTCATTTTAGAGAAGAACAAAGCAAAGGTGAGCAGAAAGGAGCTGCTGTATCAGCATGAGCAAGGATCTCTTGTACCTTTAATCATCTGAAAACCATGGAACTGCCCCCGTGGTACCGATGGAGAAAGGCAACGCTTATCTGCACTTCAGGTCCTCCCACCCTCAGCCAAAGAGTCCAGCCAGCTTTTGGTGACACCTGAGACTCTCCTCTGACTTGAGGAAGCCCAGACATCTAGATGTCCGACTAGAAACAACCTTTTAGAGAGCTCACCTAAATGGGGAAAAAGCCCGCTCATGCCTTTTGACAATTCAAGGTGGCTGAGGGAAAGCCCCTTATATGTATATATATGTCTGTAGCTTCTTTCTTCACAAGACACAGTTGTGTAATGATGTGCCACTCTCCTGATCTTTAAAATAAATTTATCTACCTATATCTGACGTATGCTGAGAACTAGCATTTTGCACCTGCACGTAGGTAGATAGAAAGCCATTGAACATTACTCAGGAGATACTGAGCCTGCTGACAGGCAGCCACTCTGAGACAGCTGAATTAGCAGAGCCAAAAAGCCTTAGAGCTTCCTTCATAGCGTGGATGAACTCCAATGTCCTTACCGTCATTGGGAATGACACCACCACCACAAAATGGCGTTCAACTGAAACCGTTAAAATATACACCTACCTAGATTGCTTCTTACATGGAAAGGTCTCAGTGAAACAAATGAGGTCGAAAGCAACTTTGACACATTTTAGAAGGACTATGGAAGTCATCCTAAAAGCCTGGAGAAGTCAATAGATATTGGCTTAGATTACTGCCATGTTAAATCAATATCTAATATCCGTGCATTGATGTTTTTAAGTAACGTGCATAGAGGGTTTCTCTTCTTTCCTGAGTATTCATTTCACACTCTAGCAGAACTTACAGGCTCTGAACAGGACAGGACTCATTAAACATGTATTTATAAGCTATTTAAAAGGGTGTGGAAAGACTATCATTTTCTAATACATTTTCTAGGGCATTTTTCTGTGTGTGTTTTATCCTAAAAGTATTTTGTGTCTTTTTAGCAGAAAGTGGCTGGGAGCATGTTTATGATCAAATTTCTCCCGTTCAGTTGTTAAACCCCTTGAAATATCTTCCTTTGTTTGCTTGTCCTTCTCCCCTGGTTTCCAGAAACAGAGGAGTAGTCCTCTATTACATAAAAAAAGTCATGATTCGTAGAGACTTTCAGAAAAAATGTTAATGATCCCAAATAATTGCAGACAACAGTTAATGTTTTTAAATACTGAAATCAGCTGTTGCCTTTTTTTCTCCCCCTCCCCCCCTAATAAATGAAATGCCAGAATTACTGGGTGAGGGTTTCAAAGTTCCCATGTCAAAGTTTTTTATTTCCTTTTTATACTGGGTTTTCACATTTGGAGGGAGAGGTGGGAGTATGTGTTTGTGTTTCTGCATTTCATATTTCATTATTTGCTTCTGGGATTATTTGAAGATGTGAGGGTTTTCCTGTGATTTTGCAATAGAGTGGGTATTTACAGCTCTTTACCTGTTTTGAAATGGCAATGGAGGTAAACAACAGATAGGAAGCTTCCCACAAAATTAAGGAAAATAAGGAAAGTATGAACCACTCCCCGAGAAAAAGAATAATATGAGATGAAGAAGCCAAGATAGGAAAATAATTGAGAAAAAGAAGCCAAGATAGGTAAATAATTGCGGTGCTCAGTACAGCCAGTGCTTTGCTGCGGGAAGGTACTGCTTCTTTACGAGGAGGCTCGGGAGTGCTTTGACTCCACAGTGCGCGGTGGTGAGGATGCTGCCCTCCTTCTGTCTGAGAAATGAATAACCGGTGTGCCTGCCTTCCCTGAGGATTTTTGTCTTTAAAGTTGCTCTTCTCCAGGGGCCTGGCTGAAGTTGGGAGGTGTTTGCGCTTGAAAATCCTGGGTTGCGTTGTTTACTAAGTTTTCTCTTAAGAACTGACTTTTGTCACTTTTTCCTCTTTTTTCCTCCTCAGTTAGACACCAAACTGGTTTGCCGTTTGCCAGCTGGGTTGACCTACAGGTGCTGTCTTCCAGCTGTAAGAGAAACGAAACTGGTTGGTTTCTGCGGCGCACGCCATTGGAGGCTAGGCAATTTTTCTTTTTATTTCCTGGCATGATCTGCCTTAGGAGCCTTTTCCTGGTGGCTGGGGCTCTGCAAGCTCCTTGTTGGTACAAGCAACCACCTACCCTCAGGCAGCTCTTTGTCCGCACACGTGTGCCCACAGCAGAGCCACAAACACAGAGAAGCGACGGGATATTCCATAGGCACAAATTACACTGGCAGAGGGTGCTTTCCCGAATTTCATCCCCTGCCCACTGTTAAAATCAAAAATATCTTTATTATTATTTCAAAACAGTGGCTGCTCCAGGAGGGAGTGTGCTAAATCTTCCACTGATTAAAAGCAAGAGCCCATTTCTTAGAGCTTTGCAAGCAAACCAGCTAAGTAATACAGAAAAAGGAATGAAAATGCTATCGTCTCTTCTTCTGCTTCCCCAAGTCAAGTTTTTGTCACCATTGTCTCTGAGCTCTAGACTTCTTCTGGTTTGCAGATGCCAAAAAGCAAAGTTTTAGTTACTTCTTATGTCCTCGAAAGGAACAACCCTCAGTTCCATGGCAGTGACTGGAGCTGGCAAGGGGGGGGCTCTGGCTGCCCTGGCCGGGAAGGACCGTGTCGCAGCTGGCAGGAGGTGACAGGTTTTTCCTCCTGAAATACACCCTCATCAGATGCCTGTCACGTCACCAGCTTTTAAGCTTTAAGCAGAACGTATTGCTTTGGACAGGGTTTCCCAGTATAACCTTGACGGCTGGCTGACCATCTCCTGTGCTTTCAGAAAGTCTTAATGCAACACATATACCGTGACTTGCAGGAGAACAACTCTTTTTCCTTTGGTCATTAAATATAAAAACACTGCTCAGATGTGATGGTGATAAAACCCTTTAGAAAAACCAACACATTCTCCCTGGTGACATTTTGGGCTGATTTTTCTGTTATTTATACTGTTCTAATCCCTATCCAAATTGTGCTGTCTGGCTTCTTCCAAGCTATTTCATCAGAAATAAGCACAAAAAAAGTCGTGATAAATGCTGCAATCAGTTGTTATGGGAAAACCAGCGAATTTTAAGAAAAGTTGAATGTTTTACACACCAAAGAAGTGTGACATTCAACTCCTTGTCCTTTGAACAAATATAAAGACACCACAAAGACTATTTTAATACCACCGTAAGTAAAAATGCATCCATTAATTTTAGATGAGAAAAGAAAATTCTTAAGTGTAAGCCCCAAAAAAATAAGAAAAGCTACATATCATGTTGAGGTCAAATGAGATAGTGGATATGAGGAAGAAAGAAGCAGTTGTGAAAACACATCCTTTCCCTTTTGCGTTACACATGGGAAGTGAAATTGTACCACCTTTCTAGATGTACACGGCAATTGCATCTGCTACTGAACAGCTCTTTACATCCGTAGGGTTAGCCTCTGAAAGTTACCAGCACCTTTCCTTCTCTTTTATTTAACAAAGGAAAGACAAAAGCAGCTCTGTTTGCATTTCTCATTAGGGACAATCTCCACGCTCAGTGGTGCTGGGGCAGGGCAGCCCCTGTGCTCCCGCCGCATCCGGACCCTCGGAGACCCTTGCAGTAGCAATCACCCATGTTGCTTTCTCCCAGGCTGACGCCAGCAGTTTTGGGTAACGCTTCTCCTGCTTGAAATGGTTGTACATGTGTGTGGACAGAGCGGTGGGACAGGCACAGCCAGCCTGGGCTGGGCGAGGGCTGGAGCGGAGCCGGCCACCGGAGCTGACCTGATGTGGGGCTTTCCTCCCCCTTGCTTTGCATTTCACATTAACCTGCTTGAACTAAAACCTGCGTATCAGGTCGAAGACAGGAAACAATCTTTCTGTCAGCAAGCTATTTCCCCCTCCCTTTCTTCCACCAAGCGTCTGCTTGGGGTGCACCCCTCCACCGTGCGGGGAGCCCCATGTCCCGGCTCCCTGCCCTGCTGCAAAGCCCCCCGGGAGCACGCCCCGAAGCCGCCCCGAGTCCTCGGCATCCTGCGGGATTACTCGCTCTCGACTCACATTTTCTTTCGGGAAGCTCAGCCTCGCTTTTTTCCTTCCTCTAATTAACGTCAGAAATATTTTATTGTCATGCTCTCTTTATCCCAGCGTTCCTCTAATTAGCTTGCTGAGTTATTCGGTGTGCATTTGAGGCTGTTCGGTGTTAATGAGCCTGTCAGTCACAGTCTTCAAAGACTCGTAGCTTCAGAGAAGCCGGAGATGGAAGGGACCTATTAGAGACGGTTAGTTCCTGTCTCAGAAAGCAAGAGTCCTCCAGGCTTAGTTTATCCACTTGTAAAATTGGCAACGTTTCTTTCGGGCTTTGAGGGTGGCATATGTGTCTTTTTCAGCTCAGTGGTTTGACCAAGGCAAACTTTGCATACTAAAATGAAAAGTTACCGCCATGAGTCAAAGGCACGTGGAAAGATTATGCCTGATTTGCAAATAGTGTTCTCTGGGTTCAGGTCTTATCTTCACAGCATACCTATGCTGAAACTGCATTTTATATAAATAAAATCCTTTCTGAGCTTGCTAAGGTAGGGACAGTACAGAAGCCAATGAATCCTCTAAAATGCACATGGGGTTTTTGGAAACCAGCCACACTGGACCTAGGATGTTGCACCTTGCCTTTTACCGGGACCTGAGGTACCTCTTCAGTTTAGCACTACTTCATGCATATCTCCTGAGCTGGACTCATCCTGTAAGCTGCTGCTGCAGACTTGCACTGAGCCACAGCTCCTCAGAGCTAGCTTTCGCTTGCCCAACAAACCTTTCCCGGTTTATTTAGTTTAATGTTTCAGAGACTCCAGCCATTCGAATGGCAGCTGGATGGTTTCTGTCTGATGCAGAAGGGGCCTCGTTCTGTCGCTGCTCCGTCCATCTGCAGTGCGGAGATCCAGCCTTTTGTGCAGGGAACCGATCTCGCTGTCTGCTAAATATGTGGCTCCGACAGCTGAGCTGATTTGGCAAGGTTGAACTACAATAATCAAAGCTAGAATTTGGCACTAGCATGCCATGACAAGGGCCTATTTCCATGGGGACCCACGTGTAGCCGTTGATTTGACTGCATAGATATTTCCCACAAATAGCAAGTGTCCCTTGCTTTTCCCCTCTCCTTCTGTCCCTGCATCGGCACTGTATTCATGACGCATGAGAAAAGTAGTCGCAAGGTCTTTATAGGGATTTATGTAAGCGGGCTTTTTATTTGGGAGCTGCTCAGAGTCACTGCTGTGATTGGGGCAAAAGCTGCAAAGCTCTGGGGAGTGCAGTAAGGCCTCGGCTCCGACCCCCCTGCCATGCAGATTTGCTGTGGGGAGCGGGGTCCTTGGCTTGCCCTGAGGGGCTGGTTGCTGACATTGCATTGCCTCGATGACACAGGTGCCCGCCAAAGTCTCCGAGGGGCTGTACCAGAAAAGCCTGCAAGACTTTGCCACTGAAGTCATTAAACACAGCCCGTCCTCAAGTGGTTGCAATGCTGTCAGGGAGCCCTGCTCGTGAAACGCTGTTTTTTCTCGTCCAGCCCACCCAGACCTACCTACACTCTTTCCACAGGGCTGTTTGGCTGCCAGGTCCTTCGGAGTGCGGTTCTTGCAGGGACTCGGAGGACGCAGAGCTGAAAGGCATCTCAGGGGACAGGATCCTCCCAGCCTGAACCGCTCCTGACAGCTCTCAACTTCCCGGCACCAGTGCAAGCCCACGCCTTCCCACCCAGCCCACGCCAGGCAGAGATCGGCTGCTGCTCTTCCTTCTGGCAGTCACCTCTCCTCCATCTCATTCCTACACACCAGCCTCCCCTCTGCAGGCTAAACAACCCCAGTTCAGTTGATCTTTCCTCATAAGCCGTATCTTCCCCCTTCCTCCAGCCATTTTATTTGCTCTCTTCAGCACCAAAAATTGGTCACAGAAATCCAAGGCTGACCTTCCCGCAGCCGAGAGAAGCAGACAACTCCTTGCCTTGTTTGCAGGCTCTCTTCCTGTTGAGGGGTGGTGTTTGCCTGCTTTCCTTTTCAAAACCACGCAGTCCCTGCCCCATATTCCGCTGGTGACCGTAATCCAACCCATCTTCCACCAAACTGTCTTTTTGGAGTGGGACATTTACTCCGAAGTCATCTCAGTGAACCCATGACAGTTGATACACCTGGCTTTCTTCCAAGTGCTTGCGAAGAGCTCATTTGGTGCAGGGTCTTTCTGGGACCTGAAGACGGGGAATCGCCGGGCTCTTCCCTGCCCTCTCGCACAGGCTCAGCGGCAGCCGTTTCTTTCCCAGCCTCCCGGGAGCTCCCATCTTCCGCAGCTTCCCACAGCTCTGTGCTTGCTGCAGCTGCGATACAACCCTGAGGGGCATCTTGCCCCTTTGTCACGGGTATGAAATTATGAGTCAGTTGATTGCAGTTAACCTTTTTACTCAGGGAAGCAAAAAAAGCCATTTAACACAGATGCAAGCAAAAGGCATTAAGCATAATCAGTTAATAGCTCCCCCCCTCTACTGATAACGGATTACACATTTCCTGGTTGTCTCCATATTAGTGGTGTTCCTACAGAAGTTAACAAGAAATCGTGCCATGACCAGAGATAGAAGGTCTCTCACTTTGTGTCTGCCTTTTCCTGATTTCCCTGTGTTTTAGAGTTGTACTCGGCAATCTTTTCTCACTTGTCTTTCTATGTGTCCCCTTGAGCTTGGGTCAACGAAGAGCTCGGTAATTAGCCACGCTAACCTCTTTCTAAAACTTCTTAATCCTCCTCCTCCCTGGGACAGTTGTGCTCTTAAGAGCATTTCCTTAAAGAAACAGCTATCTACTCCATTTCCAGTCTGATTGCCTCCCCTGAGATCTTACTACCAGTTGCCTGAGTCTATCAAGATTTGCTTTCTCAACGCCCACCTTGCTGCCCTCTCTCATGAAGTGAGGCAATTCCATCATGGCACGGTCCCTTGCACCCTGTCCACTCCTTGGCTGAAAACAAAGATGAAGAGAATCTCCTCTCTCGTAACTACCTTTTGTATTGAAAATAGGTCCTGCGTATTCTACCGCTTTCCTGGAGACAGCCTGTGCTTTACTCAGTCTCTTTGGGATTGGCTACGTTCTCTCTCTTCATAGCTTAAAGCTCATAGCTCTTTATCCTTGTGCACTGGTTTTAGCAGGGAGTTCATTTTCTTCATACATACTGTGTTTTGGATTTGTGATGAAAACAGCATTGATAACACAGAGATGTTTTAGCTATTGCCGAGCTGCAGCGTAAAGGACTTTTCTGCTTCCCACGCTGCCCTGCCAGCGAGGAGGCTGGGGGTGCACAAAACATTGGGAAGCAACACAGCCGGGACAGCTGACCCCAACAGGCCAAAGGGGTACCCTATACCATATAGGCATTATGCTCAGCAATAAAACTGGGTGGGGTGGGGGGGAAGGGGGAGGTTGGCCAGGGCTGCCATTGCTGGGGAACTAGCTGGGCATCGGTTGGTTGGTGGTGAGCAACCGGGGTTTTTTTGCATCGCTTGTTCTTCTAGGTTTTGTATTTTTTCTCTGTTTTGGGTTTTGTTTTGTTTGCTTATTTGTTAAATTATTACGCCATCTTTATCTCAACCTACAAGTTTTTGCACTCTTACTCTTCTAATTCACTCCCCTGTCCCACTGGGTGGGGGAGTGAGCGAGCGGCTGTGTGGTCCTTAGCTGCCTACCGGGGTTAAACCATGACACCTTGCCAGCCAATTTCTCATTCAACTCATGCCTTGCTGCTGAACCTTTAGTTTTCTCATGTGTCCAAGTCACACATGATTAGACGTAATTAGTCCTGAAAAATTCATGCTCAAGCAACGAATCGAATTGGAAGCAGCAGAGTGACTGTGATTGAAGTGCTTGTTTAACGTACCACGAGCAAGGTCACAGGCAGTCATGGCTTGTCTCCATAGGTAGATGCAGACAGGACCTCTTCTTTGCAGTTTATGTGACAGGATTATTCAGTCCCCAGAGCTGGCTCACGACTTGGAAAAGTGCGTGAGAAGGGCATGCTCAAGCCTTTCTGCACCTTTCAGTATCTTCATGTCCTCTCGGAGGCATGTGCTTGTATAGCGATTGACCCTTTGGTGTAGGGTGCAGCTGTCAATGAAGAAGACGAAAACAAGGTCCTGTTCTCATGTCAGCTGAAAGTGTCCAGGTACAACTGTAGCCTCTGCAGTCCCTCCTGGCCGGCCTGAAGGACAAGCCATTTCAGAGGCTCAGAAGAAAAACACAGACCTTAGGTCCTGCCTTTGGCATGGCAGCAACCAGACTGTCCCTCTTGCAGCTGAAAGGCTCAGCTTTGTAGATCCCAGGTACCAAAGCGAAGCTTCAGACTTCCTCCACTGAGTCTCAGTGCGTTTTGGCTGGCCAGATGTTACCGTCTGTTCAGTGGCACACAGGAATGCTGTCCCAATTCACAAGTGTCCTCACGCAACAGATGAGGAAGGCCTTCTCTGGAACATCTGTGTTTTTGCTAGATGTGCAGCATTTATAGCAGTCATCTGGGCTATGACATTTTTCTTGTGATAACAACAAATTTTAGGCAGGGCCAGCAGGACATGGTCAGTCAGCAGTAAACACAAATAGCAATAGGAACAAAAGAGCACAGACCGGTATTAGAAAAGTAAATGGCTGTAACATCTTGGCTTTCTCATCCTGCACTCAGGTTCTTAGTCTGTTTAGAGAATTACTTGCCCTTATGCCTTTTTTTTTTTTTTTTTTTTGAGGATAAGGCAGAGGGAGAGAGAGAGAGAGATAAGAAGCAACAAGGTGATTGCAATTCATAAAAAGTGACCTTTGCATGACCTTGACCATTAAATCTCACCAACGGACCCTAGAAGAGCCTGCTCAAAGATTATAGCAACTCTGATTTCTATTACAGTGTTTAACCTTTCTTATTATGTAGCCTAGCAGCAAGAACATCAAAAGCTAAGTTTTCTAAATATGGACTGGAAAAGAGAATCACTGAGAGCTGTTCAGACTGGTTTTTCACACTTACATTCAGAGAAAGATTGTGGGGATGTTGGGGTGAGCTCTGGTTTTGCTTCGTTGGTGTAAGCTGAGTGCACTGCTAAAGCCGTGTTGCAGCTTTAGCATTAGCTGCAACAGTAGGGTTTCAGCTCACTGGATGCCTGTTCCCACATGAATACTGAAGGGTGAATGACCTGAGCCATCAGAAAGCAATAAACTTGCTTCCAGTAATTCTACACGCCGCTGTAAAACAGCCCAGCACCCCTGCCAGTGCGTTAGGTCTGGCTGCACGCGGGGGCTTTGGGGGCGGGTGGTGAGAGAAGGGAGCTGGGGAGGGAGACGGGAGCTGTGGCCGAAGCTTTGGATGCTGCTTCCCGCTCCACCACAGACTCCCTGTGTCATCTCTGACAGGTTACTTAAGCAGTTTGTGCTTCAGTTCTCTGCTGGAAATACAGCTAATGTGATTTCTCTGAATTGCAGGAGGGAGTTTTGTGGCTAATTAAGTGGAGGCATGCGAGAGGCTCTCCGATACTGCAATACCAAGGTCACTGTTAGTACCTCTCAGAGAATGACTGATGTAGCAAATATGGTGAACAATAATGCCTGCAAACAATAAAATACTGAGTCTCTTTGCAATTAGGATGCTGTCCACCAATCGTTCTCTCTGTGCTGTGAAGCTTCCTGGCCTAAGTCCTGTCTCCGTGTAGTACGTGAGCAGATAACATTATTCCCAAGTGGAAGAAATCTTACGCATTTGAAAAGAAAAAATCCACTGGGAGTGTTTCCTTCAAAGTCTTACTCGCCACTTCAATCCTCCCTTTGAGCTCAGAGTGAACCAACAATATCTAAGCTGTAAATTCAGAAGTTCACAGAGAACCACTTATCTGGTCTATATTATAATGCAGCTACAGAATTCTGAAAGGATTCATTAAACAATTAATAGTACTCTTAATGCATTTCAATTCCCCTTGATTCCTGCTGTGCCACTATACTTCTTTTTACTTTCCTGCACTTCTAACAAATGTACAAAGCTAAGTTCTGTTGTTGCCGCATTCAGTTGGGATTTGATTAATTCCTACACTCTCCTGGGTATTTGAAATGTGACTGGATGAAATTGGAGTAAATTTAATCCTCTTGGGGATGGGTATACTAGTCACAACGTTCCTATAAATTATCTAACACTGATTTGTTTTTCTTTTACATTTCTATTTACTCTTCTATAGCTAAATAAAATGTCTCTAATGCCTCTCTAGGTACTGATCGGCCTCCCAACATCCCATTCCTCCAGAAGAGAGCGCTTTTCTAAATACCTCTTTCTAGGAGGAGTATGAGGAGGAGACATCAACAGGAGGAAAGAGGAGGAGGAGGAGGAGAAGACAACAGGAGGCAAGAGAAGGACAAAGAGCAGGCGAAGGTGTTTGAAGAAAAGGAGGAGGAACTGGATGAGAAAGAGACGGGAAAAGAGGAACAGGGGGAAGAACACGGGAAGGTGAAAGATAAGAAAAAGAACAAAGAAGAACAAAAACAGGAGGAACTGTTTAGCAAAAGAACTGAAGAAATAAAAGCTGGAAGAACAAGAGGAAGAGGAGGAGGGAAAGGGAAAAAAGGAATAGGAGAAGGAACAGGAGGAAGAACAGGAAGACTGGAAGAAGTGGTTGGACTTGATGATCTTAAGGGTTTTTTCCAGTCGAAAGGATTCTATGATTCCGAACTGATGATGAAACTTTAAGCCCTGTCCCTCCTCCCATTCACATGCCTTCCTGTTGGCAGCTGCTCATGTGCATGAGAAAACAAAAAAACCCCAAAGCACTGGCTCAGCAAAAATGTGTGTATCTCCCCGACAGTTCTCTCTGGTAGCAGTCTGTAGTATATGCAAAGGCATAAAAGATCTCTTTGTCTTCATCTGACAACCTTTAATCATTCATAGCCTTCTAAAAGAACCGCTTCTTTCATAATGCCAAGAAAGGTAATGAATGAAACAACTACTGAACTGAAAAAGAAAGCTTCTTCGGTGATGACTTCTTTTGCACATCCACCTTCTAGACAATAAATGCTCTGGAGTGGTGACCATGTTGCTGCTGAATTTTTTATGAGACAGCAGCTGTACCATAAGGATCTGTCCAACAATCAGAATAATTTCTCATTATTTTGGCCATAAATGCTTCCCAACTCATCAGTCTATTTTTTTTAAAATTACAAAATTCACCTGCCCTTCTTTCTGAGAGCTCCATACCCTTGATTTTCAAGAACTACTTTTTTTTTTCCAAGCCGTTGTCAATTATCCTTCCAACTCTCAACACCGCACTGGAGCCTCCCACATTTGCTGGAGCCCACAACTGGTGGCCAACTCCCATCCTCTGCAGTGACGGTAATAAAGATACTTGTTTGTACTTTCCCTTCTGCTCTGAAGATTACGTAACCTACACATACTGTGGACAAAGAACTGTTCTTGTCCTTGTCCCTGCCATGCAAATCCAGACCAGCTCCTGGAGAACAAAACAACACGCTTTCACACCAGTGCAATAAAGCACTCCAGTGTAATGATTTGACCCGCTTTCTTTTTGTACAGTACGCAAGAGAAACGCGAAATGCATGCAGTCTGCTGGTGCAAAGTTTCCAGAATTTGCATGCATTACAAAGACGTAGTTAATGATCATAGTGCCAGTGTAGACAAAGAAAAGGAAACCAAAGATTGAGCAGTATAAAAATGGGTGGGGAAAAAAAGAAGCGTAAGAGTGTGTGCGGGAAAAGTCTGTTTCTTAGCATTTCTCTGTACAAGTGTATCACCCCCCTTTTTGCTAAACTTAGCTGATGAAAAAAATCACAAGACATTTCAGCGGCAAAATCCCTGGTTTCAGTGTCACTATGTCAAGTCCTACCGACCAGAAATGCAAGCACCGGTATCAATGCCGCAGGCAGCCCCAGGAGCGGAGCACACCACGGCAGCAGCCAGGCAATCGGCACACCGCTGGCACTGCAAGGGCTGTTTCACATCTGCTTCAGGAGCAGACCTTTGGAAAATGAATCTCCATGTCTAGAGCTTCAAAGTTTGGGTCTCAAATGACTGAACACTTGCAAGTTTGGTTTAAGGGACCCAGAAACTCTGGAGCAGAGCTAGGTTCTCAGCTAGGGCTGAGACCTCCTGCCTGCCAGTCCCCTCTCTTCAGCTTGCAAACCCTCCACTCACAAGGTCCATCACTCCCATCTGGCTTCACCAGCCGCCCCTTCCCTTGACAAGCATGGATCTGTATTTCTGACTTGGCCGTCTGACCCGGATGCCAAACTAGGATTAGTTGTTTGGAGTTTTTTTAGATAAACTGCAGTTCATATCAGGTTTAACTTCCAACAGGTAGTCCAAAAGACATGACCTTTGACATTGGTATGCATTTCTGAGAGGATGCCTGAACAGCTGAGTGAAGGCCTTTGAAGGACTTCCCAAGAAAATACAACAGACTTTTTGGTATTTTCTCTGTAGCACAGTGTATAATTAACGTGCGGAATTGATTGAAACAGGAGATGAGAGAGGCCAAGGTCTCATCTGTGTGGACTGTAAGAACACCTGTAGTTATAAATAGTCAGTCCTTCCCAGAATGATCGTACAATTCAGTTACTGGTTGACAGGAATCAGGGAGAAGCTTCCCGTGGGGCACAAGAAGTCCCGGCTGTTGCTCCGGTCTCTGAGGCCCCTGCTACACAGTTCTGTGAGATAGCAGCTACCGGATTAAATGGACCGCTCGGGCAAATGTTAAGTGCGTAAGACTACACCCAGGTGAAATCACCTTGCAAGTGCAAGTGAGATATCTGCAGCTTTTCCTTACCGCTGCAGCTGTAACCAAAGATCAGGGTTAGGCAGATTTACACCATAGCGATGTGAAAGAAGACTATTCCACTCCCTCTCCCTTCCCCCGCAGACAAAAACAGAGATTACTTAAGAAGCTGTTCTTCAAATACTGCATTATTTTCACACCAGCCTTCTCTGACTTTCCTGGAAGAGAGGCAGACCTCTCTTGCGGCTTTGCAAAGCATTGATTGTATGAGCCAAGAATCTTAAAAAATGCATACCAGAAGTTAGATCCCCGAACAGGCGGTCTGCATTGCAAGTATCTGAGCATCTACTGTTTCTCCTGCCTTCAGGAGCACTCAAAACCTTTCAAACTTGAATTATTCAGTGAGATGTTTAGTATTGACCTGGTAAGGTAACAATAGATATTTGAATTAAAAACCTTGGTTGCCTTTCAACTGATACTCAGCAAATGACTACTAATAAAACTATGTTTAAAAAGAGAGATTTTGAGATACCACCAATTTACATTGTCAGCAGTAAGACAGCACAAAGCATTACATTAACCGAAGCAGAATTGCACCCAGTATGCTAGGCTTGCACACAGGGTACACACAGTTCTTCCTTACTCCAGCAGCGGCTCTAGTAATTCTGGCTTGTATCCCAGCTGAGAATTGATGGAATAACACACTGAGTCTTTGTTTTCCTAACCTGTTCTGGTGGAGTTTACTAGACCTGACCTTTTGCTAGTGGAATTTTACCTGCAAGATGTAGACTTGTCATGAGGCTACTGTCTGTTACAGTTTGAGCCAAGATTTTTATAAAAATCAACCTTCTGCAAAGAACGCTGCAGTAAATTGATTAATAATAATAATTCTGAAGCTCAGATTTAAAGTAAATTTAAGGATAATGATTCACCCCAACAAATATGACTTAAAAAAAGCTCTTAAAGATATTTACTCACAACTTTTTTTCCTTCTCTTTATTAAATTGTTACAAGCTCTCTTAGCGTACTCAACAACAACAATTAAAGAAGGTATATTTTCTTCAGAATTCTGTTCCACCTTAAATCTGTGTTGTTTGGAAATATTGTTTGCATTTTCTTTAAAACCCTGCTGAGAGGAATTAGCCCAGAGTCAATACTTGTACTACAACTGCAGTAGCCCTGAAAAGCTGAGGTCTCCAGCTTTCCAGTTTCCAGTTCTACTACTAGGCTGCAGCAAGTATTGGTACAATGGACTGCATGCAAAATACTCATATATTTCTGTGGGTTAAAACTGGCATTCTCATCTCACAGGTTTTTTTTCACTTAAAATGATCTTTCCCTTGAGAGAAGCTAAGAAAGAAGCCATTTTAAAATGCACCATAAATGCACCATAGCAACTTCTTGAAACTTACTCTGGGAACCAAATAGAAGGTGAATGCTGGTATAATAATAGAGCACAAAGAACAAAAGCTTTGTCAGAAAACTATGGCAGGAGCTGTGCTAAATAAACTGGATTTGCTCTTCCTAGTTTGTGCCTGAAGCGGGTCATTTGATTAAAACGCCTCCGAATTTCATCCCAGTTCTGCTACCTTTACTCACAACGGCTGACAAACAGCACAAGCAGAGGTGAAATTTTGGCCACATGTCCTGCTTATCTTCCCTTCACTGTATTTAATTTTAAAATAGACTGTGACAGTTAAATGAGAAAATAAGTTGAGGTTCATTAATTGGGCTAAGGTGCTAAAAGAAATGTCATTATTTGAGGAGCTTTTAAACGCTTTTGGCTTTGCAGTGCTCACTGGAAGTAGGAGGCTGCCGTGATGGAGAAGGATGCCCATATCTCCTCGCAGAAAAGAGAAATATCTGACACCTGTACATTGAGAAAGTTGCATTTACAGAAGATTGTTGTGGATCATAAGATGTAAGCACCTGAAAAACTGTCCAAGGGAAGTCTTAAAGGCTGTTCCATGCAAATGGGTAAGCAGCCATTAGCGATCACAACATCATCTCTCAGGCACCTCACACTTTGGATTCTGAATCAGCGCAAAGACACATCAGTATTGCTTAGTATTACTGCAAAATGAAACGCAGAAAGAAGCTTGACATTTACAGCTTGATTTTCCAAACACTGCAAGCCTAGAGCAGGGTTTAGTTATTGCGTGAAGAATAGTCTTATTTTCAGGACTGCTGCTGAAGTATAGCTTCTTCTGATTCCCATGCCCAGAACATCTGCAAATTTGGAACCTTTTATTTTGGTGCCTCAGAATGATTTTAGCAGCCTGCTTTAGGCAGCCGTCTGAAGGCTTCAGCTCTCCTAATGGCAAAGTAGGGCAGAGCTAAAACAAATCGTGACTTTCTTTTCTCATCAAATGCTTGGATGCAGGCTGTTCCTTCCCATGACGGGCTGGACCACTGAAGGGTTGTTACGGGAAATGGAAGAAGCTATTGTGGTTGTGAGACATCACATACCACATCACTGGGCAACTAAAACTCTCAGATACCAAGAGGAAAAAAGACACCTGGGAGCCAAAAGGCTTCCACCTGGTCACTGAGTCGTGCATCTCCTGCCATAAATCTCACAGAAGGAAGAGGGCGGAAGGAAATCTCCCGCTGTGGTTCCCTGTGTGATGGTGGTTGCCTCCTTGCAGGATGAGCAACAGATACCTCCATAAATTCTGCAGATCACTAGGAGCTCATAGAAGACCTGAAAATCTAGAGAGACAGGAATTACTTTAACACTGCTAATGAGGACAAACCAGGAACAAAGCTTGAACAGCACACCTGCCTCCGCCACGCCACTTAATTAACAATTCATTTCCTGCTGGGCTTTGGGCCACTTCACCCAGTTCTCTCTTGGGAAAAATTAGAGGTATACTTACTTCACTCCAGAAACAGCTCTGCAAAGACATTATGGATGAGGCTGCACCAGATTTGACTCCATATGCCCCTCCCTCAGTCCTCTAATGCTATCCCAACTACCTATGCACACTTAAGCACTCCCATACACCCTTCTGCCCCATGCCAAGGCATGCAACACATGTCCTCAGTTTCAGGCTATAGAAACAGTATCTTTGTGACCTGCAACACCAACATAAGGTAATCTGAACTGGAAAAAATGTACAAAAGAGTATAGTCATGTATTAAAGCCACAAGGCATTACGCAGGACCTAGAAAACCCTCAAAGCCAAATGCCATGTAGTGTATATATAGCCAGCTCTGTGGTGAGCCCTAAGCCATGTGGGCAAGAGCCAGCTGATGCTCCTTGGCCTCAAGACCACAAGTTTCCTCCCTGCCTCTCTTCCACCTGGTAGTGTAGACACAGATCGCGAGTCCTGGAAGCCCTCCGAAGCAGCTGTCCTGCCAGGTCCACCCGCTGGCCATGGTTTCCACAAGATGCTGCACTTAAAAACAGCAGGAATTTTCCTGCTTCCAGTGGGGTTACACGGAACAAGTAAGAGCTCCCCCCAATTAAATTCACAAGCTCAAACAGTTAGTAAATGGCACCAGCCATTTTCCTCCCACGTGAAACCAAGGAACTTTGTCCAGTCTCTCTTTCCTATGACACCAAAATGGCATCCTCTAGTAAACACCTGTGCAGAAATTCTTAGATATCTGTAACAAACTTAAAATGGGTAAAACCTCACTGAACTTGTGCCAGTAGGGTTAGGATACAGTGGAGTTACAGGCAGAAATCGTGGAGCAAATATTACACTGAGGTTCATTATTTCTTTTTAAAGACTCAGTTCTGGTGATGATGAGGGAGTAGTGTTCCTGTGGAGAAGCCACCATGTTCCCCACAACTCCTCTGTTTGCACTCCCTTTCCTCGAGGAGACTGCTGGACCTCATTCTCTGAAAGCAGCTTTGTCATTTTTATCCACACTTCCCCAGAAAAGCAAAGCAAAGCAAAGCAAAGCAAAGCAAAGCAAGGTAAGACAGAATTTCTTCTTTGTTTCTCAAGAATTTTTATTTTTGCTTTTTAACTGTGTATGGCATTTGTAAACACCTTTTACCAGCGGAATGGGAGTGATACCCGCCGCGCAGGGGACAGGCACAACGTGGGCAGCTGCAATGCAGACCTGCCTGGCTACCCAAAGAGCTCTGACTGCTGGGGCCACCTCCGGGCATGTGGGCAAGCCTCCTGTGCAAACCTCAGCCAAGGGCTCACCTCTGTCCTTCCAGCCACAAACATGGACATCGCGCTGAAATCTGTCTGTGCTGAGCAGCTGCCTCCCTTGAAGGTAGCTCAGGCGCTGGGAACAGTCTTGCTGTGCCAGCAAGCCCTGGGAAGACCCCACTCCTCTGCCCAACAACTTGCTGGTGCTCCAACTATTTCAGGTCAGACTGCAGCAGGTATCGCAAGACTCTATATACGTTGAACAGCATAGACATATCATATGATAGAGGACTGATGACAAAGGCTCTACAATGAGAATACCAACACACCTCACCTCACGGAAGCAGAGAGAAGCAATTTTCACCAAGTAACAACCTGGACAGGGATTTAACCTTCATTATGATAAGTCCCATATCTTCTCAGCAAGCCTCTGAATAATTTAGTGCCCTGGTTCTTTCTGTCGTTTCACATAAGATAGTCAGCTTTTATGGGATACAGATATAAGAAACTAAAATTTCAGTTCAAAGATGTTATATTTTTTTTCTGAAATGAAAGTGAATGAGAAACCAGGCAAGTATAGCTTATAGAAGGATCTGTTTTGAGTGAGGTATTTTATGTGGTATTTTTAGGCCTCCCACAGACAGCTGCATGTGACTCAGAAAGATGCCCAGATGTTCACTTTGGGGACAAAGTAAAGGATAAAATAAACATATTGAGTAGTATATTTTCTTTTGCAAGCATGAGGTCTTTTGCTTTTCGGTAGCAAGTAATTCACTCATTTCAGGTTTAGTGTCCCCCAGATGCTGAAGAAACAGGAAAAACAGTTCCCAGTGAGTGACTGTTTCTCTGTGAAGTACTGAGGGATGTATATCAGGATGCTCAGAGGATTATTAATACAGAGAACTAGAAAGCAGAGTTTCAGGAGAAATGAAGAACAACGTTTCAACAGGGCCAGTGAACCAGACCAGCAGTGCACTCAGCAGAGTAACCTTCTCTTTATCAAAGCATTCAGTATCAGCAGCAATATATTTTTCAGAAGCAATTTAGCAGTATCCAAAATGTCTCTTAATAAGAAAAATGCATTTTGATTTCTGAGCAGCAAGAATCACCTGGCTTTTGTCAACTCTAAAGGTTATGGCTTTATTTCCTCTTTGCTGATTGACAGCTCAGCTGGTTTCAAAGCACAGAGAGAAGTGGGGAGAAGGAAGGTGCAGTATCAGCAATTAGAGACCAAGGATTGTGAGTCTATGACTCCTAAGAAGTGAGGAACAAGAGATAAAGAAACACTTCAGAGCACAGTGAGAAATCCATCAGACACAGATTTTGCTTCAAGTCCTGTACTAGGCTGGCAAGTGTTCTTATAGACAGTAGCTTAAGGCCACAGCTATTCTGTATTCTGTTTGATTGGAACCGCTGCAAGAGAAGCCCGAGCTCGATTATACCTACTGTTCCACAGAATAACAGAGGATGTGGGCAGAACTCAAACCTACGCATATATATGTGCAGAAATATACACATATATTTACAGAAATTATACATCTTTAGCTGATTTTAAAAGCTTTTCTCCAGGAGCATGAAGGCTCAGTGATAAACTCTTAAAACCTTATAAATCTCCTGGACTTGAAAACCTGACTTTTTAGCATCTCAGTAACTATACTACAATTTCCAGTTCTGAGTTTAATGAAAAAGTTCCCTCCGTTTCAATACACTGCCAGAAAATATGAATTTCAGTCTGTGTCTTAACAACAGAGAGGAGGAGGAGGAGGAAGAAAATGGCCAGAACAGGTAGTGAAATCTGTGAGACCGTCTGGAGATGGCAAGTTGAAATCCATCCCCAGTAGAAAGGGCTCAAGGTTCTTCTGCAAGACATTGCCCATCTGACAGCCTGTACGAAATGCTGATACACTTCAAGCGGGCACTGGTGGATTCTCAGGGTGCCTAGGAGCTTGATGCCAGATGTTTGCCTTGCCTTAAGGAACCCTTCATACTTTGTGATTAGAAACCACCAAATCGTCACAGCACAGCTGCACAGGTGCAAATAATGCAATGGCCAAGCCTCTAAAAATGTTCTTTCAGTCTTTCAGCAGAATTAGGTACTTAAATACCTTTAAAAATACCTGTGTGTCATTTACTACATTAAGCATGTGACCCCCTCTGCTAACTTGGCCTCTAGTTTGCTTTCTCGTGGATCCTGGGAGAGGTGACCACCACAGCTGGGGCTTGTGTAGCCAGAGCCAGTCATAAAATCATAGAATAGATTGGGTTGGAAGGGACCTATAAAGGTAATATAGTATAACCCCACCCCTGCAATGAGCAGCGATGGCTTCAACTAGATCAGGTTGCTCAGAGCCCCGTCCAGCCTGGCCTTGAATGTTTCCAGGGATGGGGCATCATCCACCTGCCTGGGCAACCTGTGCCAGTGTCTCACCACCCTCGCTGTGAAAAATTTCTTCCTTATATCTAGTCTAAATCTGCCCTCTTTTAGTTTAAAACCATTACCCCTTGTCCTATTGCAACAGGCCCTACTAAAATGTCCTCATCTTTCTTGTAAGCCCCTGTTAAGTACTGAAAAGCTCCAACAAGGTCTCCCTGGAGCCTTCTGTTCTCCAGGCTGAACAACCCCAACTCTTTCAGCCTGTCCTCATAGGAGAGGTGTTCCAGTCCTCTGACCGTCTTCATAGCCCTCCTTTGGACCCGCTCCAGCAGGTCCGTGTCTTTCCTGTGCTGAGGACTCCAGAGCTGGATGCAGTACGCCAGGTGGGGTCTCACCAGAGTGGAGTAGAGGGGCAGGATCACCTCCCTTGACCTGCTGGCCACACTTTGCTTTCTGCAGCCCCGGATACAATTGGCTTTCTGGGCTGCGAGCGCCCATTGCCAGCTCATGTCCAGCTTTTCATCCACCAGTACCCCGAAGTCCTTCTCAAGACTGCTCTCAATGCCCCCATCCCCCAGCCTGTATGGATGCTGGAGGTTGCCCTGACCCAGGTGCAGGACCTTGCACTTGGCCTTGTTGAACCTCATGAGGTTCATACAGGCCCGGTTCTCGAGCTTGTCCAGGTCCCTCTGAGTGGCATCCCGTCCCTCAGGTGTGTCAGCTGCACCACTCGGCTTGGTGTCATCAGCGAACTTGCTGAGGGTGCACTCGATCCCACTGTCTGTGTTGTTGATGAAGATATTAAACAGTACTGGTCCCAGTACGGACCTCTGAGGGACACCACTCATCACTGATCTCCATCTGGACATCAACAAGGCTCTGGACAGTCCAGAGGACTCTGTGCTTCCAAAAATGGAGCAAATCAGGCAGCTGGTGGTCACCGAGCGCCCGGGCCTCTATCAGTGGACAAGGCATGAAATCCTTTCTCAGCTCCTTTGCAGGACATCAGGGAGGATTTCAGGACTTTCCCCGCTGGCATTCTTCAAGGCTGGTCATCTGCCATACATCCAGAACAGCAAATTAAAGATTTACTGAAATGTTTGTTGAGCTCAGGCAAATCCCAAGTGGGGATGTGCCTCCACCAGAGTAATGAATCCTGAGACCTCACGCTTACACATGGTGTTCTCCAACCCACTGAACTCCTCTGTAAATTTGCATTGAAACAGTCAGAGGACGCTGAAGATCAGTTTATTTTAAAACACAGGGCTGTAATTTGCTAAGCAGTAAATCCTTAAACCAGAAGTGTTGGCTTTTTCCTGACATTGTATTTGTTTGGCTCATTTCTACTTTTTGCGGAAATGTTCTTTCAATGATGACATGAAAGGCCATATCCAGCCCTCCATTAAAGATGCTGCTGTCAGAAGTGCAAACAGAAATCTACAGAAAAGGCTCGCTCCGGGTAGCTGATGCTGTCAAGAGGACTCCTTTTTACGCTGCTTGATAAGCTCTTTGGAGCAGGACTTCATTGAATTGGATCAGCCAGAAACAGAAGTCTGCTATTAGCAGGCAGATCAGGAAGGACGGAGTGTAGCAATACAGCATTGACCAGGTGCATACATTTCGCAGGAAAATGGCTAACGGAAATTCCATGTGCCCAGTTTGATCCAGGAGCCATGTGCCCGTGCTACCAGGCAGCTGTGAGCATGCTCCCTGAATGCCTGTGAATCCAACCGTGGAGAACATGTTTTCAATGTTAGGTGAAATATAGGTGTTCAAGGTCCACCTTCTCTTGGTAGCGTAAAGAACTTCCTCTGAAACTTCCAGACACAAGCTTTTACTAACATGAGAACTATCTTCCGTAGATACCTGCTACACATGCTCTTCTCTGCTTGTAGTCCTTGCCATAGTTCCCTCTTCCGTCTTTAAAGATGATCATCTAAACCTTTTCTCTATGTTCATTCTTATAGCAAGTATCCACTGAGCAAGGCTATATATTATTGACAAGATAAAAAATAATAATCAAAGAACAAGAACAAGAAAATAATTGCTAATTGTGAACTTAAATTCCATCAGCTCTGCCTTGTCAGTGTGGGACAACTCTGCCCACAGCAGCACTCAGGCAGCTATTGATGAGCGAAGAAGTCACACTTAGCTCGTTTACTGTAAATGTGAGTCAGTTTTAAAAGGTTTATTGAAAAAATGGTATAAACTGGGACATGGAAATGTAAGAAACAGGGACATGACTGGCTTATGATTGGCTCATAAATCCAAGTGCCAGAAGTGTTAAAGGATGGACTGAGCATCCAGCACCGGCTGCTGGAGGGATCCATACTGTGTGTGCATATACACGTGCATGTACTCCACTAGTGGACGTCAGTCCTGATCAGCAGAAGAGGAGGAACAGGACTGGGCCACCTGTGCCATTCATGTTCGTGTGAGTGATGGGTGTTTTCTGTCTGTGCTGATCTGTGTAGCCAGCTATAAGTACGTTTATGTCTGCATTTTGCGTGCGTGCTAACCAGGAACACATGCTCAGCCTTGCTGCCAGCTGGACCTGGGGCTGTAGTGCTGCAGCAGCCTCAGATACTCGACAATGTCTGGCAGATCCTGTCATCAGCATGCAGGGTTTCTTGTTCTAGTCTTTTTGGGGCACTAGAGGAAGGATCATGGCTATGACAAACACTGTCTGTCATCGGTTTGCCAGGCAGGACTAAGTGACCTGGCAGGAGAGGGGTTTGGTGCCTCTGCTCCCCTTTGGCGGCAGTGCGGATGCTGGCCTTCTCCCTGCGTTTCAGTGCAGGTTCTCCAGGAAGCGAGGGTCTTGCAATTTCAAAGAGGTCTCAGCCTCTGAAGAGCCAGTTTGGCTCCCAAATTGCTCAAAACAGCATAACCACAGTGAGCAACCACTTGCCAGATCTTTTTCCTCACGTCTAAAAACTAGGCAAAAACTAAAAAGTTACTTTGCCTTTTGAAAGCGGGCAGGTACTTGCCGCAAGTTAGGTATTCTAGCATCCACCGTTTAACGCCCTGCTTCTGCAGCTGTAGGTGCTCGGTCATCCCAACATGTTTATACATTCAGATGTTTACACCAGTGCTCCTACTGTGAGAAGCAGTTGCACCTCTCCATTGGGATGCACTCCTCCACGTTACAATATTTTTAACTTGGCCAAATCTCAGCTGAACCATGTCGTAGTTAAAGCAGCTTATTTATCATCTTACCCACCAACAAATGGGGAGAGATTTGGAGTAATGATATTAGTAAAAATGGCAAATAGAAAGCACTAAGAAAAAAAAAAGAACAAAATAAAGAAAACTAAACCAAACCAAACCGAAAATCTCTGCTGTCTGAGTGAATATATCTAAATTGTTTTCTCAAGTAGAAATTAATTAAAATTTCCCTCTTCCTTTGTCCAATTCAAGCAGTTTTGGTCACTGAAATCCTTGAGATTGAAAATAAGAGGAAGGATTTCTCTCTCTCTCTCTCTCCCCCCACCCCTCTGAGAGGAGGATTTCTGTCAGAGACTATCCTATTTACAATATTTCTGCAGAATTTGGGTTTTTTTTCTCTGTGATTTTTCTATATAGTATTCTTGAGCTAACTAGAACATTTTTGCCTAGCCATTATCAACAGCAGACTAAAACAACCCTTCCAAATATTCCTTTGATTTTTAAAACATTGGTTTGCCTTTTAGCAATCTTTCAACAAATAGTTTACATTCGGGATGATTAACGGCACGACTTGTTCCAGACAGATTATAGCATTCAAAAATTTAGTCATCAAAAGTTTCAGGTTGCATCAGACACCTGATTAAAAGGGTTGCAGTCAATTTGCTTCCATCACTGAAAGGTACTAAATCACACACACAAATCCATCCCAATTTAGAAGAGCACTTATGCTGAATGAAAAGTTTGATTCAATTGCCTCTGCCATCAAGGACAGAAGCACACAGAATGATCATGCTCCTAGCCATTGTAGCTCAGAATTCAAATGGGCTCAATGAACCTGCTTAAGAATGAATTACGGCTGCAAATTACGTGCATGAATTATTGAGCAAATAATTATGAATGGCAATTACACCGGGAAGAATTAGGCTTTGTTCACAGAGAACTCCTGAATAAAAAGAATATTCATAAGTTCCTTGTTACAAGTTATCTACCCTATCCCCATATAAATAGTGAAATTGAATTTTTTGAAAAATATTATCTGAATTTTATTAATCTTAAATGTAATCAATAAAAACAGGAGCATATTGTACACACGTATATATATCATGTATATATAAACTAGACAGGATGACAGGACATAGGTATCCATTTTGTTTTGCCTTAGTGAATAAATACAATGTGAAAGGTTCTCTTTCTTGAAAGCCAAAAGAATAAACACAAACATTTTGTTTGTGAGAATCAGTTCCATATGCAATCAAAATAATGATGTTTTAAAAACAGATCTTGAACAGACTATACTTTCTTAATTTGCTTAATCTTTGGGGAATTTGTGTTTAATCATCAGAGAATTTTCTTCATTTACCCTAAAGATTTGTTTATTACTTTTCACAATTGCCTTTGTAAGGATTTGAGAGACCTTTGTAAAGGAAAAAGTTATCAGCTGCAGAAGTTATTTTATTGGATTTTTTTCACTGAACCAAGGCCAAGAGAAGCTGCTTTGAAATGAAAACATCTCTTCAGGGCAATAAAGCTTCATTTGTTGTTTGGAGCAGTGCAGCTCTGACTAACTTCGGTCATCTCATAAACACAAGGGGCAAACAACTTTGCAACAAAGGTACAAGGAGACAAAATCAGAAAGAGTAAATGGAAATGGCTGGCTCATTACAGAGCATGAGGTCTCACGAAACAGCAGGCTTGGTGGGGGGGTGGACCTGAGCAATACCTTTTTCCCATCTCTCCGTCCCTATTGCTTCCAACCTAATCTACATCAACCCTCCGACAGATGTGTCAGTGTAAACTCATGGGGCCAACGATCTAGGCTAAAAATAAAACCTCTCTTTTGGACTTTAATTAACAAGAAAAGAATAAAATATCTTTAAACAGATTAATTTTACAAACTCATGTTAGAGGAAAAGCTGGCAGACGCTGAAGCCAGGAGAAGCGAGAGGATGGGAAGACCTGGTGCTGGGCAGCTGCAAGCGCACAGGTTTGGCAGGGTGAGAATCACTTGGGTAAAGCAGACACTCAGAGCTCGTTCTGCTTTGTGCTTGCGGGGGCGCTTCAGAAAAGATTGGCCATTCCTCAGGAAAAGAAAATGGCCATGAAAGGATTCCCTAAGAGGCTTCAGTCAGACACAAACTAAGGCTCTGTTGTGGTGCAATGACTGAAGAGGAAAGTCCTCTGAGGTGATGATTTTCCTGCCCCTGTGAGTAGAAGCCACGAATGATTTGGTCACAGTATGACCCTCTCATCTTCCCTCATTAAGAATGATAGATAGACTTACACACCACTGGAAGATCATAAATATTGCTCTTCCACAGAGAGAAGACCAAATGAAACACTCATTCCCTGCTATGTTGTAAGGCTACTCAGATGATTTATGACCACCATTAAGTTTAGAGGTGCTAAAATGAGTGGTTGCTTCATTAGTATGCAGAAAAATTTTGCTAAGTGTATTTTCATTGTGGCACCAGCAATGAAAAAATCTTCACTGGGAATAGTCTGTTTTCCTAAAACAAATATAATACGCGGCTGAAGTGCTACAGTTCAGTTTACAGACATGGCCTGTGTAAAGATTGTCCTAATTCTGGTCTTGTTCTCAGAACTTAGTTAATGAGAGAATGTCTGCTAACAGGAGGGATTTCCCCTTTCACCCCCCTCATTTGCAGTTTGTTGTAAGAACTAAGAGGGTTCAAAATCTGAGCAGGTCAGGCCTGGTTCTGAAGGGCCGAGCTGTCCCAGACCCGCTCCTGCGTTGCAGTCGGCACCGTGGTCCTCAGCAGAGTCCTTCAGAGAGATCTCTGCTACAGCTCGAGGCCCAACCGCACCTCCTGCACCCTCAGGTCACTCTTCCATCACTGCAGCTCTGCGTGGCCCGTGTGTTCTGCTCATTGCAGGTGGGATGACTCTATACATCATTCCTGGATCAGAGGAGAATTGGTACCTGGAAAAATCTTAGTTGAACATCTGTCTGTGTGGTTTGATAGAGCCCTTTTTCTAGTACTAACTTTTCTGTGGTAGTAGGAATGCGACAATTTTGTGACAATTTTTCATTCTGCTTGTATATGTGTTTCTACTATTTATTGGTTATTTTGTTTATTTAGATGCTGAGGGCGATCTGGGGGAGGAATGATGAGCAGTTCACTATAGACAGGCAGCTTTCATTATAAATATAAAGGCCTAAAGAAGCCAGTGGAAACTTTTCCAAAGCAGGAATGAAAACACAGGTACTTTGCCAGCTTCAGGAGATCCAGTGCCACACAGCAGTCCCTCCAGGATATACATTAAAGGGATGCTCTTCTGAGAGCTGCCTGGCTTCACCAGCATGTTCCAGTTCTTGACGTTTCCAGAAATTTGAATGAAGCTGATATAGCACTTACTGATCATCAGCTTTAGAGTGAAGTAACTTCTGATCACTACTTTGTCAAGAAGGCAAGACAGCAATGACTCTGACAGAGAAGAAACTTACAGGCAATGTCTGAGAAATCTAAATCATGTGCAGCAGAATATATTTTCAGACAGAAATAAAACAAGTATTTGTAAGGACAGAGAAGTGGTGAAGTGCTGGATATACACATACATATGTAAAATGCTGCAGCAAAGAAAATGGGCATTAAGAACCTTGTCATTGCTGGGTGAAAGATGAACTAGCTGTGGATCAGTCATGGCTTCCTCCCTCCCCAGTCTGTATCAAAGGTCAAGGTACCAGCTTCAGCTGTATGAAGATTTTCTTACAATGTGCACTGGGTTTGCATGGCAAGGTTTTGGTACCGGGTGGGGGGGCTACAGGTGTGGCTTGTGTGAGAAGCTGCTAGAAGCTTCCCCCATGGTGCACAGAGCCAATGCCAGCCGGCTCCAAGTCGGACCCGCCGCTGACCAAGGCCGAGCCCAGTAGCAACAATGGTGGTAGCGCCTCTGGGATAACAGATTTAAGAAGAAGGGAAAAAAACAAACAGCAACTGCAGCCGGAGAGAGGAGCGAGAGCATGTGAGAAAAAAACCCCCAGGTCAGTGCAGAAGGAGGGGCAGGAGGTGCTCCAGGCACTGGAGCAGAGATTCATTCCCCTGCAGCCCCTGGGGAAGACCCCGGTGAGGCAGGCTGTGCCCCTGCAGCCCAGGGAGGCCCACGCTGGAGCAGATCTCCACCTGCAGCCTGGGGAGGACCCCACGCCGGAGCGGGTGGGTGCCTGAAGGAGGCTGTGACCCCGTGGGAAGCCCACGCCGGAGCAGGCTCCCGGCAGGACCTGTGGCCCCGTGGAGAGAGGAGCCCAGGCCGGAGCAGGTTTTCTGACAGGAGTTGTGACCCCGTGGGGGACCCATGCTGGAGCTGTCTGTGCCTGAGGGACTGCAGCCCATGGGAGGGACCCATGCTGGGGCAGTTCATGGAAGACTGTCTCCCGTGGGAGGGATCCCATGCTGGAGCAGGGGCAGAGTGAGGAGTCTTGCCCCTGAGGAGGAAGGAGCGGGAGAGACAAGGGATGAGGGACTGACCCCAACCCCCATTCCCCATCCCCCTGTGCCACTGTGGAGGGGTAGGTAGAGAATTCAGGAGTGAAGCTGTGCCCAGGAAGAATGGAGGGGTGGGCAGAAGATGTTTTAAGATTTGTTTTAATTTCTCATTAGCTTACTCTGGTTTGATTGGCAATAAATTAAGCTAATTTTCCCCAAGTCGAGTCAGTTTTGCCTGTGACAGTAATTGGTTGAGTGATCTCTCCCTGTCCTTATCTCGACCCACAAGCCTTTCATTATATTTGCTCTCCCCTGTCCAGCTGAGGGGGGAGTGATAGAGCAGCTGCGTGGTGCTTCGTTGCTGGCTGGGGTTAAACCACGACACAATATTAGTAGATGAAAAAGACGACTTTTCCCAAACTCTCTCTTGGCTAAAGAAATTCATCAATTGCTCTACCCTGGCTGATGAGGTTAAGTCTTTTTTTGCTAAGACTTTGTTTGGGTGGTCACATATAGAACAAGAAAAACTTCTCAAGGCACAATTTCCTAGAATTTGTTGTGGAATCATTAATGGTTACTGTGGAACTTATTTAAATGCTAAATAGATTAAGATATTTTCTGTTTTCTTGAATAACAGAAGGGACTGATTATCGTTTGCATTCATAAACTGTGATCAAAACCCAAGATGTTATGCTGCCAGTGAATATCTGCCACCACACCTACGGTGCCCTAGCCTGGGTTAGCATAGCCAGGCTTCAGGAATGCATTCAGTAGGCGTATACCTCTACACCTGAGCATTTCACCTTACACTGTCTTTATGGTCAGTGGACAGAAATAGGCACTTTTAGGGATATCTGACCTGTTTTAGACTTTAGTTATGTATGAGAAGAATGATGTCTTGGAAGTGTTTAGGTTCCATATAAAAGAAAACTGTAAGAGGAATATATACAGCTAGTTCATATGTAAGTGCTTTCTTTAGTTATCTGAATTTGATCAGAGGCAAAATCAGATGAGGAATATGGCACTGCATTAACAGAATCAAGAAAAACAATTTACATGGTGTCACTGGCTCTGTCAAGTCTGCCATTAGACTTCCCACATTACCAATTCAGAAGGACAACAATTTAAGAACAACATATGGAGCAAAAAAGAAGAGTGTCACCTGAATGCTTGCCTGCTTACATCCAACATTTACAATTATATTACACCCATACTTCTAGGCCAAACTGGGTTGAATAGTCTGATCTGCACTGATGTCCCAGTGTTCCACATTAATATAGGCTACTTCTACATTATCAGCTCTTCTGAAACAAAAAATATCCACCACTGTTAACATGGTACATCAGTCCCTGAAGGTCATATGAACATTGGTCTTGCCAAACATAGCTCAAGTGTTTAGAACCAAGATTTGTATTGCAAAGGCCAAAAAAGAACATTGGAATATTGCATAGTGTTTAAAAAATTATTTTTGAAGGGTACATTTAATATCACCTGAAATATTTTTTTGCTATCAATAAATGTTTCCAAGATGGAGATTTGTGAGAAATATGTATAGGAACTGTCATCGTACCTCAAAGATGTGCCCAAGGGGAGATGGAAGGACAGCATTTTAACCATGCAGTCTTGTTCCAGTCATATATAAAGCTCTTCTTAGACTGGCATGGAAACTATTTATTCCTTAGCTGGAGGATAATCACACCCCTGATGACATCCGCTCTGAAGAAGCATGAAATCTATAAGCAATACTTGTGACAAGTGCCAAGCACATTTCAATTCAGTTCTTTATAATCATACATAATTCCTCAATCACATACCCATTTGAAGTCTACTTCAGTTCTATAAGTGGTGGGTATTTTGGAAAATAAACAGGTTTTGGATTTCCCACATTGATGTGCTGGTCATTGTACTGGGACTAGTGCAGCCCAGACAACTGCCTAGTGTCATATGAAAGAACAAGAACTCAAGTATTGAAATACCTATAGATACTGGAGAAGCTTTGTTCAAAATGCTTGAGAAAATGAGGTACGACCTATGAGGACAGATCAGACTGCTGTGGTGATGGTTCCCGAAAGTACCTAAAATAAGGAGGAAACAGAACAGTATTAAGAAGAACCACCTTAATAATGACCTTTCCTTACAGAAAAGTTATAATAAGATGCCAGAAAAGAAACTTAAAATGCTCCCAAACTGTAGAAAGAAAAGGCTTGAAAGACTCAGGGCAAGAACTCGCACTCAGAGCAGAAAGGAGTGGGCCC
This sequence comes from Sagittarius serpentarius, assembly GCA_034782735.1. Lineage (NCBI taxonomy): Eukaryota > Metazoa > Chordata > Aves > Accipitriformes > Sagittariidae > Sagittarius > Sagittarius serpentarius. The sequence continues at coordinate 1,484,371 of JAVKLA010000026.1, forward strand.
AAGATGGGGAGAAATGTGTTGCTGTTGAAGAAAGCAGAGACACGTTTGAGAAGAATTGCCTTTCCCACTTGGCCCTATTCCCTTTGCTGGCAACAGCAGGTGGATGACAGCAGAAGTAAAATAGTAGAGCTAGGTGATGGTGATAGCACAGACCATGGGTCTTGCCGGCACTGTGCCTGCTCTGTCACTGGTGAAATGATTCTGGACCTGAAAAACTCTGCCTCTGACACAGTTCCAGGGGTTGCTGCGTGTGGATTAACCACATGAGAGTGCAGCACTGATGCAATGATTGATGTTTACTAGGGGACAGCAAGAAAAGGTGCTGAGAGATGTACCACAAAAAACACTATAAGCCTTTTTCTACCAAAATCAAAGGTTTAGGTCTCCAGCAGAGACCTTGTGGTTTTGCACCTTCCTGCACTGAATTAAATCTTGTAGAATTCTTGGTTTCAAAAGAGGAGAAAAAAGAGTAATTACAGAGTTAACCTATAGGTTAATATGTTTTATATCACATGCAGACCCCTCTGCTTCAAGCTAGTAAAAAAATCACTGTGAGAAAATCAAGCTTCAGCAAACATCTCGAAGGTAGACATTATTTGCATGCACTCTGTGCCCACAGGAATAACCACAATTAGCAGCTACTCTTGGGTTTAGCAGAGGTAACAGATTCTGCAGTACTAATAAAGTAACATGGCCATGGGGACTGATGCAGGCAGAGCACTGGTGAACTTCCACCCCTTTTCGAGGTGTGACTTTGTTAGTGCCTTGCAGGCAAGCAAAACTCACAGAAAGGAAACACTTTTTTTTTTACAGAACAGACTTTTTGCAGCTTGGACAACCATTAAGAGCTTTCACAAGAACTCTTTCTGAAACTGCAGGAATTCACATGTTCTTTGTAAATCCCTAAAAGTGCGTGAAGTGACATAGTTGAATATAGCAAGCCACTTTTTTGTGCTAAGGGGTGAAAATGACTCCTATAACAGATCTAAGATGGGGAACCTGCAGCGGGGAAGGAGATTGGGGTGTGAGAGAAAACCCTACCCAGACCCCGAGGTCCGTGAGGAAGGTGGGGAGGAGGAGGGCCAGAGGAGGGGGTGGCCCTGCAGCCCCTGGGGAGACGGCCGGCTGTCCCCCTGCAGCCATGGAGGGGAGCGGGGGAGCA
>JAVKLA010000026.1:1487506-1527631 GCA_034782735.1 Sagittarius serpentarius
CCTGTTCAATCAAGGAGGGGGAGTGAGAGAGCGGCTTTGGTGGGTACCTGGCGTCCAGCCAGGGTCAACCCGTCACAGTCTAAGATCAAGCTGATTGATAACTTCAAAATTTCTGTCCCCTCACTGCTTATTATTTATTGAAAGTACTTCATAGATCTTTTTATTAAGATGATATCTCTTAGCCCTAGAAGATAGTCAGGTATCATTGCCTCACTTTGTGGTCCAATAAATGCAGAGACATGAGCTGTCACTTGCGTTTGGGTTGGGAATCTCTGATACAGGTGACTTAAATCTTACTTACTAACACAGGTGCCTTTCAGAAGGATTACACCAGACCCATATGCCAAACCTTCCTTTCTGTGATCCTGGCTCTGCAGTCCGTACAGTACTCTTCCAGAAAACCAGGATTTCTCACCCTCATCGTCTTTTGGCTCCCTGCTAACAGCAATTGTAGTACACTGTTAAAGTATACCCTGCATTCCCCCTGCGTTCCCCCTTTAGCATCTCATCCATGTCAGTAAATAAAATCCCTTTTGCAGTTCAAAGGGTAGAGATTTGCACTGCTGTTTGTTCTTGCAGTGCCCGATCAAAGTGATTGTTTTGGCACATAATAGAGCTTCTATTTTTTCAGGCTTTTTTTTTTTTATCTCTCAGAAAACAGTTGATACAATTCACATAGGAAAGGAAGAGGTTTTAGAGTTTAACACTCGTGTGGGATACAACAGACTGTGGGTGCTCCAAGCACCATCTACAGAGATGGCAATTGCTTGTATTATAAGCATCAAGGCGTGATGGGTGAGATGTACTGGTGTACGGGGCCCTGAGCAGAGGCACGCTGGCCAAGAACCAGCTCCCTGACAACACCATCTACCAACCTCCACTGTGCTGAGCAGCCCTTGGGGCAAATAAAAGAGATCAGACCGTAGAGTGCAAGAGCTTGTGCTGTGCACATGGTGCACTTGCCTGGCTTTACTGTTCACAGCAGACTGCTTCCATTCAACTGCTTTGCAATCTCAAATCCCTTCAAGAAAAACAGATATAAGTCTTACTCCCTGAGCCACAGTGATCCTGGTGTGCAACCAGGCTGATGCGCAAGCAAGTGTGTGTAACCGAGATGCGTCACTCCACACACGTAAATCCCACTGCAGTCCAAGTCACCTCCCAAAGCAGATCCAAAGAGGATGATCCACCAGTATTTCTAATCTTTCATAAACAGACAAAATTAAACTGGGGAGTCATGTTCTGTCCTAGGTTCCTGGAGGGATCAGCAAATAGAGAAAGCAGTTACATTTATGACAAATGCGGTTCTTATACCTTCTTTGGGGTACTCATCCTTATTACAGAATTTTTTTATCTCAGATCAGTGATGAATCTCCAACAAGCCTAATGAACAAGGAGATAAGAATAACTGTGCCCTCCACAGGAAGGACATATCAGAACTGGAAAAAAAAAAAAAAAGCGCCTTTTTGTCTGAAGAGGCCACCTGCATTTTTTCAGTGCTTACAATCTGCCCCAGCAGGAAACACTTCAGCATGAATCACGGCTGTCAGTCATTTCGTTGATGCTGCTGTGTCTGCTCCCCTCCATGGGTTGCGGAGGGATTCAGGGATTTGCAAACTACAGAAGACGACCTGCCCAGCAAGAATGATGCCAAACGGCCTGGTCCTCTAAGTGCTCAATACCCTCAGTTCCTGCAGGGTTTGGTAGGAGCTGGGAACTTTCCCTGTGCTATCAGATTTGGCCAGAGCACATCCCAGTAAAGAACACTCTGAAAATCCCCAGGGACTATTCAACTGGCTGTTACTGGTCCTGCTCCTCCTCCATCCCTGTCAACAGCAACCTGGCACTGAATTTACCTTTAACAGTGGGGACCACAATGTAAATGATCATTAAAATTAGCAATGATCATAGACAATCAAAAATAATAATATTAGCATCTGATATTCAAATATCATCCAATGTAAGAAAGGTTTCCGACAAGGGGCCATTTCAGACGCTGTCTCCAGACATGTCCTAAGAGGGCAGAACTGAGATGCAGCTGAGACCGCTGGTCACGGGCGCTGGTAGGAGCACTGGTGCATAAGAGTTGGTGACTGGCTACAACCATGGGGGCGGGGGGCACAGTCCCCCCAGTCCCAGCAGGAGGACTGCACAATATGAAGGATATAGCCGCAAAGAGAGCTCAGAGGACATCAGTGAGGGAGAGGGGGTGGGTGTGCCGATGCGGACTACTCCAGGGAAAGCCCTGCTGTGTTGGATGCATGCAACAGCCTGAGCCAGCTCCGCAGGCTGTGCCACCATGTCTGTGCCACCAGACAGTGGTCGGTAGATGAAAGCCCGTGTGGGGAGACTTGCAGTTGGTCACACCTCCTCTCCTCCATTCCCTGGGGGCAAAGCTCAAGAAGTGACCTGAAAATGTACCTGAGAACTTGACTCTGTGAGAAAAAACATGTTTCCTGTGAACCTCAGGCATTTGATCAGTGTAACAGTGTAGCGGTATTGCCAAATGTGTGTTCTGTCAAAATTGCGGTGGTATCCTCAAGGGTCCCAGAGGAAGCAAGAAATGTTCTGGAATTTGTAACTATTAATTTATACTCATTTATACACAGATTATGCCTGTGAATATCAATGCTGTGACATTTACATCCTTTCTTTTTCCCACTTCAACATACAGATTTGTTATTGGTTCAACTTTTTGTTTACTTTCTGAAGTTCACTGGCACTACCCAAAGCAAAGCACCTTGCTTGATGAGGCAGTGAGTTAAGGAGCAGTGCTGCTGCACAGCAACAGCTTTACAATAACATGTAACAATGAGCTTATCAGTCAGCAAAGCTTTGAGGCAGCTTAGGAAGAAATTACTTAGCAAACACCAGGAATAGTGGCCCACACCTCGGTGTGGGGCTCAGGTGTCTTTCTGAGATGTGATGATGTTTTTTTTTTTAAAGAAGTAATGGGATATATTGATAGAAGAAAAAGTTCAATAGGCAAGTACTTCTGTTAGCTACCGTGTTCACAGCCTGGTCTTTTAACAGTCATTACCAAGTCTTTCCAAACAAATCCAAAGCTTAAACCAAACTTCAACAAGCAAATTCTCCACCAGCATCTTTGCTGGTGGTGGCACACGGGACTGCATCATTAGGTAAGGGTCAACCAGCAGAGCTCCACTGACTTCTGCCTTTGTGTGCAAGCTGAAGTCCAGACCCTCAAGGTGCATTGCATCTAGAAACAGAGCAAGTAATTACTGCACAGTTTCACTGAAAAAAAAAAAAGGAAAACACTCAAGTACTGACACCAGATGACTCAGTATGATCAGTGGTTTATAAATATTTAAAACATCAGTCATCCCAGATGAGGAAAAACCTAGGTCAGCCTTGGTACGACACGGTGAGTTACTCTGAGTGGAGAGGCTTCCTTCCTTGTCAAAAGCAGCAACTGCAGGAGATGCTTCTGAAGTACTTATTTATGGGGATGAGTTTGGAAGGATCAAGGATGAATTGATTCTGCATAAACTCGCAAGGGCTGCAGTACTGCATAACAGGAGAGGGAAGAAAGAGCAAGTGAGCTCAACCTGAAGCCACTTCGTGGCATGCAACATAAGATGCAGTGCTGTTATTTCTGTGAAATGAATAGCCAGTGTATAAGCACTATAAATTTATCATTATTACTAATTATCAGGTATCAAGATAACATCTGAAGGCCTTTACCTAATAAAATTGTTACTGATGTTATCTGGAATGGGAAATTAATCCAACATCTTTGCAGTGTGCCTTGAAATTGGAACTAGCTGTTCATATTTCTCCTATGAAGAAAGGCTGGGAGAGCTGGGGTTGTTCAGCCTGTAGAAGAGAAGTCTCCAGGGAGACCTTACAGCAGCCTTCCAGTACCTAAAGGGGGCTGATAAGGAAGATGGGGATAGACTTTTTAGTAGGGCCTGTTGCAATAGGACAAGGGGTAATGGCTTTAAAGTAAAAGAAGGTAGATTTAGACTAGGTATAAGGAAGAAATTTTTTTACAATCAGGGTGGTGAAACATTGGAACAGGTTGCCCCGAGAGGTGGTGGATGTCCCATCACTGGAAACATTCAAGGTCAGGTTGGACAGGGCTCTGAGCAACCTGATCTAGTTGAAGTTGTTGCTGCTCATTGCATGGGGCTTGAGCTTTATAGCTCCCTTCCAACCCAAACTATTCTATGATTCTATGATATTGCAGGTGAAATTCTTCCGTTCAGTGTATGAAAGTTTCCCTTCTGTTGGTCATGTATGTAATTGAAATATCCAGTCATTTTCTTCTTTCATTTTCGTTTGGCAGCTCCTTTGATTTAAACTGACTTTTCAAAAGATGGTCATAATAACCTTGTATATGTTAAAAGTCAGCTCTTTTCTTCAGACATCCCAGCACTTTACAGGATCATTGTTCTCACTTTGTAGAAACACACACTGAGCACAGGCAGTACTCATGGTTATGCAAGGCAGGCAGAGGAGATGGTCAAGGATGGAGGATGAATTGAGTCAACTCCAAGGACTCCGGGCCGTTCCCAAAGCATTCAGGCTTGAAGTGTGACCTGTTAAATTGAATATTTGACTAATATTCCAGGGTAATGAGTGCTGAAATTGCCCCCCACCTCATTTTATCCCTTAAAGTTGGATGTCTGATTTAGTGGAGTCAATCCATAGACACACATACTGGAGAGATAGTTGGGAACTTGCAAAGGGTGGAGAAATTAATTTCTTTCTGTAGACATCTAGTGAGTCTAGTCTAGGGAAAGTGGTCCAGATGCACAATCTTTTAACAGCACAGCTTTGATGAGGTGAATCCTACCCTTTTGTCTTCTCTAAAACAGCTTCTGTTCCAGGGTTGAATGCTTAGGAGATGATGTGCTTGTTTACCAAACGGGTCCCATGTTTTTCTGTGGGTTCCTTTGTTTTAAATCTCAAAGGTCTGCTCCTGATGCTTCTGAAACTGTCATCTTCAGCTGGGAAGCAGGTCCCTGACCTGATCAGTAGAAAAACCGTCCATGTTGATACTATGAATAACTTCTGCCTTTCTATTAGGCCTTCTCTTGCACACAGGGACTAAGCGCCGTTCCACGTCTTAGAAAATCTTAGCTGTGATGCAGCAGTATCAGTGGCAGAGTCCTCATTTACTAGAACAGACAAAAGAAAAAGTTCTTACAGACTTGGGACATGAAACTCTTTCATGTATTCCATTAATTTCAGATAGCTCCTGTATGCCAGGATAAGGAATATAGTAAATTAAATAACTAAATAATATATATTGAGTGATTCCCTGAATTACTCCTTTCTTCTTTTATACACTGCACCATATCTTGGTTATTTTTTCATTAATTAATTTGAAGCAGTGACTGCCAATATATTTGTGTCCTGTACTGTCTTGCATTTAGTAGCCCTTAAAATTAAAAAAAAAAAGCTAAAAAAAGGTTATGTTTTTAAATTCTGTTCCCCTTCTCATAAAACATGAGAAGCTGACTAAAAGCTTAAGCAGATTTAATTTTTTGTGATAGGACTGGAACAAGCAAACTCACAAACATATAGATAATAGAGTAGATGAGTATATTGTCAAGATCTGAAATGTGCTTATTTCTGCAGTATTAGAAACATAAGGTTATACAAAGTCTTGATTTGTCTTTTTAAAATAACTGGAGAGATTTTAATATTTCTACATAAATTCAAGTCCTAGGGGCTTTAAAAAGACCACTTGGTATCACAGGATTTGGGATAAAATGTTAAAAAATGCTGACCAAGAACAAAACACATTCGTGAGTTGAAAAATTTAAGCATATATTAAATTCTTCTTAGCTTTTCTACATTAATTCTGGGCTAGGCCAAGCAGTACAGAGAAAGTGCTCAAGAACTTGCAGGTTTCATGAGTAATACGGATACCAATCTGAAGGTAAAAGCAATGGGGGATGTGACTAATGTGATAATCTCAGAAGCCCTCGTGAGCCCCTTCAGTTGATGATGAAGGCAGCTAAACTGTTTTTTAAGTATTTTTCTGTATTAAAATACTTAACAGCAACATCCATTATAAAGAGGCTGTTTTACCCATAAACACGTTATGAGCGACATCAAAGACGGCTGCTGTTTTCCGCACAGATTTCCACTGCCTGATGGAGTAGGCACAGCTACAGCTCTGAAACTTGCTGGCTCTCAGCTCCCAGCAGCAACAGCAATTCATTTAATGCTAATGGCTCAGAATATAATTAGATATATTTGTGTAAGTTAGAATGACATCCTTTTCCTTTTTTTTGTCTTTTTTTTCTTTGTGCTGTGTTTCAGCTCAGCAAAATATACGAAGACAAACTATAAGCCATAGCATGGTCGGTGGATAATAAACCCAGTAGCAGGTACTCTGTTACTGTGACGCAAGTGGTGCTGCTCTAGCAAATTTACACGTTACTAATAACAAATGTCGCTTGTTAAAGGCTTGTTCCAGAAGAGGAGGAGGGTGCAGGTCCACAGCACTAGCTACCTCCAAATGTAACAAGAGCAGGAGGGCTGGAGCCTCACGCTGCAGAACTTGACACAGAATTATGTTTCCCTTCATAGTTAGAGAATAAGTAACTATCATTACAGCTTCTGGTCTGTGTACAATATCCTCTGCAGAGAGAAGTATGTTCCAGACTATTACACGATTCCCTTATTGCAGATACTCACATACAAGCAGAGATTGTTATGTTGGGAAGAGCTTATATTTTCAACGAAATTAAAGCAATTCACTTGGAAATATTCACTTGTTTCTTTTCTTGTTTTATATCAATATCCTAAATCTCCATTTTCTCCTATTTTCTCTGTTTCCTTTTCTTACATGGTCCTGTCATCTAATTTGATTTTTCCACACCAGGATGCAGTGACATGCACCATACAGAGTTATTTTTAAACCTCAGTGAAAGCCCACAAGTTACCACTGTAAAGGTTTCTCAAACACATTGATCTTTCCTTCTTCAATAAAATTAAGACAACTTCTCATGCATGTTTTTCTTTAAAACAATTTAGGTCAGCTCACCTCAGAGTTCCTCAGCTTCAGACCTACCCTCCAACTGAGGGGGCCAGGCTAGAGAGACAAAAATGTTCTTTTTACTTCCCTGCCTGCTGCCCTTTGCAGGCTGCCAGCCACCCAAACTCCAACTTCTGCTACAGAAAACTTTTAGCAAGGGTAAAATGACTTCAAAAATACCTGACCTTCTCACAAAACACTCCAGAGAGAGAAAAGCAGATGGACAAAACATCCTAAAATTGTGAGAAAAAAGCATTTTGATCATGGGTTGCCAAGAGATTGAGGAGGATTCACCTTGTTTAATGTCTCCTCTCTGGTCTAGGTGAGCTGTCTGGGCTCCCTTCCTCTATAGCCAAAGAGACAGGTAGGCACTTGGCAGAGGATGTCAGCCTATCCTAAGAAACATATATAAAATGGATAGAGAGTGAATCAGTCTGCAAAGGTCCCTCTCTCTCTAGGGACTACGTAGTGATTGTAGGAAAAGAGTTTAAACTTTAGACAGAAAACATTAGATGAAAGAAGCCCCATCCTTGAGCAGAGACAGTAAGTGCCAGTGCTACGTCTCAGTGTCCTGTCACACAGCATCTCTCCACAACAAACAGAACCACGATGCCATTCTTCATAAGTCCAGAAGGGAGATCTGCATGGCCATGGCCGCCATCATTTGGCTGCTTCATTACCTAGCATCTTCTGTTGCTTTTGTATTAATCTGTATTAATTACTGACCAGCTGGCTGAGCCCAGAATCAAATCTCCATAGAGGGAACTTGCTGCAGAAGAAAATTTCCCTCCCTTCAGGCATCTTCCTGCTTGAGTCATTTGGGAAAAATTTGCATGTCTTCTGTGGTTCATATGATTCAGAAAGTCTGCTTTTCTTGAGAGAACTTGCTCTGAAGAAATACCCAGAAATTAACACTTTCACTCTCCTGTTCCTCTTTTTTCTTTGTCCCCTACGTGACCAGAGCATTAGCAACCAGAAAGCCTAATTCATCGCCTGCAGAGTCCCAAGTGCACGTGGATTATCCTGTTCATACTGATGACAGAATTTGGCAGTATGTAGCCACATTGCCCAACAACAGTTCAAAAAATTGGCATTGGAAAAGATAGTATATGCCAGGATTGTGGCAATTTGACACACGTAGCCCTGGCTCAAAAATCCCGTAAATTCTAGCAGGAAGCTGTGATACTGCTTCTCCCTTAATTTGGACTTCCCCACACTGCCTGTTTTGTGATGGAACGCCTGAGCAGTGTTCAAAGGGGAGAGCTGTTCCCTTTTTACCTATCATTTGACAATACCCGCCCCTAAACCCCAGCCTGGTTTGGGGAGTTTTGGAGACAATATCTAATCCCTATCACTCCTCAGGATGAAGTCATCTGTCTCATTCTCACTAGTCTTTAATTTTGTTGTCTTAGACTAAGAGGAACCTTACACATCTGCAATGTAATGATTTGTGTATTCTGTCCTCTTCCAGCTCGTGTCTCCTCCCTCCTTCATATTTATTCCAAGTTTTGTATTTTTTAATTGGTGCAAAGCTTGTAGAGAGGGACAAATTTTTTTCCTTTAGAACTAATTTGAGTGGAACAGCTGACAATTTTTCAGGTACACAAACCCTTCCTCAGGTATGTAGCAGGAACAGCAGACTTTATATTGATAACAGTTTGGGAGCAATAGTAGTGGGTTTAACTACCATGTTTGTACTGGATGCAGACAATTCCAGTAAATAGGGTTCCTGCCACCTGTTGAGTACAGGAGAACGTTAGCAAGGGGAGAGATGATAGAATTGTTAACTTGTGAAACAGCAAAAGAAACAAGTAATTTCCTTCTATAGAATGGCAATGATTTAGCATGAGAAGGGATATGGGAAAATTACTGTGCTGTAAAACTACTATTTCTTCTGAGTCCATGCCTTTCATCTGTTAGAATTATCTCCTTTGATTCCAGCCTCTTGTCTTGAAGGTGTGTAGGCCTCTCCCAAAACCTGAACATAAAGATAAGAGAGGGATTGGTTGTTTTTCAAGAAATAATTGCCTTTTGGCATTTCTAGTGCTTCTGGTGATCATATATTCATGCTCATTTTGGTATCACAAGAAGTATCCTTTGTATGTACATCATAATAAATTCAAATTTTCAGCTCATTTCAGAATATATTAGTTACTCTACCATGTCACACTATTTCACCACTGAAGTAATTTAGGAGCAGGGCAAACATACATAATATTCCCTCTAAGAATCTTCAGCTTCCAAGCTTTTGTGGCACAGTTTCTTCTTCAAGTAGAGAAAGTTTCTATACATTTAAAAACTCTCCATAGATTTCTCTTCCTTCAACTTTTTGTGTTCCTTTTGAACCCCTGTAAACATTTAGCTTTTATGTAATCTTGCGGTAAGGACTTCCACTTCACTACACATTTTTTGTGGAATCCTCTCTTTTTTGTCAGTTCTCTATAGGGACTACATCCAACATATTAACGACAGACTTGACAACTACAGAGCTTTCTCTCAGTTACCTCTCACTGCCATTTGTGCTCGGGAGGGGGGGGTCTTTGGCTGTGGCAGCATCCAGCAGTCTGCTGTAAGAGACCTGTTGGTATAAAACTCTTGGCCAGGAGAACGGTGCACCACTCCCTGCCCAGGACACCATGCCAACCAGCCGAGCGGATACACGTTAGTTTAACAACACTGGCATAACAAAATAAGGCAAAAGTATTTTGGTTAGGATGAAGAAATTACTGCAATGCAATCTCTCCTCATCAACTTCAGAGGATATCCCTCCCTTACACACCAGCACTGTGTCCCTCAATCCCAGTCCTTGATGTTTAATTTACCGCCTGGCAGTAGTTTGGTTGGGACTCCTTGTGACCATTTGCCCAATACTTTCCCCAAAGGCAAAATGGGGAATCATTTCCAGCAGGAAATTATTTAAACCTTGCCCTGGGAGCCCCTGGAAGGGCTGTGGGGAGGCTGTTGACATGGCATCATTGTCTCCTACAGTCACTTTCTCTCCCTGGGTACTGTTATGATATTAGTAGCTAATGATTCACTTACCCCCTTATTTTTCTTACCTGTATCATGTTTTCTCCTTCTTTCACTCATACTCTTTCACTCCCTTTTACTCTTCCCTTTGTTACTGCAGAGTCCCTTGTCCCTCTGCTCTCACTGCTTCCCATTATCCTTCCATAATCCCATTGTACAATCTACCCATCATCTGCACTTCTCATAGCCCTAACCTGAATAAAGGGCCTGGCAGACACTGGAACATGTTCAGAGACTGGCAATGATGATGAAAGGTTTTTAGAATGAAGAGTGAGTAAAGAAATACAGGCTATTAACTTCAAGAAGGAACCTAAGAAAGGGGTTTGGCACATAAAAGAATATGCAATATGAAGAAGTAAATTAGATTCTCCTATTTACCTTCTCTCAAGGGAGCATCTGTGAAACTCAAAGGCAGAAGAAATATTTTTTAAACATACAATTAACCACGAAATGTATTGCCACAATTATAACTGGGGAAAGAATGCAGCATCTTGCAAAAATGTTAGACAATTGGATAGGATGTAGGTACTGGGAACTCCACAACTGCATTGTTTGTTTAATTACAACGGTTTAACATAAACCTCAAATTTCGTTGGGGCCCACAATAACTACTGTGCGAGTTGGTGGAGGGAAAAGAGTGGGTAGAAGTTACACAAGCAGGTAAATCTCTCATTCTCCACCATTCTGTTCAGGCCTCTTCCATCAAAGCTTGATTTCTGTGAAAGAAAAGCTATTGGCCACTGAGGCCACTGCTCCAATTTAGTACAGCAGTCATAGCACGTCAATTTTTTGGTCCCTTGCCTTTTATCACACTCATCAGACTGGGAGAATTCTCTTATTCTTCTGAAGCGGTGAGTGTGGAAAGAGAAAACTGGGCTGCAAGAGGAAGAAATTAAAGGCAGGATTTTATTTAAAAATTGCTAGTGCACCAAGTTTTCCGTCTCTACCCTGTGATAACGTCCTGCACCCAGGGGTGCAGGACTATACAGCTGAAACAAATTATTAGATAATTGGAAAGGCAGGTACTTACATGTGAACTACAGGCAAAAACACTCTCTTGGGTGACTTAACACAGACATCTTCACAACGCAAGGTCTCCTACTTAGTTAAAAATGTCTGTTTCACTAATAATTCATTTTCAAAACAGATAATTAAGCAGTGAGACATTCCAAGGCATTTATTACTGTTTAATAAAGCATGGCACAAGGCAGAAGAATTTTGGTGTTAATTTGTTCTTGATAACCTTTCTAATTCTCCAGCCTGTCCTGAATCTGGTTTTTTTTTGGAATACCTTTAAAAATGCAGACTTCGGTGCAACATGTAAATCATTTAAATCCAAGACCACAATTAGATTGTAAAGCACTGAGTAAACGCATATATTTTATGAAAAGTACATGCTTGTGATTCAGCTGTGACAACCTGAGGCTGTTTTTTTTCCAGAATAAAACCTAACCCAGCAAGCTTTAATTGGGTCTCTGTGGGAGACAGTTCATGTGTTGAACTTCTGTCTCTCCCTGATTTATTTACATGGGTGTATATATGAACAGAAAAAAAGGAGTTTCTGATTCCAACCCATTAATGAAACTCTTCTAAAAACATGAAAGGGAAATAAAAACATCAAAGGTTTTGTTCTGATTACTCATGTATAAATTTCTGAAAGCTGTGAAGGGGAAAAGGTATGTTGCTAATTGTTAAATGGGAGATGATCCAAAAGCCACAGCCAACAGCCATGGGAGAAGGATATATCAGTGGGGTTCTGGAGGATGTTTTTTATATTTCAGACACAGCTGGGAGGCTGGTGAAGCCTCTGGTAATGCCATTTCCTGTATAAAACTCAGTATGGCATGTTTCCCAGTTGTCTCTCTTTGCAGAAATCAAGTCATTAGGTGGCCATTTCTCATCTCTAGGAGACCTGAAGGCTTCAGATCAATACTTCAAGTAAGTGACTCATGGATATCAAACATCAGGGTCTGCAATTATCTAATTCAGAGGTGAGGGAAGCAACTGGAAGCGAGTGGCTGCATGGACTAAAATAATTAGATCAGATAATTCTTTTAATGTGAAGTATATATATTGCCAAGGAACGCTAAAAGACAAAACAGAAAGAATGAAGTACTCATTTCAAAAATTGCAGATAACCAGTTTCATAGGATCAAATGTCACTCTGATTGAAAATATTGTCAAAATAGAGAAGAGGAAAGCACTGGGTTTATAAGCCTGCATGTCAAATATTTTTATTCTGTCACTGTGATTAGCATCCAACTACAGGTGTCACAGTAGGTTAAATCCCTTTGCCAGGCCTTACAGGCTTCTTCAATAGAAAGACCATTTGAGATCAGCTGCTGTTCCACCACTCAGGTGAAGATTATTTGATGTTTTTGCCATGGATGAGTGTGCTGTGATTGTGCCAGGTGCACTGATTCTGACAGCAGGTAAATCTGGAGAGAAAGCAAGAAACGTATTTAAGTTCTCAGCTCACTTCCTATAGGACAAAAAGAGCATTTTGGAAATTGAATGAAGTCTGCATGATGTGCCATCTTGCAGGTTTCCTGCAATAGGAGGAGTGTGTGAAAGAAAAGAACTGAAGTGGTAAGTATTAATGTCAATGAAAGGCAGTTACCCAAACACCTGAAATTACTCTAAAACAACTATAATCTTTTTTTTTTTGGGGGGGTGGTGGAATTCTCTCAATTACTGTTATTGATTCCTCATATGAAAAGAGAACTGCAGAACATTGAGCCAAATTTGTAATTGCATATTGTTAATCTAAAACAGAAAGGACAAACTGAGAGAAACTCGAGCTCCTTCCCCTGCGGCACTGTACCCCAGAGCACCATGAACACTCAGCTAGCAGCTGAAGAAGGGACACAAGCTACCAGTGCTTCTGCAAAACATATTTTAGAGAGAGCACTGCAGGCTCCGGAGTTGAGGGGGCATGATGTGTCACTAGGGCTAAAATGCAGCAATATTCCTGGATAAATACGTTCCTGGAGACCCTACAGCTAAATTCTGAGCTGATCGCTTGCATTAGTAGTATCCACAAAAACCTTCATATCCCCACTAGGTATGTAAACACAACAGTTCTGTGGAGCTGTAAAGTAAAAAACCATGGCCAAAGTACTGGTATACATACGAGGTATTTGGGCCGATGAACAACTTAAGTAGCCAGCACGGAGACAAAGAGAATTTGATTTTTTTTTTAAATAAGGCATACAGTTTTGAAGAGTGTGCAGTCTTCCACTAGTTTAAGAAAATAAAAGCATGCTTAACAAAAAAGTTATGCCTGGACACCAAGATCACTCTAAGGTATATGTGCAAACTCACAGGAAGAGAAGCAAGTAACATATTGCCTAGTAAAGGAGAGCGATGGTAGAAGAGAACAGTGAGAAGTGAAATGAAATGAAATGAAATGAAATGAACCTGAATCCAAAAAGTCAACTGAAGATTTTCTGCAAAACAAAAAATGGCACCATGCATCCATTTCTTTTTTACATTTTCTGCTAGAAATACTTGAATTGAGATAGACAGTTTGACTTTCATATCTATTAGTCCTTACAGAGGTGCTGGTATTCAGTCTCAGACCTTTCATCACAAGGGCAAGTTACATTTCAGATTAGCCACACTTACCCTAACATGTGGTTAGAATCCATTTTAACACCATAAGGGGAAAGAAGGCCTAAGAAATACAGTTATCATCTGTGCCCAGTACGATAAACTGCTCTTTCAAAATACATCTCACACTGCAATAGCTGTTGGGCATTGTAGCAGCTTACAGCAGGTATTGCTATCGAGGTCTAAGACTTGCAGCTCTGTTTACAGAGGTTATCAGCTTACACAAACTACAGCTGGACATAACTTCTCAGGCCTGCAAGGAGAGTCATGGTGCAGGTGCATCCTCGCAACGTGAGAGGCTTCTCACTAGTGTCAGGTTAAAAGCGTGCCCTGAAGATGCGCGCCCACCGCTCTGTGGGTTACTGCAATGCGGTGCAGTGCGAATGGTGTCAGCTGTGCCTCGACACCCTCCACGACTTCACTTCTGGGCCCCAAGTGCTCTTCTGCCCCAAAATGGTGAAACTTACTTTTCACCAGGGCTACTTTCCTAGGGCACAGTACACACTTGATAGGGTGACAGAGTTTGTGATTTTTTTCAGATAACTGAGTTGTAGTTTTCTGGGAAGCTTGACCCTGTTATGCAGTTTTAACATCTGGCTCCAAATATTAAATAAAAATATGGTACAGTAGATGTGGACTTTTTTCTTTTACTTCTGTTGTATTTAATGGTTCATTAAGTTGTTATATATTTAATGTCCTGTATTAGAAAACACAACATAATCTCCCTGGTACAACTGGGCATAGCTTTAGAGCTCTAAAGTTAAAATTTAAGGACACTGGAAGGCCACCGGAAGGCTACCGGAGAGGGAATTATGAAAAATGATCTCCATAAATCTCAATGGGATACAAGGATGTAAATTCTGCATGTAACTAAGAAGAGTTTTAAACTCTCAGTAGAAAAGCCCGTGTCAATGGATTTATTGTAACCACCCAGCGTCTTCCTCCTCTTGTGAAGCCTGAGCTTCCCTGCCTGTAATTACAGACAATGTGACTCAGCATCACACTGAAAAAATTATTTGTGAATAGGAACCACCTTAGCAAGACTCCGAAAATGCCCTGTTCACTAGAGTCTTGGGAGGATCTTCCACTGTGTAGAGTTTTATTAAATGGGTATGTAAGTTTTATTAAGTATGTATAACTTTTGTATGGGTTTAAATTTGCTCTTCCTCTTGTCCTTCCTCCCTGTTTCTCATCTGGTTACATATATATCTTTTATTTACTGTAATGGCGATAATGAGAATTGAGGAATTAAAGGGTTATGCTGCACAGAAATAAAACGCAGTGGATCTGCACTCTGTGCTGCCACCCTGAACATGCTCTAAAGGTGAAGGCTGAAGCTCTTATGCTTTTGCATCTTCCTCATGACAGTAAGTTAAAAAAGGTCATGCCCCAGATTTTTTAAATATCTAACTGCAGTGATTTCAGTTTCAGCAAGGAGCATGACAGAATCCAACAAACCTGCTGCAGCAGTGATGCTGCTGTTCAGTATATAAGAAATATAAACTGTTGGTGAATGCTCCTTAACAGGTTTTGGCCAGTAAAATATACCTTTGTTCAGCTTACCTCAGTTTACCGTATAAATAACTTCGGCAGGTCTTTTCCAGGTTCCTAGTGGGCTACCACCATAAAAGGAGATTAATAATATCAATTCTACTATCTTTTGCTGGAGTACAAATTCAGTCTGTCTCCAAAGTGCTTTGTGGAGTTACCTTGGATACAGAATCTGGCCCGTTGTCTCTGGTGGAAAGTAACATCTTAATTGGAGGGTTATAGTGGGTGTAATTACTTCAAGAACTCCACTGACATTTCATATGGCATTTCAGTTAGTTAGTATTAGTAAACTCAGTTAGGATTCTGTGCCACCCTCTGTACAACTCCATATTAAAGAAATAGCCTGGCACAAATGCCTTTCAGTTAGAAAATACCTTGTCAGCTGGTCTAGTTTTGTACTTCATTACCAGCCGTAAGCGTGCGTGGATTTTGGCTGCTTGTGGAGAGGAGCTGACAATAGTTCAAATAAGCAACAAACTAGCAAATGGCAATCTGCAAACGAAGGTTAATCAGTGGCGTTGTGTTGTATTCACTCACAGCTGCTTATTAGATTCTGGGACTTTCTTCTTCTTCGTGGAGACAAAAGACTGATTTTACAGCAGAGACGGCCATGCGGCATGGGAAGGTTGGTGAGTGCTGAGAAGGAACTGGCACTGCACAGTGCCGACCATGGAAGGATTTGAGTCTATGGGGAGGGAGGCCTAGGGGCCGAAGCTGTCCTCACCAACCTCAGCTATGAATTAATGAAAAGATAGAGAGCTGCCAGGACCATTGCTTTTGGCAGCAAGCTGCTTTTTCAGGATACTGAGCAGAAACTAACTGAAATTTTGTTCTCCAGGAGGCACGGCTCTGCGTCACCCATCAGCCGCAGAAGAGTCACTGCTCAGGTCAGCCGCGCAGGTCTGAGCTGCCCCGTGTCACGGGTAATACAGAATTGATCAGACTGTGGCCACCGGCTGCTTCCAGACTCGGCAATGCTGGCAGGTCTGGATTTGGCAATTTTCAGCAGCAGGCTGCAGCCCACAGTTTGTGCCTTTCAGGTATGTCCTGACTAACTAGCTCAGGTACTGGTAGTGCAGCTGAAGCCACAGATTCGGCACTGGCTGGGCGCTAACCTCGCCTCTCCAGCAGGTTTGCACCTGGGCTGGTCTCCCTGCTGATGTGAGCAGGAGGTACCTGTGGTGCCTAAGCACTTTACTGCGAAGGCACTGCACTGGCAGTGGTCTCATAGCCAGGATCAGGTGGCAGAGCCCCCCCCGGGCAGCAGTCTGCTATCGAGTCTCTTTACTTCTCTAATAGATTCCCATTATGCTTCTTAATTTTCATGCTGAATTAATTACCTGTCCTTCCACACAGATGGCTTCAGAATAAAAATACAGCACATGTCCTCAGCTTTCGTTTAAAGCTCCTTTCATACCAATGCAGTGGCTGGCAAGACCCCATATAACAAACCTTGACAGTCAAGTAATATCAGCTAAGGCTCCAGTTACAGCAGCTGAATTGGAAAAATTAATCTTAAAACTGTCCTCAAAATCTGCATCTCAAGGTTACAGCTAGCCTGTGTATATGGAACAGAACAGAGGGCATGAAACCCAGCTCCCTGGGGTACTGCTCTTTTGTGATGCTCGTATACAGCCAGAAAGATGGATGAATAAGCCACACTGTATTATATTTAAATGTATGATAAAACACTTTTTTGCTTAAGAAATTTCACCTTATTCTTCATTTCATCAGCTTCTAGTTTCATGATACAGAATGGACCACTTCTTTTTGTTAAAGCATCTGTAATATTTCATTAAAATATTGGCAGTGTGAGGCCCTGACTTTCTTAGAAAAATGAATGCATTTTCTATAATCTACCAAGTGTACTGACTTTGCTGCTTTAGCCCTTGCCGCTAACCTTAGCACATAAAGGCTGTAAAGTGTTTTAAGTGTACAGCAGACAGTCTCCGGCTTCAGAAAGGGGCTGCCTTTTCATGCAGAAATCACATGAGATCCATTTAGACATGTTCCTGTTCAATACTAATGGCACCTCCCCTCTTTGTAAGTTATTAAAAAAACCAATTTGGTCACTTGAGGGATGGGAAATCATTTCTATTCACTCAAATTATTTATGGATTTAAATCCCTCATGCCCTAATGGAAGAACATTCCTACCATTATTAGCATTACAGAGACACGGGCACTGAAAGAGAGTACTAAGCACTTCTATTCATATCTTTCTTACAAAGAAGGAACATGAGTGAACCCTTTGTACCTACAAAGGCAATCAGCTCTGACAGGTGGAGAAGGGACATCTCCTTAATCTCATGAGTGACAACTCTATCTTTTTTTTTAATGAGAAGAAATGTCATCTTTCTTTTCAGCTAATTAGTAATGTTTGCAATTCACCTCCACTTGGACAATGTCCAGTAGTGATGACTTTTGTTATTAGTTAATTCTTTACAGGGTTCTGAAAATGCTGCCTTCACTGAAGGAGAAAATGGTATTTCTTCTAAAACAAACTCTCTTCTAAACTATACAACAAACACTTGGGAGCATTTTAGCTGGTCTTACATCGTATTAAAACTTTTGTAAATTTGTCTCTTTTCACCTACTCTCAGAAACTACCTCACAGAACTTTGTTCAGGTTTAACATCTTCCAATTCCAAAATATACTGAAGAAGGACAGAAGCCCAAGCTTTTGAATATTAGACTTGGGGTTCAGGCCTCAGTTACAAAGTGAAAAAATAGAATAGAATCACAGAATGGCTTGGGCTGGAAGGGACGATCAACGGTCATCAAGTCCAACCCCCCTGTGGTAAGCAGGGACACCTTCAACTAGATCAGGTTGCTCAGAGCACCATCCAGTCTGGCCTTGAAATAGTTAAAGCGTGAAAAGCTGGAGTGTCTTGGAGGGAGAGATGAACCAAGGGAAAGAGATTGGAGAAGGGATTTTTTTTCATATGAGAAAAAAAAAATGAAATTATGAGTCAATGGGGAAGAGATTTACAAGAAGGCTGTCCCAGATGGCAGAAACTGTAAAGAAGAAAGCTTTTGCCTTGACAGTTACGAGCTTGTTTGGTGGGACTGAAATGAAGCCAGTGCAGTTACAAATGAACCTAGAGAGAGGAAGAGAGAGAAGACAAAAAGAGGTGACATAACTTTACAAGGGAATATTGAAAAATACAATAAAGTTTGTTTGACTGCATGGGATTCTGCACATAACCCAGAGAATAAGAGATGGAGGGAAGGATAATGATTCAGCATAGAAAGAGTTTAGATAGGTGTGCAGGAAAAAAAATGGCATCACCCACAGCAGGAGAATATGTGACAAAGAGCAGTGTTTTGCTCATGTTGCACACCCAGTGAGAAGCTGCAGACGTTGAGTATCCCAGGTCAGCTTCCCATAGGAAACAAGCAATGACTGGATGCCTGGATGACTCCGCGCGTACCTGACTTGGAGCAATAGTGACAATTTCAGTCCAGGGGCAGTGTCCAGACCTCAGAGTACTGTGCCATTGCAACAACCCCCTCTCAAGAATTCGTGTTGCTTAGGAAGAATTCTCCTCCTTCCTGTAAAGAGGAAAAGCTGTGGCTGCTAACCACACACAGCTCCCCAAAAGGCAGCCACATCAGAAAGCAACACAAGCCATAGCTGTTTTTCCCAGACTAAGTACTTACGTGACAAACGTCTAGACTGCACATAACGGTTCTATCTGCTGCCTCTGATCACAGGACTTGCCTCTTAATTCCTTCTAGCTCCCTTGTGGCTTGAGTTCAAAGCTTTCCCAAGCTGTGCAAAGGCAAAGACAGAGAGAGCAAGCCAGTGTGCATACCTCATCAGTACAGTGTATTCTCTCTGCTATCACACATTCACACAGTAAAGTGAAAATTAGTCCAAGAATCAATGTTTGATTAACTCTGCCAAGCAGACTAGCTCGGCGTCAAATAAGAAACTCAGCATAATAGCATTTTTTTTCCTCCAGAAAATGACTGACTGCAACAGCTTATTTTCCAGAGTACTACAGAAGAAAATGTACTTCCATGTTTCAGTTCATTTCACTCATACTTCAAAATGCACTGAATTTAAAATTACATGAATGCCACCTCCTTTCAGCCGTACAGCAGAAAGGGCACAAGTTGAAAAGTACTTTTATACTTCACATAACTTGAATTTTTCTGATTGTTACTTTTCCTCCCTTGAAGCAAAGGCATCAAACCTAACTCTGAGGACTGAAGAACTTGCTACATGACATCGGTGATCTTAAGGATCTTTCCCAATCTAAAGGATTCTATGGTTTTATGACACCTGTCTCATATTCATTAGCTCTATGTCTCTTAACCACTGGCTTCATCTGAGTTTATATGTGACATACTCATATAAGCAAGATGATAGAACTAAAATTTTTCTGCTTCACACAACTATTGCTATCAGCTCTACAGCCTTTAAAGTGTGCTTTACTCAGCCTCAGTGATTAAAAAAATACATTTGTTTTACTTACCTGTGGATCTGTTATTTCTGCAGATCAAAAGATAATGTGCTCATTTGATGACATAAAGTGGCTGACAGCATTAACACAACTAAACAGTCTGATTCATAGAACGCCAAGCAAAGTTCTTAACATCTTAACTATCTAAGAGTGTGACTTGTAATATACACAGACATAGCAAATAGTGTCTCTGGCTCATGATTGAAAGAATTACACCAGAGGGCTGATTTGCTGCAGAACTAATGCAAGTTATTTTCCTGTGGATTTCTGTCTTTAGGTTGATCCATGCTAACAACTGAAAAAGTGTGTGTTAGATTTGAACATTTTCAAGAGTAGCAGCACGCAGAGGTGTACCCTTATGCACACTCTTGCTCTCCCTCGTGCTCTCTCACATGGGCGCTCTCAGTCTCTGTTGTTTAGGTGAACATTGCAGCCTTTCTCACAGCCAGGGCAGGTACACTTTCTCCCCTCCACCCAGCCAACTATTTTAGCAAGACCTGCCAAAGGATACTATAGCTGAGAGAGTACTTCAGCCATATGGGTTGGACTTGGCCAGCGGCACAGGCTGCCGCTCCACACATAAAGTGTGTAAAACCTCGTTTCTGTGGGAAACCAGGGATGACACTGAGAAACTTGCAGGGTTTTGAGCAAGGACAGGCATAGGACAGACCATTTGTTGATTAGTGGATACAGGCAAGAAGGAACAGCATTTACCTATCAGTACCCCAGGCCATGGGCAAAAATAAAGGTGTGCCTGTTGGGTATTTTCTTACATCCATGACTGTAAGCATGACAGCTTAAAATAAATCCTAATAAGGAGCTGTCATGGGAAAATTGCTGGCGGAAGGTGGAAACTGGAGTCCTCTGGCTGCTTGCAGAAAGGGCAGTTTAATGGAGCAAGTCACCCTCACATGGGTGAGGCTTCCCTCCCTGGTGGGAATACCAGTTTCTCTAGCTAGCCCTGCTATTTCTGTAGCCAGTCAGGCTTTTGACTGTCTTCTGAAGCTGCCAGGTCACAGTCGAGGCAAAGGTGATGGCCTGAGACTACAAGTTCATTTCTAGCAAGCAAGGGAATACCGTGAGACAGGAATTGCTCTTGGTTATTCCCAAGGAGACCTCGGTGGGAACAAGTGACCCCAAGGTGAATGGCTCCCCAGGTGACCAGTGTCCCCATGCCTTGCCATCCCTTTCCTAAAGCTTCCACTCCTCTAATGATGATTAAATGTTACTCTTTTCTCCACTTCATGATTAAATGTTCTAGCTAAGAAATTAATATGCAAAAATGGAACTTACTAAAGCTTATTCCTTGGGGGGGATATGTAATTATGCAGGAATAACAGAACATAACTTAGACATTTTGCATTTCTACAGACACACATGGACTGAGGGCCAGGTTTTCGTTGTCATTATAGCATCTGAATGCTTTTAAGAATCTGGTGTAAAATGTGTACATTTTTTCCCCTAAGCAAAATTTAAAGGTTTTAGTTAAACCACTTTTAATAGAAAATTATATTATGCTTCTTAAAAGATTAACTACCCGTAGTCCTGCACACAGTATTTTTTTTCTAGTTGCCAGTTAATTATTCTAATGGCACACCCCAAGGGCTGTGTTCATGTGAGATAACACTTTTGTCAGGTCACTGACAACTGGTTCATGAACCACCTTTGAGGTCTGGGTTATCTCAGCATAACATGCAATTTCTAGAAATCTTACTGCTTAATTCTCATTCATTTTTTACATACAGATCCTTTTCTTGGACATTAATGTTTGGATTTGAAAGCTTTACATATCGTGCAAATACAAAAACACAGCCTAGGCAGTTCCAGGGTCAAAACACTTACTCGTAGGTAGCACAAATGCTAGCACAAAGGCAGTTTAACCAAGCATGCGCCTATGGGGCTGCCTTCCTTAAAAGCATCCTGACTCAGTTACCTACAGAGCAAACTTAGGTATACCAGTAAACATTCATTCTTATATTTGATAATTTATATAGATTAAATCTGCTGCTGGAAATCTACCGGTTTTATTGAAGTTATACAGATTTACACTAGTGATGACTAGGCAAAGTAGTGTATATGCTTGAAGTACAGCTTATTCTACAGCTTTGTTTTCAGGACTCTTTGTCATATATGATTCTGCTACACAAAGGCACTGGAAGCTGCAGAAAACGTGTCTTAATCCATTGTATTAATCACAAGATCATAGGTGATCACATGATAGAAATATAAGGTAAACACACAAGTTAAGAAATCATATTTCTACCTACAGTGATATTTTTCAGTTACTGCATGCCTAGTTATCCAGGCAGAAGAGTCTTCTAACTATTTTACTAACTTTATCCTTTAGTTTAACAGCTGGGATTTGGGGGCAGGGGTGGTGGTGAGCAGGAGCAAGGTAGGAGAGGAGACAAAAGGGAAACATTTCACTTCCCATCACAGCGTACCCCTTCTGGCTTGTCCCAGACTGTGTGCAAGTTTTCTGGAGAAGATGCCCATGGTTATGAGAGAAGGGGCCAAGGGAATCTTAGCAAGTAAGATGTCGCTTACTGATAGACTAGATCATTTTATAGTTCCAGGAAACTGCATTAACAAATGTTGCTCAAATGGTTTTAACTATTGTGTAAAGTGACTGAGATAAGAGATCTGGTGACTCCCTGCAAAGACAGTTCCTGATAAGATTCAGGAACTTACCTAGTGATTTGGATAAGAGCCAAAGACAACTGAGTCTGCAGGATGACCAAGAGGAGAGGACAACCTTCATCCTCACGACCCCCAGAGACAACCACAAGAACACACGCAAGCGCAGTCAGGAGGAATTTATGGAAATGACTTCCTGGGACTAATTTTAATACAAAGCGGAGATAGGTCATGCATATGTATAGCCGTATTGGGAAACTTCATGTATATGTAACACTTTGCTGTCTATATCCAAGGCAAGTTACCTCGCTAGGGTGCACATGACTTTGGTGGGACTACCCCCCCACGCTGCCCAGCGCTGAATAAACATACCTACTTTACAATCTTACAGATTGTGGAGTCCGTTTTTCCGCATATCAGTACGTCATCCCTGGAGCACCCACAGAGACCTGAGCAAGGCCCTTTTCCCTCACCCACAGCCCCAAGAAACTAGGAAAAAAACCATTCTTTAACTGAAATTGGGAGAATAAGCATCAAACCACAAATCCATTCTCTTTCTAGGAACTTTACAGAGCATGCAGCAGTCTTTAATTTATTTGTGTTCTTTGTGGTCACATACCACAAATGAATCATTTTAGCTCCAGTATGATCTGGACTTCCTATAGGAAATGCTCAGAAGCACTCTGAGGACACACAGCTGGTGGTATTGCTCACTACTATTGTTTATATGTGTTGAAATTTGTGACTGTATAGGGGAAAATAACAAACTACAGACTAGGAATGTGTTGGACTGTTAGTGCCTGTCCTGGGGAGACCTTCAATGCAAAGAAGTATCATGCAAGACAGTCTTGACCATGTTATATCAAACTGAGAAGATTGATTGGCCTTTGACCAACAGATGACATCTCGACAGCAGAAGTTTCTTTAGTTCACTCACAAAGCCAGTGAAAATTCATTCTTCCATCTGAGAGCAGTATACCACAAGCACACATAGTACCCACAAAGACAGGGAGTCAGAGATCTTACATGATTTTGACCCTTTCTTTAGGTCATTATCTAGATCATGTATCTCTTAGCAGTATCTTAAATACATGACTTCCTGCACTGTTCCTACAATAGGCTTCACTATCATTCACAACCGTAACTAGTGATAATTAACATCACTAACAAAACTAACTTTGTGTCCAAAGAAGAATAACAAAGATGGTGAAGGGTCTAGAGCACAAATCTTATGAGGAGTGGCTGAGGGAACTGGGGTTGTTTAGCCTGGGGAAAAGGAGGCTGAGGGGGGACCTTATCGCTCTCTACAACTACCTGAAATAAGGTTGTAGGGAGGTGTCAGTCTCTTCTCCCAAGTAACAAGCCAAGACGAAATGGCCTCAAGTTGCACCAGGGGAGGTTTAGATTGGAGATTAGGGAAAAACTTCTTCACTGAAAGGGTTATCAAGTACTAGAACCGGCTGCTCAGGGAAGTGGTTGAGTCACCATCCCTGGAGCGATTTAAAAGATGTGTAGATGTGGCGCTTCGGGACATGGTTTAGTGGTGGACTTGGCAGTGTTACATTTACGGTTGGACTCAATGATCTTAAAGGTCTTTTCAAACCTAAATGTTTCTATGATTCTATGATTCTGTTCTACCACCTGCCCATTTTCCTACATCTTTACTACCCCCATAAGTACCATTGGAGGTCATTTTTCTTCCAGTTTCATTACAGCATGCAAAGGAACCAGGAGCTTATGTTACAAAATCAAGTGTTTCCATTGAGCCTTTGCCATCAGCTGCATCCTAATCTATTTCCTTTTTTTTTTTTTCTTTGTCTTAAGGTCTGATTCTGCAGAAAGTACTCCAGCAAGGTGTGAAACTATATACATGTTAAAGCAGGGAGAATCACACCTTTTGTTGTCTCTGCCCTCATAGCCCACGGATATAGAAGAGAAAAGATTTCAAGATTTTCAGATACTCTTTACTATGGACTGGAAAAGACCTTTTTCGTGTGACTTTACATATTTTGAGCAGTGTACTGGTGTAGGAAGTGTGTGTTTCTAGAAGTCTGCTGGAGGTACGGAAAATCCTGTTTAATCTGACACAGGAACTGTGTAGAGTAGCTGAGGAAGAAAGTAATTCTCAGTTCTGGACTATGTGCTGTAATACCAAGTGCACAGTGTAATAGCAATGAGAAGTATCATTGCGTAGGCTTCCTACAGGCTGTGGTAGTGATTTGAAAACCAGCATCTCCCTGATGGCATCCAAGGAGAGATTTCTTACTCTAAAAGCAAATCTGGTGATTCTTTGCATTTTTAGGAGAAGAATATAAAGAATTGCAAACAAGGCATGAGATGAGATTCTTCAAGACTATGGCAGAAAAGTCCTATTGGTTCAATAGGCTGCAACTTCATTTATATGAGTGCTAAATCTAAAGAGTGAGGAGGAGAAATGAGTGAGGTGGTTGAAGGTTTTTCATTGTTCCTTTCTCTTTTTTGGCAGCAGGAACAAAAAAGGCGTTCTTCTACACAGATCCTATGAAATACTGCACTGTCTTCCCTTACGCTTGCTTTTTTGAGATAAAGAGAAAGCTGTCTATGGAGAGGGACAGAATTTATTTATGTTGTGGATGTGTCACAAGAACTTCAGTGACAATGAAGCAGAATTGCTTCTACAAGGATTAAAATAAACCTTCAAGACTTGCCATTCCTCCGGTGATTCTTCACACTTCTCTTACCACAACCGAAGTACACCAATGTTATGATGAGGCTGCCAACTGATCTGTTAACTAGACATCAGAAAGAAATTGAAGTGTTCTTATGTCAAAAATATTTTCGGCAGGGTGATCACAACGTTAAAATAAGATGGAGCCTGAGTTTTGCTCTCTCCCCATCACATACACACTCTACAGTCAGAGTCCATGTGAAAATGCAAAAACAGCTTACTTTTAGCTTAGTCACTGTGGGTGTTAGGAGCTTCTGAATTAAGACTAATATTCATAAAGGTGCAGAGGGAAAATCCAAACTTACAAATGTTTATGGGAAAAAAATAACTTATAAAACGGCAACTGTAGCAGAAACATGGAAGGTATTTGTTATCATGAGGGCCTAGTGACTGTGGACAAAGTTCTGGCAACAAGTTGAGCAGTAGTTAGCTCTGTATAAACAGCATGCAACAGCATGGTATATACGCTGTTTATGCTACAAAGGAAGGAGTGTGAAAAGAACATGAGCTGGAATAAAACTGGGGAAGCCCTGTCAGCCCACACCTCATTGCAGATGGGACTGCACGGAGTGCTGTACACCAAAGAAAGGGTCCATCCGTTGCCATCACTTTGGGGCTCCCAGCATCGGAAGTGGCATAAGATGCCATCTAATTCAACTGTTAACATCTTTTAATTGCTCCTTTTGTATCAATAAACAACATCTTTTGCTCACATCCTGGGTGTGAGGTGTAGTTTCCATGAATCCTCCTGGATTCAGACAGTCAGAGGGAAGAGCAACTTTTATCATTGGTAAATTAACGGTCACCATTTCAAGATCTATGAACATGATCTTATGAGACTAAGTAGATCCAGAAAGTCAGCTTCCAAAGTCAGGTGAGGAGAGATTATCTACTTGAACCCACTTTGGCTCACAGGAAAAGAACACATTTCTTTCTTTTCTGCATAAATGGGGAAGGCAGAGAAACTGTTTCTGCAGTCTTCCAGTGCCTGCCCAGCATTTCTAAAGAACAAAGCCTTCAGGTACCAAAGAGTAAGAAAGATCCTAAAAATATATAGATTAAAAAAACAAACCCAAACCTATAATTAAACCTTTCCCTGAGATAGCACAGGGTTTTTTCTGAAGTGTGGAGAACCGCAAAAATCAGTGTCTTGGGCAGGTAGGAGAAACAACACCAGTTCCACCAGAGAAGGCAGTGCTACTGGTGAGTCTGGTGGGAGGTGTGGGCACAGCTCAGCCACCCACCACAGGAGATGTCTGAAGTACTGCCACAGCCTGCCAACAAAGCTCTTTACTCCTTAAGGCATCACTGACAGGATAACAAGGTCAAGTATAATTTTCCAAACTAATGAGAGCCTGGGGTCTAAAATATCAAGCCCCTCTCAACTCTACTGAGGGTTAGAGAACTACTGAGAAGTTAAGAGGAGGAATTTCCTTTTCTCTTCTCCTCTCCTCCATCAGAGACACACAACAGTCAATGAACCACATGCTCTCACCTCTGTGACATGAACACTGTAGCCTGGCTCTGTGGAGGCCTATTTTCATTAAGACTATGTCAGTTCCTCAGGTGCATTGCACTGGATGATCAGTTTAAATGGTCATATGATGCTGTGGTACCCTGGTGCCTCACAGAGCTCTTAAAGAACTCAAGAGACTCACTTTCTGGCAGAATAATTACATTTAACTTCTCAGGAAGTCTGAGCAAGGATCTGAACTATGAGGTAAAGAGAAACAGGTCACTTAACCAGAGGCAGACGGCTTCTAATACTTTCAGGAGGCACAGTTACAAAAAATAAGAGAAGTTCAGAAACAGAAACTGGGGAATCACATCCAGACTTTGGAGATGGCAGCAGGGAGATACAAGATTGTGCTAGCGAAGAAGGAAAAGAGGCATCCAAGTTACTCAGGAGGGAAGACTCTTACGAATGTAGAGCTCTTTAATCTTGAGACCAAAACACAACATATCCTAGGGATATCAACTGGAGACATCAGCAGAGCTGAAGAACAGAAGGTGCCCTAAAATAGTCATTAAATGTCACTATTTAGTGCCTTGCCACCTCATTCAATGAAAAAATTAATGCCTTTTAGGACCACTGCTATTTGTATCCTTTGTTTCATTTTACTATTTTTTGTCTGTAGAAAAATTGTCCATTCCCCATTTTTCCCCATGCCTTTCTCTCATTTCCCTTTTATCTGCATATTTTTCCTGCAGCAATTACATTGTCATTACTACCCATGATGCCAGTGAAACAGTTAGGGGAAATGTTTCTGGGGTCACTGTGGATGTTTAAGATTAGATGTGGAAGTTAAGCTTCCTGTAGCATCAACAGAAAGCGATAGGTACCTCAAGGGAGTCATTCACCTCATCTTAAGGCACATGTGTGAGACACAGGGGATAACAGCTTTGGAAGGTACCTTTCACCCCCCATTTACCATAGGGAGTCCAAGCCCAGGCAGCTGGTTTGAAGACACATTTGAGTTTTAGATCAAATGAATTCCACCTTGATATTGCAAAAAGTTCTGACTAATGAAATAATGTATAAAAAGGCCTGTACTTTGTGCTTATATACAGTTCAGGTTTACCATGCATTAGAGGCATATTCATATGGAAGCTTAGATGTTTGGAGGATCTTTGGCTCACATAAAAATCTCAGGAGGGCCAGAGCCCAACTGGCATATTTGACACACCTGGTAGAGAAGAAAAAAAAAAATACTATGTAGGGACCAGGAAGAAAAATCATGGAACATGGCTGAGAAAAACATTTGTGCCTAACAGTCACTTTTGGGAATCTGGCTCATCAAGTTCTTGCTGAAGGCATCAGTGATGTGCAGAATATGACTCCAGAGGCATGGACTGGCTTATCATACAATACTGCTTGAATTCATTCCCTCTCAGAGGGCCCTGGTTTGCCATAGGCAATCTATTTCTCCAGTGTTTCCAAAGACAAAAATTCACTGCTGCTTACCACCTGGGTAGGACTAAGCCTGCATGCTTGTGTGGCTAACAGATACTACAAATTAGCCCCTAGGCTCTGAGATTTGGTCTTCATAAGGAACGCTTGCCTCTGTTGACAAAAAATGTAACAGTACTGGCCTAAGAAAAATAAGACAAATTGATAACTTTGTGCTTTTCATATTAACAGATAATAAACACAAAATTTAAACTTGGTTCATTTGCCTGGAAGCTTCAAGTCATTTGATAAAAATTCAATTAAAGCATAAGTAGTGAGTTTAAATATAATCAAAAGGCAAGGGAGGGGACTTTGCTACTCCACTTCTCCTGCAAGTACAGATAAGAACACGCTCCTTGTCTGTTCAAGTAAGTTTAAAATCCAAGAAGATGTTTCCCATAAAATCCAAAAGCCAATAAATTAATCATTGGCCTGTACATATTAGGTCAGTTACCTAGACAAATGGACAGACTTCAAAGTATCCCAAAGATACTTTAATAATTACAAAGTAGTCAGGATTTTTGATTATCAAAAGAGAGAGCATGTTCGTACTTTTTCATCTGTGATCAAATTCTGCAGTAACTGCAAAATAATTCTGAAGGATCTTGTTATATAAGTGGATTGCATAGTACCTCTATCTTGACTGATGGAAGAGCCTTAGCATACAAAGTATATTTTTGCTTGAAAACTCCGTACTTCCTCTCTAACCTCTTTAAAATCTTTACAACTTCAAAACAAATGAAAATAGAGTTTCAGACATGAATGTATGAATTTAAAATACATTTATCTACCGCAGAAAATTCTACCTAGATAGCATCATTATCTGTAATTATCTGATAAAGAAACTTTCCTCATGTAAAACAGGGATGAGGAGAAGGGAAGAATAAAGGACTTTAGAAGGACAGTGAGCTGTAGACCTTTACATTTTAAATACCTACATAAGAAATCAAGACTGGATATGAGGATAACATATAATATAAAATCTTATAGTTAAAACTAACCCAATCTGAATTTGTATTAAACAGAAACCACAAGAAAAGCACACCTTCCCTCTAAGAAATCAGACCATCCAGCTGTTGTTTCAGTCCCAAAGGAGTTACCAACAAGATGACCACTCTTCCTATGTGACCTATATAAAGCAACGTATATATAAAGCTTGCATAAAGCAAATTAGTTCATTAATCATAGTTCTCATTAATAAGCATATTTTCTGATTTTACCTGACATCAATAAAAATCCAGCTACCTGATGCCTGGGCTAGTTAACTACATATGCTATTAGTTTTGTTTAAAGAAAACAGGGTGGGAGATAGTTGACTTTGTTTCTCTTTCTGCAAGTCCAATAAAAACTGGGCTTGATAAAATGAGTAAACAAAAAATACTCATTTTAGCAGAGTGGAAAAAAAAAAAGGAACAAGCTTCTAGAACAAGCTTCAGCCTTTCAAAATTTCAAGAAGTGAGCGATAAATGTCACAACCTTATATAAATCTCAGTGGCTATCAGCACTTAAGATGCTCAGTAATGAAATTCAGTAGCACATCTTCCTCAGCTCCACATGCCCATGATAACAATCAATCCTGAAAGATAGCAGTGTAGCAATGGAAGAACTCCAGACCTTCACTGGTTTATGGCAAAAAGCTCTGAAAAAATCCAGACTCGAGGCCACACTGTTGTTTTACATTTTAGGTAGACAACAGATGAAGTGGGAGTCTATACCCTTCCCAAATGTGGGGGTTAATGGAGCCCTTGCCCCATGGGAAGGCCTCACATTGCCCTCCTGTCAATGTTAACAGGAAACCCTGCAAGGATTTCCTTATGTCTAAGCAAAGTGCCTCTGGGCTTCCGCATAGGTCCATGAGTACGATTTATCACCGTGGGCTACAGCTCAGTGCCACCTGCTAGCACTAATAAAGAGAAACAGAAAGAGAAAAGTCAGGGTTTCCAGATGCTTTCCCATTGTTCCTTCTCCATCAATTCTCATTTAATGTCCATGAGATGGCCACTAGTCCTCCAGCTCTGTCTTTGCCTGAGCCGCAGAGTAATCTGGTTGCTCATTACACTTTAAAAGAGCATACACGTAAAGGTAGGAAAACTATTGCTCTGTAGGGATAATAAGGGTAAAATAGGGATATCATTTTCTGAAATGGAATAAAATACAAGACCTCTGTGTAATATGCTCTTCCTGTCGTTGGACTGGTTGAACTACTAACAAGAACATCCCATAAATGTAGGTCTTTTCCTGCTCACAACTGTGTAAGATTAATTTTTGCAAAAGCATTCATTAACTGAGATTGCTTGATAGATAGTTTCAGCAAGGTGTCAGAGTGAATAGCTGATCTGGGAACTACCTATAGCAGCTATTCAGTCAGCTGGATGTCACCCAGCTCACTCTTTGAGCTGAACTGAGCAGTCAGGTGCCTCAGGCTTTTCATGTAGCGCTGCCCTGGACAAACACCTAACCGCTAGCAATTATTTTCAGAGAGTGGAAAAAATCGGTGGTGGGTGATAGTCTCTCATCCAACGATACTGTGAAGCCTTTTCCTCACAGCAACGCTTGGGTGGGCATAGTGACAAGGTAGAAATTAAGCCAGTCTTTTAGGAAGCTGGTGCGAGTACCACTGGCTTCCCAAAGACCCCTTGAAAGCCTCTGCCTTTAGAAAGAGAGATCATATGATTCAAAGAAGCCTTCTGGGATCTGGCAATGTCTTAAGTGATCACATTTGGCTGCTTTCTAGTTAGTATTTGAGTGTCAGTGCCCACAGTGCCTACTCCCTATCTACTGGTATGCACATGGGCTTGACTCTGATATGTGCCAATCAATTCTCCTAGCAGGAAAAATGAGGGAAGATGCTATGTCACACACTGAAAGGTTGCCTGGCTCCTAAACATTTCCACTAGACCCTGAGACCTTGTACAGCTTTCCATGTCCTCTTACCACTTCTTCCACTGGCTGAGAACAGAGGCCTAGTAATTGTACAGATACAGATGTTAATTTTGTGTCACCTGAAATAGGTGACCTCCTCCCCCAAGGTGGTCAAGACACCATTAAGTGAGACTGATGATTTGCAGGCACTGACTTGGGAGACATGCATTTTCTTACAGGGTGGAAGGGTCTGGAGGTGCAAGCCAGCAAGACACCATGCAGCAGCTGAACTTCTGCAGAAGTAGCAGAAGAGCATGTTTACGAGTGCAAAACCCACTGTGATAGCCTTGGAGAACTATGGAGAGCCATGGGAAGCCACATTGGTGCAGTCACATTATATTACTTTTCGGGTAGAAGCCTTGAAGAAAACTGTCCTTGGAAACATGCCTGGATGTCACCTTTGTGAACCTTTGTGCTTGTTGGCATAGTCCAAAGTAACACCAAGAAGTAAGCTACTAACAAACCAGGGTGGGAAACTTGGGCTTGTTCCCTGGGCTCCTCTATGGAGCAAAGTAGACATACTCTTTCAGTGTGCTGTCACATCCTACCACATTTTACACTCCATTGCCATAATCCAGGAAGAGTAAGCTCCTTCTAGAAGGCTGTTGCAGAATTTCATTTCCACAATGTCTAGAACCAGGATAAACTTACTGAGCTCCATTTTTCATGCTTCTTATCTTCAAGAGGTTGTTACCCTCCTCATGTTCATACAACAATAAATATTGTACCTGTAGAGAGTTGAATACCAATCTGGGATAATCTGGTTTTACTTTCCTTTTGCAATATAGATACATCAGAAAGGGCCAGCCATCTTACTAACTTTATCTTGCTCAGCAGACTTCAACTTCGTTGAATGTGAGCAACCAGAATTGTACATAGATTAAATCACCACAGCACTAAGCACATTGCAGATACCTAGCCTTATACATTTTAAGATTAAGATTTTTGCCTCTTCCATTTCAGAATATTTGCCATAAAGGACAGGAAGTGGAAATGGAAATAAAAAGGGAGACCTGAGTGGTTTAGAAGTAGCAAAGAGATGGAGTTACTTACTTTTTTTGTATTACAATTTTACATCTCTAAGTATTCTCATTTTTCATAATTCTGCCAACTTTATCTTCCCAGGATACTAAAAAAAAAAAAAAAAATTAAAAAAAATGTTAGAGGAGACTTTGCCTTCTCTCCCCATACCCATAAGACTCACACTATGCCTCCTTACAGATGTTTGTTTTTTTAGAAGTAATTATGAACCATGTAAACTCTAAAGACAGAGGTTTTCCAAACAGCAGTTATCACTCTTTCTGACCACTAGCAAAGCCCAGTGTCATTCTGTGTTCACTTCCAGTTGATCATTCATTATTTTCCTGGCATGGTTAAACAAAAATCCTCATCCTGAAAGACACAGACTCCTTGGGGTACCACAAAATTAGCAATGTCAAACAAGTGCTGGGCAATCTGATAGAGCCCAAGGAGCTAGAGAATGGAGAGACATTGATGTACAGCTAAATACCTGAAAGCTAAATCCTCTGAACAGCAAAGATATTTTACACCTCTTTCAGTAATCTTTTTTATTTCATATATTTAATATTTATCTCAGTAACCACAAAAGGAATTAGCATTTCTAAAGCTTTTTATGATCAGAGCAACTATTTTTCCCTTAGAAGTGTTAAATAATTACAACTGTCACTCTACTTTCATGTGCCTTGAATTCACCTCTGTAACAGGCATTAATTTTGCTCAGTATTGAATTCACTGTCATTTCCACATGTCAGTCCAAAGGGAGGCTGTCAGAGTTTTAAGAAAAATTACTTGAAAGAATAAATCAGTGTTTAGACCAAATGCCACTGAACTGGAAACCATAGAAAATGTTGTTGCAGAACTGTCAAACAAGCTTTGTACATTAAAAAACCAAACCAAAACAAAACCAACCAAAAAAACTGCACCATTCTCTAAACTACTAGTGCTGTTTTGAACAAACTGTGCCTCCTTGTCCTCTGATATTCACAAGACAGTCACACAGTTCCTCTGAAACAGAACATCTTCCAGTATGTAGGACATCCAGCATGATGAGAGGTGCGAGTTCAAGTAATGCTCTGCTACTGACTTCCTGTATTAATTTCAGCCAGCTTCTTATAGCAGAATTCAGCTCCAGGTTCAAGAACAAGTTTGTGTCTCTGCAATGCAGGTGGCTACGTGTGAGGCAATGCCACTAGAGCCAGTGGAGATCTACTCTGTACAGCTAGCGGACAGCAGACAGCAAGACAGCTGAGCATACCGATGTGTGAGACAAATGACCTCTTAAGCTCTGATGGCTGTTTTGACTTCACCTCTACTGGATATAATGGCAGCTCAGACACTCACTTCATGTGAAGGCATCCATGATGCAGGAACCTAAATTTATGTGTCTAAATCTGGAGGTGAGTTACACCTTAATGTCAGATCAACAGGACATCTAAATAATTGAACAAATTCGCTTAGCTGACATTAGTTCTGTACCTGTGAAAATGGAGGTATTGATGCTTTCCTGGCACCCAAGGACAAATACATTAGAGATAAAACTGAAAAAAATTCACTTTACTAATGGAAGTGGGGAAGAAAAAGGTCTGTACAATATCTATGAGGAGGTCACCAAGAGAACAGAGCTTGGCTCTTCACACTGGTGCATTATGAGAGGATGGTACACAATAATCATCAGATGAAACAAGGGATGATCAAACTGGCTGTATGGAGAAACTTTTTCACCGTGAGCACAGTGACGCAGTGGAACAGGTTGCCCAGAGAGCCTGTGCCACCTCCACCCTTAGAGGTTTTCAAGACCAGGTGGAATAAAGCTCTGAGCAGCCAGCTCTGCCCTCATGGCTCATCCCACTCCATGCTAGAGGTTGGACTAGAGACCTCCTGAGGTACCTTCCTACGGAATTCTCCTGGGATGGGATGAACTCCTCACAGTTTACATAGAGCAGGAGAGAAGTCTGTCATCTTTCACAGAATTTCAGAATTCGTTCTCTCCATTCTTGCTGCACATGAGAAATGCTTCAGCTGAGCAGCTTTCAAAATCTAAACCTAGAGTTTTAGTTAGTTACCTTCCCCTTTCCTGCAGTTTCCTCTTTTCCAAAAGAAAGAAAAAGAAAATGTAACCAAATTAGAATCAGAGAATCATTTAGGTTGGAAAAGACCTTTAAGATAGAGTCCAGCTGTAAGGGAGAACTGAGGGGTGGGGGTGTAATTTTAACCAGTGCACTCCATTGATGCTTCCAGGAAAGGAAATCTGAGATGCCTTCGGACATTTCACGTGTCAAAAGCCTGGGAGGTATGTTGCCACTGCTGCCAGCACAGAAAGGCAAGGCACTATGTGCTACAGTAGGTTTACTGAAGGGCAGCTCACAGCCTTCCCCCAAATTGTGCACAGACAAAGCACCTGCCCTTTCAGGTAACAATTTCATGTCAGCATTTTAGTTTCCACTTCATACTGATCTCCATAAGCATTAAGGCAGAACCTCTGTCAGATGCCCATGTTCACCCACCACAATTTCATCATGATTTTATTTAATTTGGAGTATTTTGTGTAAAAGTACAACAGGGTCAAGTCCCTATGGCTAATACTCATTTTAGCTATACGGCCATTCTGTTGCTCAGGGCTATTTGCAACTGCATCAAAGACAGTATGAATACACAGAACAGTGCTGAGTCCACAGAGCCATGACAGCATGAGCTGGCTTTTATTCTCTTCTTTAGCAACAGCAGCATTTCCAAACTGTGTTTTAACAAGTGCCAGCATGAGCAAAAACAATCGACTGGACAGTCAGCAAACCCTCAAGCTAGATCCTGATTTGGCAGAAGTGGTAGGTAAAGAGCCATAAAGAGCCGTATTTTTACTCATATCCTGGGAAAATGTGAAGAGAACATAGTGTCATATATGAGTTCTGTCCTACCAGTTCTATAGTCATTTCATAAAAATCATATTACTGTGTTAGGAGTACCTCCTCATGCCGTTATCGTGCCCCTCTCATTCCTGAGGCAGCAGCACCCATACCTATATCGCCTTCAAGTGATACTTACCTGCCTGACTTGCTCTTAAAAACCTCCATAAGCAATACCACTGAGATGACCAAGTTCCATGCTCACTTGTCTTGCTACATAGCTCTTTCCTTGAGAGATAACCAAAACCTCCATCGCTGTAACGTAAGCCTATTACTCCTTGTTGCCCCTCTGATTTATTCCCTCTCTTACCTGTATTTGAAGACCATGCTTACGTACCCCTTCTGCCTTCCCTTCTCTAAGGTGAAGAAAGCCAGGTCTCCTGCAGCAGCTGTGTATGGCGGGCAGCTGGCCGTGCTCCCTCCGGGCCCTTTCAGAGCCTCCCTTTCTGCTCTGAGCGGCACCCAAGGACAGCATTTACACCTGCCAGACCACGTTCCTGTTAAGACCTCTCAGCCTGACATTGCTGAGTCCTGTCTGAAACACGGCCCTCCCCCAGCAATCAGTCCCCACTCTGTATTCTCCAGCTTTCCTGCTCCTGCCTCCGCACAAACGTGCGTTTGCCCTTACAGAAGTGCATCCTCTGCTCAGACCACTGCAGTTTGGCAGGACTGTTTGAACACCAAGGCTGTCCCCCAGTGGATCTGCATCCTTTCTCACTTTAGCACCACCTGCACTTTCATAAGCATGCTCTCTATTTCATCTAAGTCATTAGTGAAAATAATTTTTCATGAGTGACTATCCATTTGGATAACTAGAGACAAGCTACCATCTGAGTACAATTTCCTACCAATCACATAACCCCATTCAGTTTCATCAAATAGAGGTTTCCCCTTACTTATGTGACTTATCACAGACAAAAGCCTTACTTTAAAAAAAAACAAACAAACAAACAAGAAAATAGGTCATCTTTACTTCTCCTTTACTTGCATCACCCATCCTAGGAGGGCATCAGGCTGATACATGATTAGCTCACATCTAACAATATTGGCTATCGTTCACCTTGGTTATTGTCTAGGTGATAAGAAATTATTTGGTTTTGATTATTAACATTCCCTCTGTTGTATTCCTGGTTCAAAACTGAAGTTCAGTAACTTCCTAGTACCTCCTTTCTCATTTTTTCCCCCACTCAAAACCCCCTAAATCTGCCTTTTACAGTCTTCTGAAACTCACTTCTCCTCCAGTTCTGGGAGGGGATTGCTAATGGCTCACCTCTTGCAACCTTACATCTATCATAGCTGGACTTCTCATCTTGTTGCCACTAACAATAGTTAACAGTCCAGCTGCAACCACCAAAGAGTGAAGATTAAAGCATAAAAGGCATTTAACACTTCTGCCTTCCCAGCCTCAGTGGTGGGTAAATAGTTTTTTTTTCTTTTGTGCATCCATAGAAATATTTTCATGTTCATACTCTGACTACTAATATATGGTTTTCTTATATCATATACAATTTCACACCTGCTACTTGCTCAGGAAAAAGCCTCCGAAGATATTCAGAAAACTATGCTGAAATAGATTTACCTTTATAGGTGAAAAAAAGGTACACAAGAGCAGAAGGCAGACATTTTAAGCTTCCAGACTTCCATTTATCAACCACCCACACAGAAAACCTGATTTTCAGAGGAAAAGAGCTAAGCCCCTGGGCTCCCATTTGTCACAATTACCATGCAAAACTGAAGAGGCTTAACCTGCCCTAGCAGGGACAGAATTGAATTCAGGAGCTCCAGAGCATGTAAACTATCAATAGCAGAGGCCTCTGCCGCACAGCTTTTATCCAGAGATGCCCCAGGGCAAAACAGTCCTGTAAGACAGTCTTTTCACCTTCCTCTTTTCCTCAGCAACAGCCTTACCCCAGGTAGGGCTGGCTTCAAGCCCAGAAGATTTGGAAGGTTCTGCTTTCTGGGTTTTTTTCACCTCTTTGTCTCCTGATTGTGTAAGCAGTTTTGAATACTCTAACTCGCATGAGTAAAGGCTTCTAGAGAGAGGAAGGGAAGATTGCACAGCTTATTAAACAAGAGTTAGACTCATCCTCCCCACATTCACCCCTTCTGCCTCCTTAACTATGTCATTCTCGGCAAGCTCCAAACAACCACCTATCTCTGCACCTCATCCATCACATATTACTAGTTGCCTTTGTTCTTGACCGAATCCCTTCTCTGACTGGATGTCACCAGTCCCACATGTCTGCCCAGTTACTCTGATCCCTGTTTGGTTTTGCGAAAGAAGGGAGGCAAACTTGGATCATTCTAACACCAAAGCAGAAAAATTTGAGTTACCAATACACAATTTTCCCTGCTATATGGAACTTTAACAAGTTTTTTTGTTCCTCTTACTAGACATTAGCTGACATGGCTGTAATGGATTATTACCGCCTTCATTTTTGCAGACAGAGAAACTGTAAGAAAATGGGGCTAAGCTTACTGTAAAAAGCTTCACATCATTCCTTCAAGCAGGCCTAGCAGTTCTGACACTCCCACCTGCTTCAGCGGGAATAAAGATTAGATCAACAACAAGTGACTTTGAAAACCCCACACTACTTTTCTGCCTCAAAGCAGTTTGAAACCTAACTCCCAGGCTCCGCTTAGTCAGTCAGTAAACACTACATCTGTTTCTAGGAAGTTACAAACACAGCATTTTGCAAAACAATTGTGCGAAATCTCTGGAAAAATAAAAGAAACTGTACAAAAATGCATGAAGCTACTCCACTTAGGTAATACTAGCATGGACTTGAAGCCATTTCCCATAAAACACATGAAAGGGCAAAGGATTATAAACACTGCAGCCGCTATGTGCTCAACACATCTAATGCAATATTCAGTCTTTTCCAGAAACGGAAATCAAATATGACTAGAATTATGAATGTAGAGGCAATATGTAAATATGCAGAACTGCCAACCCTGGAGTGAACAGAATAGACGTTTCTTATTAGGTTACTACCAAGACTCCGACAGCCCTGGTTCCTGTGGATGTTTTGAGTAAATGTGTTTACATAGTAATTTCAAAACATGAAAACTATTTTAAGTTGCTGCCATAATCAAGATCAATGGCATAATGTTTAGTGAAGTGTTAGATAACCAAAAATATTGCAGTATGAGTCCACCTTAGAAGATGTTAGCAACAGAGTCTGGCACTGCTTTGAAAATCCCAAACCTTCACTGAGGTTCCAGATTGCCACATCTCTGCTCTTGGTACCTTACAACACTTCAGCTTCTGCAATACTAATGAGGTTTTTCTTAAATAACATGAAAGAAACATCACCACACTTTACAACAACTATCACCACACTAACAGTGCAATCAGAATAAATTAGAGGCGAGTGAATTCGTTAATATACTACTTAGTGCATTTCAAAATGAGAACAAGCTGCACAGTGAACCCCGGTCAAGCATTACCACTGATTCTGACATTTTTTAAAAATGTCTAAATAATTCAGGAGTATAAGTCTCTTAAATTGAAGACGACCGAGGCTTCTAGGTCATTCAGGCCCTCCTGAAAACTTTCTCCATGGCCTGGGTCAGTCAAATGGACCCTTTCACACCCAACATCAAGTTCAGCTTTAGCCCAAAATTGTTTCTAGCAACAGTTAACTGGATGCCATGGAGCAAGTTGGTTTTATTTCATCTTCTAGGGTACAAAGGTCAAACTTACCAAATAACTTTTCTGTTCATCATAGTAGCAGATGGCACAATGGATCAAATGGGCATGAAAACAGTTATGAAAACTGTTATGACAACATTTCTGTCATGCAACAGATCACACATTAAAGCTCTGAGCTCAAAACTAACAGAGGGTGTCAGCACACAGATTACCAAGAACATGTTCAGTCAGAGGCTGTGTGCACAGGCGCACACAAAGGGGAGAAAATACAAAACCCCCTCTACACACCACTGCTGTAGAGAATTTTACCACTGAAATAAATTTCCTCTTTCACACTTTAAACTTCTGAGGATCAGGCCACCAGGTTGCAACAGGCACATATTTGTCAAAAAGTTAAGTGCAAAAAAAGAGGAGCAGACTCTTCCTAAAGCAGAGGGCAATATGTTCATTCTCACGGCTTTGATAAGCGTTGATAAAACAAAAATATTACTGACATGTATTATACACAGTTAATTAGAACTATATACTTCTGGCACGCGTGGCAGCAGAGCAACATACCTGCAATTCAAAGCTCTAGCAAGACAACTGCTGTTTGATCTCTGTGCTGACCTGTGCTCTGCAGAATGTATCCCAAGCAGTGCTATGCATCCTAAGGCTCAACACTGAAGATTGCTTATGTTGAGGATTAACTTGCACTTGGACTGCTTCTCAGTGACCACAGATCTTTTATTCCAGGTCTCAGAAATAGGTGCCCAAAACTGTCAGCATATTCTCAGCCTTAGATGACATGGTGTTCAGTTTAGAGACTGACCATAAGCAGCCTGGATACAACCCTTCAACTTTTTTCCTCAATGTGTATGTATATGCTTAAGTGTGTGTGTGTATATATATATATATAAAGATATATATATAAAAACCCCAAGCTTACACAGTTACTAAAAGGTGGAGGCTCTGTTGCTCAGTAGCTCAGGTGATCAGGAAACTACTCCACACCTTGGTACAAAATGTTGCTCGTCATCCTTCACTGTCATTTTAATTAATGTTTATGTTGAATAGGAACATAGGGCAAAACCAGCCCCTCTACAGTTATGTTTCCCCATTCCATCACTGCATCCTGTGGGACGACAGAAGGATCCAGGCTAGGCCACCCCTCTGGAGGCTGCCAGCCCAGAGCAGAACTAACCTCACAGCCAGAACCGGTGCTCCAGGCTTGTTCCACTGACCTCGGCGCACCTCGAAGGATGGAGGTCCCGCTGCGTCTCTGGGCAACCTGCACCAGTGCTTAACCTGTCTCACGATGAAATATTTTTCCTCACGTGCAGACGGAGCCTCCCTTGCTGCAAGCTGCAGGTGCTGCCTCCCAGCCCTCAGCTATGCCCCTCGGAGAAATCCCATTCTGGCTTTCTAACAAGCTTCCTTTAAGCAGTTGAAAACAATTAAGTTTTCCTTAGCCACCTTTTGTCCGGGCTAAACAAACCCTGCTTCCTCAGTCATGGGCAAAACAGACTTGAGCTGGGGAAAATTAATTTATTGCCAATTGAAATAAATATTTAACTACCAGTTTGGTTAGTGGGAAACAGAGGCAAACTTTAAAACAGCTTTCCTCTCCACTTTCCCAGGCCCAGCTTCGCTCCAGGGTCCTCTCCCCGCTCTGA
>JAVKLA010000026.1:1527731-1541317 GCA_034782735.1 Sagittarius serpentarius
GTCTGAGCGGTGCAGGCGGCTGCAGTCAGTCTGTAATGGCTCATCTCTGCCACTCCATCTTCCTCACGCTTCCCCCTGCTCTGGTGTGGATCCTTTCCATGGCCTGCAGGGTATGACTGCTCTGGGGCCACAAATCACCTCCTCTTCCTCCAACCTTGGTCTTCCCTCAGCTTCCTCCAACCTTGGTCTTCCCTCAGCTTCCTCCTCTCTCTGGTATTTTCTGCCCTTTCTTAAATACACTCTCCCAGAGGCTCCACCATATTGGCTGCGGGGCCCACCGGTGCCCGGCGGTGGGTGGGTTGGAGCCAGCTGGAACCGGCTGTGTCCGGCACAGGGCGGCCCCAGCTTTTCCTCACAGGGACCACCCTGCAGCCCCCCCCAGTGCCAACACCTTGCCACAGACACCCAGCATACCCGTGTAATTAGATGATTCCTAACCCAATCCTTTTCTACTGCAGGCCCTCCAACCCCCCCAGCCCTCAGAGAGACATGGAAGGCCTCAACACAACCCTGCCAGGAAAGAACAAGGGAAAGACGCCATTGCACGCCTCAGGCTTTGCCGTGTCCTTCACTGCTAAGTCGCCTGCTCCCTTCACCTACATAAGCTGTTTATCCTCCTTTACTTTATTTGCTTCCACTACACTTACAAAAAAGAAAAGTTAAAAAGTCCCAGCTGTGTTTGACCGTCCAAGCACCGCTGAGGTAAGCATCACTAGAAACAAAATAAGGACCAAAATCCATGCTGTTACCTCTGAAATTTAAAGAAATACCTTGAAGACCTTAAAGTCCTTTAGCGGCATTAACTTCAGATAAAAAACAGATGGTGATATTTAATACTGGCATGCTAATTACAATTAGTATATATTAGCAGTGCTTCTCAGTGTAGAAGACATCTGGCCAACTCCTGCCTAACTGATGGCTTTGGTAACTTGCCAGGAAGCAGAGACACTGCCTTTGATTTGTATACACTGGGGGGAAAAAAAAAAAAAAAAAAAAAAATCGCTGAATCAGCTTTCACTACAAGCAGACTTCAGCAAGAATCTTATCTTCAGTGGCATGTAGCTGCCAGCACTTATTCTCAGTACTCATCAGAAAGTTACCTTCCTCAGGGACTGTGGGCCTTGCAGTCCTGCAGCTTACACCTACTGCGTTCATGAGACCACGATGAAAGCTGCATCCCATCCCCTGATGCCCATGTTTTAAGAGGATGTTCAGTAACTGGAAAGAAGTGCTATAAATTATTTCTAGCTCTTGTGTGTTTATTACCGTAGAAAGCCTAGAAACCTCAGTTCATTTTGTTTACAAGAAAAAAACCATGGGGTAACTTAATCATTGTGGTTACATTCTCACATGGGAAGAAAATGCAGTTAGTGAAGGGCTCTTTAACCTAGTTGGTCAAATAAAAAACTGAAGGACTTGAAATTAGAGTGAGATACGTAGAAGTTAAAAATAGAGAGGTTCTAGTATCAAGGGTGATTTAGCAGCAAACATGGTTAAACAGAAATAAAAGGTACCAGAAAGTCTGATAATCTCTTTTGACCTTAAAAAACTATGCATCTATACAGACAGTGTCAACTAAGACCTCTATACACCCTGACTCTATACTAAGCACAAAACCCAATCGCTTTTTGTTGCCAAAGCCTGAAATGCGACAGGCCTTCTTGTTAACCATGGCCCACAACTATCCTAACATACTACTTCTTTTAAATTACATGTATAGGTTTCTTCTATGGCTGAAGTACAATGTAAGGCTGTTCACACACAGAGTAACTGAAAAGGTCCAGAGAACAGAACCACTGGTGAAACAAAGGAAAAGCACTCTGCTCAGTAGGACCCTACAAAGCATTTCAAGACAGAATGCATACAAATGAGAGTTAACAAATTAAGCAAAAGAACGATTGTGTCAGGAGCTCTGTGAACAGGAGGAAGCCCCTGCACAATGGGATCAGCCACAATGAGACTACCCACTCATTTTGCTCCAAGTGCTTACTGGTGAGCTCTGGAGGCTTCATGTGTTTGCTTGGCTCTCTACAGTGACATCCAGAACTTTCCTTAGAGAAAAATGTAAGGAGCCAAGCCTTTTACCTAACAATGCAGAGTTCTAGGTCAGCACCTCTTTTGTTGATGGGCTTTCAGAAATTGTCAACATCAACCCTGGATGCAGAGCATAGCCAGTCAAGATATTTGTAAAATTTGTTCCTATCTTAAACTCTGACCATGGGGTAAACAAGCTGTGGTTAACATTTCATGAGCTAATATACAATCAACTCCCTATAGACAATCAGTACTGTAAACACTGGCTAGCTACACTATATTGAATATTTCTGTAACATTTACTGTTGGGTGCAGTATTCATAGTAGCCTTTCCCTGTTTCTAGAAAAAGGCCAGAAGCTGCTGATTTCAGGTCATTCATATGCTGAATAAAAGGCAGGCCCCATGTGAAGACAGTATGAGATTTAGTGA
This sequence comes from Sagittarius serpentarius, assembly GCA_034782735.1. Taxonomy (NCBI): domain Eukaryota; kingdom Metazoa; phylum Chordata; class Aves; order Accipitriformes; family Sagittariidae; genus Sagittarius; species Sagittarius serpentarius. Next base: position 1,530,196 of record JAVKLA010000026.1, read on the forward strand.
AGGTTTCACTAGTTCAAGATAGTGCCACTCAAGAAAGGTTAGTAAACAAAAATCAAGTAATAGCCTTTAATCCTTGAGCAAAATCACTTACAAATCAAGGCCAGATAGATTCATTACATTTAATACTGTGATAAGCTTCTTTATTAGCTTTAATGTTATACTGAATTTCACCCCATTACATTTAATGTTACTCTTGAATTTTTCAGTATCTTTAATATGAATTAGCACAAAGAAATTCCCAAAATCTCCTTGAGCATCCTTAGAGTGATCACCTGTGTCACACCATACAAGGAAAAAACCCCAACGATTCTAAAATATTATTTTTTCAGACACTTACCAACCACCTGTGGAAATTTTTTCCATGCCAAAGCATCCACAAGTTTCTCTTCTCCAGATGGAAGAAACAGCAACTTTAAATTAATATCATTTTGTGCTAGAGACAATTCAGTGCAGGATTTGTACAATATTGACAATGTAGTCTTCTTAGTAATTGGATTAGTGACTCTAAGGGGGGGGGGTGTTTTTTAAAAAAATCCTTTTTTCTTTACAAGATAGCCATGAAAGGTTCTGGAGATTTCATCTGACAATGAAATAAAGGATTTTCCCAGTTTAAGTCCAGTCAGCATTTGCTTTAACACAAGTGAAAGTTACAGAGATCAGCAGTTCCCCGACAGTAACCTCTGAATTGGCCCAGAGAACAGTATTAAACAGCAGAACCTGCTCGTACATCCCTTACATACTGCCCAGCTCAGTGGTCTGGGAGGACTGGCAGTGGTTGTGCTGAGAGTTTCGTGATGGCCTAATGTTCATGTACTAAAACAAGAAGCTATTTACAGAAAGTACAGGTTTGTGAGGCATAATCTGGCAGACTGCAGCAGAGCTTTCTGCCCTGATTACTTGCTGAAAACAATAGAGCCATCAGAGCCTGTTTACTCCCTGCTTGGGCTTGTCTTTTCGCCAGGTGATACAGGATAACTACCTAAAAAAGATGAGGAGCCAGCTTCATGTTTAAGACTTGGTGCAGAGAGATACTTTTAAAAATGGGTGCGCTCTGTTCAGCCCGAGTGTGTCAGTCCTGCTTGATGGGAGATTTATTATTTGCTGGCTCTGGGCCAGGAGCCCTGCACAGTGTTATCCTGCTGGCAAAGGAGCCTCTGCAGAGCCACGTCCCTGTTCCGCATCATTTGAAAGTTGTGAGCAGTCACTGAACGAAGAGGAAAAAGGCAGAGGAAGGAGTACAACGTTCAGCTAGCAGATGCACAGGCCTATGCAGAAAATTGCATTTGTTCACAGGTGCTCAAGTGCCAACTGAAGATATGCATGCCCTGCTCTGCTCTTCCCACATACCTCTGTTACTCAGAGGCAGCAACACCTCCTGAAAGCTGCTACTGTTAGCCAGAACAAAACATTTATTTTCCTCTAGCCAATGGCCATGTGGCGCTTCAGGCAGCCCATGCCTCTGTGCACATGACAACTGGTTCAGCAACTGTCTTAAAATACGTCTATACAGGTATCTGCAAAAGCTGAAAAGGACTAAGGAACCTAGGCTCAGTCACAGCTCAGCAACATAACTGTCCAAGGAGAAAACTTTTCCATTTGACTCAAAAAATGTTTTGCTGACAAGTTCGGTCACCGCTGCAGCGCTCGAATTACTGCTCTAGATACAAGCTTTCCACTGACTCTACCAGTGCACCTCCTGCATTCCACTTAGAGGCTAAAGCTGATGGCAAATATGTTTTAGAAATAGCCATAGACAAAAAAAAGTCTAGATTTCAGTGGGTGAGCAACTTGTGAAAGTAAAAATTAAAGTTGGGAACAGAACAAGGAAAACATGACTAAGATCCAAAAAAATGACGCTTAAACACCATGAATGGGGCAATAATTGTCATATATAACCATTCTCCATCTAGCTAGATTATCTTGAAACAAGAATTAACACTGAAGTTTTCAAGGAGGAAGAGGAACACATTCTAACTTTAAAATCATCACTTTTTTAAATGTTTTCCCCTTTTCTCCAAATAGGGCTGAATCACCTGGCAGAAATTCTCTTTCTTGCACAAACCATACAAGCTCTAATATTACAAGAGCTTCATCTGCCCAACCTGCAACATAAGGAAATGCTCCTTCATCAGGCCTGCTTCAACAGAACTCGTCATGAACAATAACAGCTTCCATCATATTTTTATCCTGTCTGAAGCAGGTTTTAAATGTAAGTCAGCATCAGATAACCTGATTCATATAGCCAGGAAAAAAAAAAATTAACTGAAAGTGTTGGATAAACTAGTGCAAAAGTCAAACTCCACAGCACGAGACTACAGATGTTCTGAAAAGTTGCGTTTATTTTCAAGTATCCCTGGAGCACCTCCTGTGATAGCGGGACAGCGTGGCTGACAGTCTTACATCGCAGCTTCACTAAATCCGGGTTACATTTAGTGAAAAAATAACTGAACATAACTGTCTTGTTGCAGTGATCTCCACATGTTGCTGGTCTACCCAAACACATGTAAACAGACCGAACAGCCTTCTTAAGCTCTGACCTAGCATCCTTTTGGGAATCGCTTAGGTCGACTGTCCCCTGCAGCCACGGACCAAGGCCGCTGGTGCCCTCTCCTGGTTGTATTCTTTGGAGACCACCAGAAAACAGTATCACCAGTATTTTTACTAGAAGTCAAGTCGCTCTTTGCTTCTGGTTTAATACAATAAGAAGCTCAAGGTCTTTTCTTGTATGGCTGAACCTGAGAATATCTTTATGTGCCTCTTCAGTAAGTAGAGGTGACAATACATCACGGCGCTGGGACAGGTATATTGTTCCTAAGCATGTGCTGTGCAAATGTGATTTGGAGTGAACCTGGTTCTGCCACCTCAACATCTCACTCCATTATCACACGGGAGAATAGCACTGCTGTTGCTGCACATCTGCAGTCTGTTTGGCTATCCATTTTGTCCATTCCTGGATATTTCTATCCTCCTTATAAGGGACAAAAAGAACTAAATGGAGGGTGATTCTGTTATGAGGTACATGTCACACTCCAGTTTCTGCCTAGATAGGGACAGTGTTTACAGTATTCTACTGTAAGCAGCTGAGTAGTACCAAATGCCTAATCTGTTGAATATGGTGGGGTCCAGGGCTCTCTTTCCTAATTTTTCAAGTTATTTACACATCAAAACACAAACAATAATAAACAAACAGAAAAGGCAGCTTGGCCGCAGATGGCGGAGGGAGAAGACTGTTTCTTGCCAGAAGTCGATGCTTTATCATGAGTCTGTTCTTCCAGCACTTGGCTCCAGTAATGCTCCTCTGTGTTCAAATAAAGGGGGTCTGAACATCTGAAAGACAAGGACTGAAGACTCCCTTATGGCTTAGCTAGGTATTTACTGGTATTAGTGACAGGGACACTTGGCCATTCTGGGCATATTGCTAAGACAAAAGAGGGGCAGACAGCAGGCATGAGCACTGAACACAGCCACCCACACCGCCTGTTAGCTGACACCAACTATTTTGTCCTGCTCCAACAAGCTCTCCCCAGGACAAGTCTGCTTAAAAAAGGAGCTAGCCCTAAGGACTGTGGAAACAAGCCACATGGAGACAGACATTTGGCCAGGAACCAGCCCTTTCTCAACCCACAATTATTTTTCAGTACCAGCACAGCCTAGCTAGACAAGTGCTGTACAAAACTCCAGGACAAAGCCATAATTTCAGCATCTTCAGGAGGACTGGGGCCAGGACTGCCTGGTCTTTCTTGTCTAGGCTTAGTTTAGACACAAGTTAATTCGATGAAGGTAGGCACATACTTTAGGGTTAACTGTATGATATGCTCAGTATCTTTCTGTAGACCGTCCTGGAAGACTGTCTGTGCTAATTCTCTTCAGTGTTTGCACTGCTGCCATCTACACTGACAAACCCCAAGTAGGGCACAAAAGAGCTGGGACTGGCTGTATTAGCTACTCATCACACAGGCTTTCTAAGCCAATGTTTCTCTACATCTCTGCAGGAACATCAGATGAAGTCTCCATAAACATGTTGCCAGGGATATTCATTATGGGCATCTCATCACACAAAGCTTTGTTGTTTTTTATATTAAGTGGATGCAATCTGAGCAAGCATCCAAGAGAAAATCTGAGCTTACCATACAAGAGAAGAACTATGAGGCAGACAAGAGCTAAAATTAAGCATTCAGTGAGACTCTTAATTGTCTGATGCAGTGGGAAAATACATACATCCACTATAACCAGCAGAGGACCTAGCAAAGTTCATAAGACTCAACTTGACAGGGCTCTAGAACACCTGAGTGGTAGGGAATGGGTCTGTACCTCCACCAGTTCACATCTGCCTAGCAGAGCCTGCACAGCTCTTCAGTATACAAAGATGATCTTGCTCTGGGGCAGCGGGTGGTGAGAAAAATTGCAAGACAAAAAGCTTAATTCCAGGAAGCGATCACTAGTTCTCCTGGCTTGTTTCTCATCCTCAAGAGCAGCCCCACAAGCTGCTTCAAGGTCACTGGCTAAAATAAGTACCAGCCTCAGTGATCGAAGCTAATTCTAGTCATTTGTAGAACTGACAACACACAGGTATGTACACAGACTAATCTTGCAGCTAGATTTCCCAGCAAGGCAGACACCCTTCAGTCATGAATTAACGGCTTAACTGTCCTGACCACAGTTAAATGACTCTCTCTAATTACCCAATTATGTCTCAGACATCCTTAACTCACTCGAAAGAGGAAAACAGAGACCCTAGCTGTTAAATCAGTACCTTCCCATAGAGTATTATTTTGAGTTCTGCTTGTCCATTTTAATCTTAAGGGAACAATGGATCCACAATACATCCCCAGCTATAAAGAACAGCTTTCTCAGGACAACAGAGGCAGCTACAGTATTTAACGTTAGAAGATATTGGTTAAAAAAATTTAACTACAACACAGAAGAAATGGGATCATGCAACCACAGCACATTTGGGTCTTCTGAAAGTCACAGCATGATAGTACAGAAACTGCTAGAATACGATTAGGGAGCTTTTTGTTTGTTTCTAATACCACAACATTAAAGAGCTCTTGAATTGAACATCATGGGTCAAAGTTAAAAATCCTCAACACTTCTCAGTTCCAACCCACTCCACTTAGAGTACTGAATGATCACTCAAAACTCCTTGGATGTGCTCAGCCTGCTGTCTTACCAGTAGGTTTTACTCCTAGTGTATTGTCCCAATACATTTTAACTGGGTGAAGATACTGTGACCTGCATGGAAGTCAATATTCAGTCTTTGAAATACACACGCTGAAAGTCAACAGATGCATCCTCACAGCAGAGCTAACTGAGCAAGATCAGGCTTGACAGTCCTGAAACTGCAACAGTTTACATACTTCCTGAACAACAACAACAACAACAAAAGAAGTCTTATTTGTGGCTGTGATCTATAAGCTACTAAGTGGGATGGTCAAGAATTGAGACTGCCTCTGTTTAGTCTTTAATGTTGACTCCTCTTTATTTCTTTTCCAGCATATGGCTGTCTTCAAGAAGTCTGGTTCTGTTTGTTTCAAACATCACACAAGGCTGTGAGCTTTACAGGTCTTAGTTGTTCTGTATAACATAGGCACTACATCAATGAAAACTTAAAGCTTCCTTTTGGGTTGCTTTCCTCTCCTTCCTTATAAATCCATATTCCTGTATACTTGACTATTTTCAGTACATTTTTTAAGTACTCTTAAGTGTTGTTGCATCTGCACTTAAGCACTTCATCTTATTAAAAGAGCATTTTTTCCACCTTCATTACCACAATATGCCCAACTGAAGCAGCTCTTACACCTTGATCTCAAGTAACAGCTGCAGAGGAGAGCCCACGTGAGGGGTAGGCCAGAGTTAAAAGTGTGATGACTTAGAACAAGAGAGGAGATAGCACCCGGTTTTCACCTTGGAAGAGTCAAGGCTCACTCGTACAAGAGCAATAAAGCTTTTCCTTGCTCTGAGTAAGACACAACAAAAGAAAGCGAGAAGAGAGCGGCAACATTCAAAGTGCCATTATTACCCACAGATCTCAGATGAGACCACTTCAAGATCAGTTTCTTCTGCCTCACAAATTAAAATTTAATCCATCTTGCACAAACTTGTTATTAGCATTCACACTGCAGCGTTACGTGATTCTTCACCTTAACTACTTAGCTTTTTTTCCCCCCCTTTTTAGCCTTTGGACTAAAAGAATATTTAAGCCACTAGCTCAGTTGCAAAACAATGACAAAACAAACAAGAAAGCATACAAAGCACAGTATTCTTCAGACATTATAGTTTAAAAAAACCAAAATCAGTCAAGTTTGTATACCAGAAGATTAAAGCTTCAAGGAAGATAAATACAACTAAAAAAAAGTAAAACAGAATGAAAGTTTGGCTTCTAGGAAGACACCATATGGTGAAACATTTACTAAAACGCAGACCTGGACACCTCCTGCTGTGTTAGATGCACCAAATCTTTTGGCCCAGGAACAGAGAACATGACATATCATAGACCGTTCATAAGATCAAAACTCTTCTCTTCCCCATTACCATTGTGACATGACCATACAAATACCTTCAAACTGCTGTAGCACTAGGAAAACAGTTCTGCACTTGAGACATTCATTACTTCTTCCAAAATACTCAACACTACAGTAATTGCAGTTCAGTAAGCTCTATTACTTATGAGTAAGAGTAAGGCTTATTAACATGGGGTTTCAAGACACCTTAAATTCAGCCTGAAACACCACAAACAAGCTGGTACTCATAAGCCTGGTAGGTTTAGCAAGACTGTTGCTCAGTACACTCACCCTTTGCTTGTGAAACAGGCAACCAAGGAATTCACCACTCCCCATTGTAACTAGGGTCCACTGGCTCTGATGTTCGCACTGAGCCAGCTGCGTTAAAGGAGTTGGCTGCAGGCATGAGGGAAGTTTGTTGCCCGCTTTTAAGACATTCATCCAGAAGCCATGAAATTTATTGCATGGAGACGATCCATGGACGTAGGCCCCCACCGTAAAGTGAATACCAGACATGAGCATGGGCTATCTGGTCACATCTGTCATTATCAGTAAATACAAAGACGGATTCATTTACTTGACTAGAAAGTGTTTGAAGCAAGAGACCAAGAACTGCACAGGCTAGACTGAAACTGAATGCTCCCCTCCCTTAAAGGGGATTTACTCTGAGACAAGGTAATCAGTCATCACCACTGCCTCCATTTTGGACAAATACAAGGGTTTGCATTACTAGAAGGATTCACCAGCATGGACAGGGAAGAAGGCAGGGGGAAGAAAGTCTTACACACATCAAGGGAAGTGAAACCCCTGAAGCTAAGAGCCTCATGACACACATACTGGTATAATCAGGTTTTAAAATTAAAGAAGCTTGCTAGCTGGTACTTAGCATGTCTGCTGAACTGCATGTTAATGTCAAGTGTTAAGCATACTCTTGTTTGGAAACACATGCCATGTATGGATTACTCTTATCAAGCAGTAAGCACTGTAAGAGTTTAAAACCTTCAGTAAGAGAATGCCTCAGACTTACCTTGCCATTTAGATGAGCTGAACATAGTTCTCTACACGTTGACCAACATGACCAACTGAATTGTTTTTAACTACTTTGGACAGTGGTTGTGTTTAAGAGTACTCAAGGTAGTGTTTTGTTTGTTCTTTAAAAACACTACCTAACAAATAACTGGGGGGCAACAAGACAGTGTAGCAGCTGAGGATAAGGTAGTTAATAGTTAGTCCTGTCCCATCACCCCCCTCCTTCCTGCTAAGAATGAGGTTTCTCTAGAGACTGCAGAGCACACAGGTTCCACAGTGCTTTAGTGGCAGGAAAGGTCATCTCAGACAACTATGCCATAAGACTACTCAGTAGCACAAGTATGACACAGCAGCCATCCAGCTCAGCTCCACTGTTCCAGTACCTCACAGCTTTTAGCACTGCTTTTTCCTGCAGTCTGTCCACCTGGGCTTGAAGTGTTCCTAAGGCTCTGCCAGCCACAACCTCCCCCTCCTCCAGCTCCCTGTAGAGGAATCCCCCTTATTCTCCTCCATAAAGGCAAGTTTGGCTTTTACCTCAACAGTGATAGCCTTCTACACACAAGTAGATAGTTCATAGACCACTTTCATCTGGATGTTTTTGCTGTGATATGGTAAACAAGTTGCAGAAAATAGCTTCTGCTCACGGCCACATGATCTTGTCTCACAGAAGAGGAAGAAACAGGTAAGATACTGCCGCAAGTCACCCATGTCTATGGAGATGTCAGCTTTATCCACTCCAGCTAGCTTAAAAGCCCTGCTCCCAGTGATTTTTGTGTAAAACCACAACCCTTTCCACTCACTGTTACTGCAGATATTAACTGGAGTCAGAAGAGGAACAGGGTCATAAGACATTTATTAAAAGTGCTGTCAGTTATATTAAGAGCTATACTCTAATATCCTTTTTTAAAAAGGCATCTAATTAAAAAAATAGTAGCTAAAAACCATTCTGATCACTATGGTTACAGACATGACCTGCAGTGCCCTATGAAATGTTAGACCAGCTTTGCCAATTGGGACAAAGTAATCTTCGAGTCCAGGATCCACAGTCTCTATTGTAGAGGAAGAACTGCTGGGGGCTCCAGAAGAGACACCTGCAGGTACCTGGAATAGAGATACAGTCACTAAAGATATTAGTTTAGTTAACAAATTTAAAGATATCACCTTCTTGTGCAATACACTGGGGAAGAAAAGAATAATCCTGCAACATTGCAGAAGAATTGTTAACCAGTACATCTGAATACCTATGGCTGAACTGCTCCTCCAGTCAGAAAAGTTTTCCCCTCAAGAGGCTGACAGAGGCTTCCATTTCAGGAATAGAAGCTGACCACCATGAGAAGTTTGTCAGCTACAGCAGCTGTAAACCAAGCTGCTAAACCAGAGTCATCCTGTGCTTATAGCCTCCCCGTTACAGAACACTGGCTTCCTGGTTACTTACTTTGAGCGCTTATACTTGTCCTTAATCGCTTGCAGTTGGCAATGGGGAGCATCAAGGCATGCTTTATGCAGATCAGTCAGGCAAGGCACTATCTCACTTAATGAATACCCAGTGAATGCAGCAAGTGTTTCCGGCTGGTCAGAGGAGAAAAATGGGGTGTTACTCTATTGTAGGCAACATTCATCTAGAAGATACATTTTCTAAAGAAGCAGAAACCATTTTCACTGCATCAGTGCTCACTCTAGATTCTTTAGGCTTGAATCCTTTTCAAGTGTATCCCGCCACCAGTTTCACTCCAGGTCTTCCTTGGTGCCAGGAGATCTGACAAGAAGCTCCTTCTGCTCTTAAGCATGTGACATCCATTACGTCCCTTCTGGATCCCACTCTCTGCTAAAGCTATTCCTCCAGCACACAGCTGAGAGCCCTATCAAGGCCTGCATTAAAGCAGCCACGCAGTGTAATCACTCCACTCCAGAAGACACATTCAGCTCTCCCCTCCCAGAAAGCCCCTGAATTGTATTTGGGGGAGGAGTTTTGGAGACTAAACACTAACAAGGCCTTAGGTACAGGCTTGATGTAAGTGAGCCAGGCAGCAAGGTCCCTTCCATTTCAGAGAAGAGGCAGGATATTTCAGGTTAACATTCATGTATCAGGTAGTCCCATTAGCTCAGGGTCCTAGGATTTCAGCCTTTATAATAACATACTTTGAAGCTACCCTTTCTGCTTCTCAGTTCTAATGATAGCCTAGTTCTAATGATAACATAAAATTCTTGAGCTACTCATTAAGAAGCAGTTGTTGTTCTTACCCAGAAAGATCTGTTCACCGTATAGTTTGCTAGACAGTAGGCTGCTGCAGCAGTTTGTGAAGGAAGATACTTCAGAAAAGGATCAGCTTCAAGGAGACTCAGCTCTGCAAGATACTGAACAACAAAAAAACCCACAAGTTTTTCCAAACAGAATGAGTCTAGCTGGTAAAACCAGTCCAATACAGCAAGCACTGAAAATTGGCAATGTCTCAGTTTCATGTAAAAAACCATGAGTTACATGTCTGGTGGGCAGAAATAGCATTCTAGTCCTGTTGATCTTACAGAATAACCTTTGGCATGTTTCAGTGGGGACAGAAAGACCACGCTTTGTCAAAGCCTAAACAACCTACACTGTAATCTGAAGTTCTGGTCCCATCATTAGCTGTCCTGGTTTCAGTTGGGATAGAGTTAATATTCTTCCTAGTAGCTCATACAGTGCTGTGTTTTGGATTTAGTGTGAGAATAATGTTGATAACACACCAATGTTTTAGTTGTTGTTAAGTAGCGCTTATCCTAAGCTAAGGATTTTTCTTCAGTTTTGGCTCAGACGGAGCCGAGCCACACTTGGGCAAAGGCAGTGTGGTGGGTACAGGAGAGGCACCGCAGGTGGAGGATTCACACCACAAAACATCATGCTCAATATATAAACTGGGGGGAGTTGGCCGGGAGGGGGGATCGCTGCTCAGGCATCGGCCAGTAGGTGGTGAGCAATTGCATTGTGCCTCACTTGTCTTTGCTTGTGTTTTCTTTCTCTCTCATTTTGTTATATAGTGATAGTAATGAAAAGGAATATTTTAGTATTATTGTTATGATATTTTATTTTAGTTAAACTGTTCTTATCTCAGCCCATGAATTTTACTTTTTTTCCCCCTGATTCTCCTCCCCACCCCACTGGGAGCAAGCAAGCAGCTGCGTGGTACTTAATTGCTGGCTGGGGTTAAACCACAACATCAGCTCTGATGTAATTTTACAGATAGAGACTTAGAAAATTCATGTTTTATAAAAATAACAAAGACGCTTTTCCTATCCTCCAAGGCTCTTGTTCACACAGGTGGACCTCACTTGGAGACCAGGGATAAACGGACAGCTCCAAGAAGTAGAATCTGGGCTCTCTTGGAGTAGCATCACTGTACAATGCTATACCCTTTGCAGGTAAGCAGCAGGTCAGATGTTTTGCTGTAAGCTTGGGTTAACCTGTTTCTAAGCAGGGTTGCTTATGCAGCTATGCAGGCATATACTGTGTCATTGTGTAGCAATATGTAGTACCACCACATCCAGAGCCGACTTGCTATGCAGACACTGTTGAAAAAACAACCAGATCCCTACCACCTAGCTGCCTAATCAGTGCA
>JAVKLA010000026.1:1545631-1574250 GCA_034782735.1 Sagittarius serpentarius
CGCAGGGCTCGGCCCCGCCCCGCGCAGCGGCCGCGGAGCGGTGGGGCCGGAGCGCCCTGCCCGAGAGCCGCCCCCCCCCAGCCGCCACCGCTGCTGTTCCCGAACATCCAGGAGAGAGGACGAGGGTGTATAAGCGGCGGCAGCGGCTTAATGGGAACGGTCGAGGTCGGAGGGGTTGGCCTCCCCTCTTTCATAAAGGGAAAACAGGGAACGGGAGGTTTTAGTTGATGTAGGCGTGGGTTTGACTCCCGCCACCCTTCGATAAAGCCCAAGCCAGGGGACAGATGCAAACTGGTCGCACAGCTGTACACAAGGGCAGTTCTCACCCGTCAGCGGTGGAAGCAGAGGGCTTTCAAAGAGGAATTAAGCAGCAGTTCGTCCAGTGCCATCAAAGATTTTCACCAGGGGTGAGGACAACGACACGGAGAGCACGCTTACTAAGCCTGTGGGTAACACCACCGATGGTGCTGGGAAGGGCTGTGACTATGCTGGGGAGCAAGGCTAGATTTCAGAAACGATCTTGACAAACTGGAAGAATGTTCTGGAAGAGCGGGGTCCTCCTGAAGCACAAGTGCAAGGCCAGACAGAGCCACTGGCTGCAGAAATGCAGGGTGGGGAACAGCCAGGTAGGTAGCAGCTCCGTGAAGGAGAACCAGGAGGTTATAATGAACGTCAGACTGAGCATGAGCCGCCATGCTCCGGGTTGTCCTAGCACGAGCAAACAGGAGCCCAGCCTGTGTGGCACGCAAGCCCCCTGAAAGTCTGTAGTGAAGACAGAAGAGCAAGCAGTGTAACAGCTTAAACCTCGGTGTGAGGTTTAGGTTAGGTATCAGGATTGCGATGCCCCAGAAGAGTTGGCACGGGCAATTTGGGGATTTCCCTTTTTGCGGATCTGTAAGAGCAAGTTAAAGAAACTGCTGTCAAAAATGTCTGTGCCTTGGCAGTTGTGGTACTTCTTGAGGTGCTCTCCGGTGTGGTTGAAATGTAGGAGCTATGATGCAAAATTTGGATACATCAAGCAGGGTCTTATGGCAGAATTAGTTCTTGCAGTTCTTGTCATCCAGGCTGTATTACGGTCTGTATTTTTTCTTCCCACTTTTCTTATGTTTATTTTTTAATTGACTTCCCCACCCACCCCCAGCCACCCCCCAATGAATTTACTATAGGAGGAAAGTGGTCTATCTCAAGGTGAAAAACATTACCTGTGGTTGAACCATCAGCCACGTAACACTACTTTGCCTTTTCCATGGAAGGAGCTCCGTGTCCTTGCAGCAGCAAGGTTCTAAGCAGGTTGTTATCACAGCTACAGGCGGGGGCAAATGCGGGTCAGGGGGACAGAAGGTTACGCTGTACTTCGGTGTTCTTCTCTTTCTTTCATGTCATCTCTAAACCCCAGGTTTGCACAAGGAGGGCTTCAGTTGGAGAAACTTCTTTTAGTATTTTCATGCAAAGTTTTAATTTCTGGAAAAAAAATCAGTCTGGCTGCCAGCCTTTGAAATGAAGTATTGGCTTAAGCAGAACTTTAAATACTCCTTATCCTGTTGTTTTGATGGGAATACTAAAAAAACATTGAAAAAATCCTCTGGTATGATATATGTAGAATCTATAGCAGTCTAAGAAGGTGGATGTTCATCAAAACCATATTTAAATGTGTGACTCTTCCACATGTTAATTAAAAATTTCAGTTTTAATAACATTTTTTGAAAAAAAGGCTTTTGAAATTTATATATTTTTTGAGGGGAAAAAAGCCCAGTCTCACACTTCTTAGCAATAAGAGAAGAAATAATTGGATTTTTCCATCAAAGCAAAAATTTTCTTTCACTTCAAATTACAGTTTAGCAATGTTTTTCTCATTCAGGGGTATCAGGACTCTGCTTTCCGTCTCTAATTGTGTTTTAAGTAGCTGGCACTCCTGACCTTAAATCCATACTGGTTGATAGTTTCAAAATCTCCTCTGAGAAGAATGGAAGTTGTATATCCAAGAGTGAAGTGCTGAAGTATAAAAGATAAGGGAATCATTAGGAAACTCATTCTCTGAGGACATCAATGAGGTGATGGTTCTAGGGCTCAGATCCCCAAAGACGTTTACATCCCTGCCGCCCCGGCTGCGCACCCGTTTCCGTTCGGCATGGTCTGGCCGGCCGCCGGCAAGGACTGCCCTGCTCCCAGCTGCTCCCTGCTGCTGCCACCACCCTTCTGCTGGCACAAGGATTTGTGTGGTTGTGAGACAAACCAAGGACCTCATCCACCTGAAAAGTAAGACGGCCGCAACTACAACGCAGCGTTGTTACTGGCGGGGTCGGTTCTCTGAGCTGGGTTTCTAGGCAGCTCCATGAACCGTAGGGGCAGCACAAAAGAACGGATGAGACTGGGGTGCCCGCAGGAGGAAGGCGGTGGGGGTGGTGCCATCCCTTGTCTTTATAGACATAGCGCTCCATGCCTGAAGAATTTTAAGTGCTGTTTAATTTTTCCTAATTTTTAAAATGTGACCCTATTCTTTGTCAACATTGAAAATACCAGCTATCCTTTCAAGGGATCTTCCTTTGGCAGTGCCAGAGCTGGGTTTTTTATTTTCAGTAAAAAACATCTGGGTATGATACTGAGACAGGTGAAACATTACGCAAGTACGTATTTTCACATAGGTAAATGCTGTTTGTGAAAACTGCCTGTAGCTTATAAAAATAACCTTACCTCTGCCCAAACCTAGTTTTCTAGCTGTTCAGTCTCCCTGTATGGTATTTGTCATAAGGAATGTCAGAACTTGGTAGTTACAGGTCTAACACGTAACTCATGTTCATACAAAGATCACGTGTCACTTGTAGCCAAATATATGGATGGAAGTTATTTACTAAATTCGTCTTCAGTCAGTGAATATCCTTTATATCCAAATACCCATCATATCCATACACCATTTAGACATAGCTGAAGAACCTCAGCTACCCAACAGATGACTTTACTCATATTTTTATGTATGAGCAGCACATGGATATCCTCAGTAGTCATATAGTACATTAATGTAACTGAAACACCTCTCAAATAGCTTTTAATGAGGTTATCTAAGCTCCAGTTTCTCAGGAACATTTTGAAACAGCCCAATATGGATTGGTACCGGAGGGAGGCCAGTGAGCTTTGCCAGCCACTACCTAATTGTAGCAGCAGATCAAATAAAGCTTTGGGCCATTAATCATTTACTTCTGAGCTTCCCTGTGCGTGCTTGAGAGGAAACTGAAGCCTTCCTGAGTGGACTCCTTAGGGCTTCTTGCAGTAATTACTGTCTTACTTATGATTTCTAGGAAGACAGAGAAGTCAGAGCAATTCCTGACTTGGCGAGGACGCTTCCTCTGTGGCTCTGGAAAAGACAGTATTAAAGGGCTGGATAGGACTCGTCTCTGTCTGGTGAGTCTTTCCTAGCTCCTGGGGTCTTTCTCCTTTTTGCAGTTTTTGCTTTGAATGTTGAAATTTTCAGATGTGGCACCTTTTTCAGTTAAAGGGACTTCCCTTCTTCCATGCCGTGGGAGCAGGCACGGGCTCCTGCTTTCCTCTCTGAGGACCACCATTACGTCCCAGCTTTTACACAGTGAGCTCTGCAGAGGCTTCAGTTCATGATCTGGGACACAGAGAGTGACTATGCCTGGCCTCCAGTTCTTCCCCAATGTCAGTCCTCCCAGAGGTGCCACAGAGGGCTTCTTTAGAGATTGAAGAGCTAGTTTTTATTTTTAAATTTCCCAGTAGAAATATCTGAAGATCATATTTTACTATATCAACCTTTTTGCAAGGTTTGTTTACAGAAGAGGGAAATGTTGTCTATACAAATGCAGGTGCTTGGTACTGTGCCTGGGAGCAGGAGGAGAGATGAACCACACTCTGGTTTTTCCTTTCTCATTCAATTCAGAGTTTTCAAGCTGCCACCACCACCACATCCCCCTCCTGGGGTCTTGGTCGTCGCCCGTATAGGGACCATCCTTTATCTCTGTGGCTTGAAACCAGGTGATTCACTTGTGCTCTAATTATAAACATACATGGGCAAAACTGCCTTTTGAAAGGAAATCATAGCGTAGTTTGACCCAAGATATTTTTCTGCATATTTCTTCTTATGAGCTTAAGAAGGACATGGCTGCTTCAGAAGCTCCCAGCAGCTCCCTCTATCCAAACATCAGACCACTGTCAGCTGTCCCCTTCTCTCTTCACCCTTTGAAGTATCTTTTGGTCCCTAGTGTGTTTTAATCCGCAGGTTTTCAGCTTGGCCTAAATAGCTATTTGGCCTGCAGACTGGAAGTAGCATCTTCACTAGTAATAGAACAGCCACTGTTTTACAAATACGTGTAAGTATAAGACGAGAAGTGGTTACCGTAAGACTGTTGCAACTTCCCAGCCTTGTTTCTCTAAGTCTCAGACTGAATTACAACACAATATTCATGCAGGAAAACCCATTCAGGCAGGTCAAACACAGAGTTGTTATGACCTTGGCCAGGTCACATTCAATATTCGGGAAGTTTTTTCAGACCAATGTACCAAGCAATCACACAGCAGGTCCTCGTGTGTCACAGACTCTTCTGAGGTCAGCTTATTGCAGAGCAACCCTGAAAGTCCCACTGCATAGCAAATTTAATGCACGGCTGCATAATACCCTGAAAAATGTGCTGTGGGAGCAGTCTTTGAGTTCAGAAAGTTTCTAAAAAGGATTATGAAATCTCCTTGACAGCGGGAGCAGTGCCTGGACTCAGTGACCTGCAAGGTCCCATCGGGACCTTGCTGTATGGTCTTACAGCAGCAAAGCAGTGAAGAACATGACCTCTTTTCTTTCATGTGGCTATGATTCCTAGGGTTGTGAATAGTCCCCTGGCTGCAGTTTGCTTTGATTATCATACCAGTAAATTAATTTAACATTATTTAATAATACATAGATTTTATCTTGAGTTTCAGCCTACTTCTGAACTACCAAAATCAAAAAAATGGCCAACAATTAAGACATGAGTTCAGGGCTCAGGACTTGTTGGCCAGGGCGTACAAACAAGACCAAGACACAGCCTTGGTTGAGGCACCAACTCTCCACATATATTAGATAGATCACTTTGGCTTTCTCTAGCTGTACTGGATTATTTAGCACGGGCCCAAACCAGAACTCAAGTCCAGGCTTACCTAGTATTCCTCTGCATGAAAGCCCACAGTGAACAGTGAGTTTGGATGACTCTGTAACCCAACGAGAAAAAACTCTCATGCTAACAGACAGGATCAAGTATTGCTGGTAGCGCAGGCAGTCACAGACACAGTCTGTATTGCTTGGCTTATGATAGTGCATAAAAAGGGCCAGAAAATGTACACTACCATGCAGTTCAGTCATCTATACCGTACCGTTGTTAGTACAGCTCTGACATGGTCCCTGTTGCAGTTCAGGCTCATGGCAGATTGTGCTTTTCAACACTTTGTGAGCATAACCCAAAGGTTAGCATGGCCAGGGACCAGTCCCCATTGGCAGTAGACACGAGGACTCCCTGTTTTGATAGATAAGAGAACCTAATACTCTACGTTTTTCTGAGCGTATATGCCTAAGCATAGAAGAAATGGTCTGAGAGTAAGAACTGTGCTTGTTCGGCACCCTCCAGAAACTCAAAAAGAGGCCATAACTGAAAGAGGTTGTCAGGATGCAACCAAATTCGTAATATCTGCCATCTGGTTTCCTTTCATCTTACTGTGGTTCTCCTTTTGCCATTCCGTAACTTTTCCAAATGCCCTTAGCTTTTGCAAAGTTACACTTGTCCAAAGATGGAAACTATATTGGAATGTTGATAACCTATTTCTTTTTTTTAAAATAACCCTTAATCTAAACATAATGGTGCAGGTTGTACTGATTGTCTAGTGTTAATTGGTATAATTTAAATAGGGCTACATGTATGCTTGTCAGCTGAGGCTATGTATAATACTCACCTGTAATTTACGGAATGTAAAGAAGGTAGCTTCTTCCAATGGACATATTTCTTTAAACTGTTGCTTATGCACGCCTGACGTACTTTAAAATCTACACTTCCCCTCTATGATGCTTCTGTGAATGACGTCTACATAACTAATTTGTAATGCATCAGTATTCCTTAGGCTTCTCTAGAAAATACTTGGTATTTGCCCTTCAGAATCATTCAGTGATTACATTTGCTCTTGTAACTCTGCAAGTGTTCTCTATTAAGCAAGTTCCACTAGGTTTCATGCACTAAACCTTTCAGTCATAAAAAAAGAAAACAATCAAACCGCCATACACATACAATTTCATATTGTGCAAAATTATGTTTTCTCTATGTGTATTAGGGCTCTGCTATAATACAAACTTTTGTGTATTTTTAAATATACTGGCTTTATAAGATCAATTAACTCCAAGGCTTAGAGTTAAATCTTTCTTCCTAAACAGAGGCCTAAACTAATACCTCTTACTCATTACGTATATGATAGCGGATTATTGAATCTGAGAGCTGAAATTTATCTGGAAAGTGAACCGAGTGATTTTCCTCAAGGCAAATCCCCAATCAGTGTGAAAGGCTGATATTGCTTGCAGGACCAATCAAGCAGCCCATTTTGTTACCTGGGGAGCTATAAGACCATTTCTGATTCTTACTGTACTGCACGCCACTATAGCACGTATATTAAATGTAAAGTGGGTGCGGAGTAATTCTTGCATAGAGATATGGAGCCAGGGCTGTGAGAGAGAATAATAAACGTAGGACCTTAGTCAGTAGAGTGTTCTTGAAAATCTATTCTGCAGAACAGCCCAGAGACAACCACGTGACGTGGTTGTAAGAAGAACTGCGATGATCCCAGGCCAGCCCTCAAAAGCAGATCCCTGTTCCCCAGGTGCTGACTGTCTTCAGAGTTACAGTACAAAATCTGTGTTCTTGGCAAATGCTGTGCAGGTAAGACGGTGAAATTTGCCTGCGTTGTGCACATACTCATCCTCCACTTGCTACAGAAAACAGAAATAATCTGCGAAAGTCCCAGGTGTCTATGGAAAGAAGGAAGGGAAGCAGCAACATACCCTGTGTCCCTTGGAGCACAGCCTGCCTGCGCATCCCATTGCCCTCACACTAGATAATAGAGGGACCCTCCAGCAACAGTCCTTTGCCACCGTGTCTCATGGCTGGTAGCGGTCAGAACTCACCTCAAGGAGCAGTGGAAGCTACCAAGCTGGCATAGAGCACCAGCTGATGCCCACAGCAGGGAAGCAAAGCCTCAAGCCGGTGCAAGATTTTCCCCTTTGGGGTCACGATCCTAACCAGAAGACTATTGTGCATCAGAAGAGTTAGTGATCCACGTAACGATGAACTGGAGGAGGCACAGGCCGGTGCTGGGCTGTGCTGTGCTGCGCTGCACATCCAGCTTGTCCTTCAGGCCTGCGCTGGGCTGTGCAGGTCTCTTGGCCGCAGCATAAACTCCGCTGGGAGATGGTAACAGAGGAGCCCGCAGGCAGCTCCCACTTGGCGTTGGCGATTACAGCACCTGCGTGGCCTTGTCTTTATCTTAAAGTAGAGCTGCACGTTCCCGTGTGAATATATGGTTGTTTGACGGTAGAAATGGCAAGTACAGTATTTTTTTGTCTAAGAAAATTCTGTAAGAGGTCTCCAAACCAAAATGTCAATGAACCTTTCTATGGGTGGGATCTGTACCGCATGCCCTGAGCAGAGGTCTGTCTGACGCTGCACAGCCCAGGGTTCCCAGCACCTGAAGGGACATAAGATTATCTGTATTCTTTCTCTTTCTTGGGTTAGCTCCAGAAAATGGTATTTTAAGCAGTAGCTTAGGGAGTCCAAGTGCCTTTCTTACTGGTATCATAAGGTACACTAGCCCCAGTGCCTTGCACTACAGGATATCAGCAGAATAGCCTGAAGCCGACCCCGAAGAGGTTTCTGAATCAAGTGGTGTGACAGGTGACAAATAGGACTCCAAACCTTTCCAGCTTTGGGGTTGCTTCTCCACAGCAGGCTAGGGCTGCTCCGGCTAGCTTTGTGTCTCTGTATGTTGCCCAGCACCACTGCAGTTACTCATATTTCACCCAGAAGGACAAGAAAAGGAGTTTTTTTCAGTATCAAAACAATCATAGAATATAAACTATACCCTTTAGTGCTGCATGTGAAGGGAAAATACCAAGCTTAAAACGAAATATTTCTGCTGTGCTTCTTTTATTCCCTTACAAGCTTCTCTTTATTGTAAAGCAGCTGATAGCGTACTTCAGCACTGTGCATGTTTTAAATGAATGTCCTTCACAGAACATTAATATCTTAACCCTGCTTTTCATTTCAGAACACCGTAGGAAAACATCCGTAACTTTGATAGAACCTTGAAACAGTTCTGCATAATTCAGAAATAGACATTTCCGGATTGTTCAAATCACTCTTTTTAATAACTGTCTGGATCCAGTGCTAGGCCCTTCTGCCAGATATTGCTGAAATGCATGCTAAAATGCCCTTGCTGTATAGTAGATCTTTTCTCAATCAGGCCCCTAATTTATGGTCGCTATATTCACAGCATCTGTTACTCAGCTGTTTTTGACAGCTGCTGTTAATTTCTACTCAGAAGCTGACAGCTGAAAGGTTTCAAAAGAAACTCACATTTTGACTTGATGGTCCTATGGAAGCTGACTCTTGGGCTCTGTTGCTTGAGTTACAAATCACAGACAAGCTCTCAGAGTGCAGCATCTGGACCTTAAAAGAACAGTTATTATTTGTTGCTATCAGTTCTACTTGTTCATGTTAGTAATTCAAATGGAGTGGCTTGTATGCATATAAAGCAGATGAGTTTTGTATGCACGACTGGTTGGAGATCAACTACCTGTGACAAAAATTGAGGCAAAATTTATAGCAACAGTAATCTTGGAAAATAGGTTTTGATCTTTGTTGTTTTGAAAAGTAGGTGCAATGATCACGATCTGTAGTGTTGTGAAGGCAAAGGCTATTCATGAAGGCCTCAGCTCAGCAGAGCTCTGAAGTGCCGGTGTAAATAAATGATACATGTTGGATGTTGACAGGGTGGTGACTTCTTTGGGACTTTTCACACGCTTAAATTCATACCGTAAAACTTTGTTACAGCTAAACTAAAGGATGTGAGCAGAACTGGTCACTATACTTGTCTGAAGCCATCTTAATAGTTTTCTTAATAGAATAGCAGTTTGATACGGGATTTCCTTTTAGATTTACAATAGAAATCAAACACCAAAACTTTCAGATCTTATCTTTCAGTAATTTAGCTTTTTGATCTTACAAGCATTTATTTCAAACTAAATTGAAAATCTCTGTTGAAGGCATGAACAATCTCTGAACAGAAGCAATGCACGTTTTGGTTTTGGAGGGAATGATCCGAATGACAACTATTTATCAGAATAAATCATGACAAGCAACTGTTGTTTTTCAGTTAGCTCTGCATGCAAGATTCAGCATTGCTGGAGTCTGGCAATGGTTTTATCATCTAAACTGGAAGGGAGGTTGTCCTCTGAACTCTATGCCTTACATATTAAGCACATGACTTCATGCCACTATGCATGGGTGAAAGGCGACATGGGTGCTTAGACAGAGGATGGCTTAACAGAGCCACTGCCCGGTGGTTTCGTGTCCCTGGCACTCTTTCCCCTATTTCCCCTACAAGTCAGTGATAAGATTCATCAAAACTGTTAGATGAGCTCCTTAGCCATCCGGCCGTTAGCGTGGATTTCACCACCTGTGAAGCAAATAGGCTGTACTGTACCGATCAGACCTGGAGCATTGCAGTCTCGCTGTTTTCAGACTAAAGAGAAATACAAATACAGGGCTGCTTGCAACAAGGCACTGTTCGCCACAAACTGTGCACCAGGATTATTAGCCGTACGGCCGGGAAGGTGTATTGAAAGAAGAAACAGAAGTAGCCAGTACTTGGAGAGTTCCCCTGCCTTTTTTCTTTGGTTTATGTGTTTTAATTGGAATACTGTGTGGTTTCTCCACAATGTAATTTTAGTTGGCCCTTGATTATCTGAGTAAATTAGTTAATGATGCTTGCTCATTGCAATTACACTTTCCCATTGCAATTATCTGAATTCTGCTGTTTCAAGTCACCTATAATGAATCTGTGTTCATAATTACAGCATATTGCTAATAAATGTTTGTAGTAGATATATGGTACATCAGTGCTTATGTACATACACAGCAACTACCGTTTCATGTAGTTGAGCTCACACGTTCTTATTGGTTACTGCATGCTTTGCTAGTGATAAATGATAGCCATTTTTCTCTACTACAGCCAAGAACAGAGATTAAAACTCTAGATACCAATCTGATCTCACAGGTCACAGCTTGTCTGTGTAACCTGTTTTATGTTCTAACTGATAGCAGTAAAAGGTCTTTCATCAACCTTGTTTATTTATGTCCATGATTCACAGTCATGATGATTTATAGAGCACCTGTAATTGCAAGTGTATACCTCTCATGAAAATGCAACGCATAGCTGGAAAAAATGACCTTGTGGGAGGGAGAGATATTAAAAGTCTAGTGTGAATAAAAGAAATCCTAACAGTGTGAATAAAGACATCCAAACAATAGGATAATCCAGCTACTAAATAGAGAGCGAATCTGTATGTAAGCAGTGGAGATGGGTAATTAGAAGGGGAAAATAGGGGACTGGAAAATCCAGCACATCTATTTTACATTGTGTAAAATTTAAAAAGCTCTGTTCATGTAGTCATCTGTGCCCTTTGGCTTGCTAACTTTCATCTTGGCTACATCTTGGCAAGCCAAGAAGCTTTGAGATCAGAGAGTTTGAATTTCCAAATTCAATGTGGCGAAGAATAAGAACTCTCTAATGTAGAAAACATGAATGATGATTTTAATATGGAAAACCAATGTCTGCATATAAAAAATGTAGCAAGGGATGCAGAACAGAATAAATTTTAAAAAAGCCTTACAGGAAGAGATTTAAGTATCTCAACATCTTACTAAGCAGGAGACTGAAAGATGACAGGATTGCATCAGGACTCCCATGGGAAGAAGATACCAAGCCTGAAAAGCCCATTTATTCTAGCAGACACTCAGATAATAAGATTCAATGACAGGTACCTGAACACAGTCAGATTCCAATTAGACATAAAGGAAATGTCTGTAACAATGAGATTGATTACCCATTAGGGCAGACCTCAAGGGGAAACAGGATGTCTTTCAATGTTTTCAGTATGCCTTTACTTAAGGTACACATTATCTAAAAAATACGCATGCTACCAGGCTGCATACTGGAGTAACTGGGGAAAAATGTTATGGTATGCTAATAGATAGAAGGCTCAATGAGATGATCTAACAGACTTTTTGGCCTCTAAGATCAAAACAACTCTTCTCTGAAAATTAGTTCCTGTAGAGCTATATTTGGGCTATAGCGTCACTGACTAGATGACCCCATAAGCTTTCCCCTCCATGTTTATATTTACCTAATTCCCTACACCGGAAGCAGCTTTTTCCTCAGAAAACACAGTAAGAGAATTGCAAACTCTTTCCTCCCGTTTTAGTCTGGACAGCCAAGAGATTGGTGTCATGTTCTTCTGTCCTCCAGATGCTGCCTTCTCCCTGTTTTCATCATTCCCTGCTTTCCACCCCAGAAGCCAACCGTGTCCTGTTCTCAGGTGGTTAATAAGCATCCATAGGTTGTCCCTAAAGCGGGGGAAACCTTTGCCTCTGATACCCTCCTGAAAAGAGACAGGCGTCTGAGAGGTGAAGGAACTATATAGCCTTTTTAGAAGAGTCCTTATCTGTAAAACAGCCCAGGCCTTTAAGAATTTGTTTGTTGGCCAGAAAAAAATAATTTCTGTTTATCTCTAGCTTACAGACTACCACTGTGGTACTGATAAGATCGTGAGAAATAAATGCCTTTCTCGAAATAGAATATACTGTCAGAGACAGTACTTACAGAACTCCGTTTCATTTACTGAATTTAGGTTTCCTTTTAATGTCTAGCATATGTATTCAGACTTTCCTCTTTACTTTTTATGCTTGCTTAGTACCAGGAGAGTAGAGAACTTCTATCTTTTTTACCAGCTTTTTAGGGTTTCAGATCTTATTTTTGGACAGCAATGCATGATAGCCGTTAAGACCACTAAGAATTTTCCTGGTGGTCCTTTTCCAGCAGATGATAGGTGTGCACTGCTGACAGCTTTATACCTGACTCTTGCATTGATCTCAGCACGAGGGTGACGGAGACATGGGATCCCACTCGTTTAGGGCAAATAAGGAAGCCTTTGGAGCCAGATATACCAAAACAGGACATAAATGTCACTGTTTCCCCCTTCTCCTGTAATTACTGTCTCCTTTTGTCCATTTAATCTCAGTATCCCTTTCGGAAGATGGCAATTATCTTTCTGGCCGCGAATGACCCGGTGTCTGGCATGGCAGGTCTGTCCCAGCAGGCAGGGCCAGCTCCCCTGTGCAGCCGTCCCGCTGCACAGATGATGAAGATGACTTCTCTGCTGCATGCCTGTGAAACAGTGAGGTACTGAAGTCTTGGAAAGGTTAATTAGTATCTAAATAAGCAACTGGTTACCTCTACACCTGATTCTTCTCTCACATTTATTGGCATGACACAAGAAACTCTCATTTGACTTTGGGAGACTTTCTGCTCTGGTTTATGCACACATAACATCCAGGGGATGTGATGCTCTTTCTCAGCTGCTGCTTATGAAACGGATTAGTAAAACACTTGTAATCTGGAGAAATTGAGAGAGTTGAAACAGAATTCCTAATTTGCTGGAAATTATGACTTTTTGAAATGTCATCCTTGCCTGAAGACACAGTTTAGTTTCCCACGAGATGGGATTTTCATATAAAAAGTAATATGCAAAACTTTTTAAAATTTGAGGATGTAATTTCAAATATTTTTAATGTTGATTTATTTTATAAAATACCCATTATAGTATATAATGTGCACCACCATAAAGAAACATACTGCATATACACGGAGGAAATATTATTCTTATTTTAATTTTACTCTAGAATCACGAAGCTACATTACTACTTTGTGGTTGGACAGAATATCTTCTCTAGATTCTGTGCACTGAAAGGAAACAACCAATCTAAAAAAAAAGTAAGATGTTTCAATCAGTGAAATGCATTAACTGCTTATACTGATTTTAAGAATTAAATATGCCATCTATGCAGTAGCACTACCATTCCGGATCTGTCATGAAACACTTAAAAATAATAAATCAAAATGCATAAAATCAAATATAAAGAAGTTTCAAGGTTTTCTGAAATGAAAGTATTCCAAACTGAAATACAGGGAGAAACATTTATAGGAATTTTCATTGAAGTGATACAATTTTGTGGGGGGAAGAAACCCAACAAATGCATTTAGACTAGTTTTAACCAAGCTTCTGGAAACTTTTTACAAAGATAGAGCGAACAGCCATTCAGTCTGCGGTTGCAGGCAACTGCAGTTACAGTAAGCTATTAGCAATACCAGGACTTTCAAGGATCATGAATCACGAAGTCACAAAATCATTTAGGTTGGGCAGGAGCTCCTGAGATCATCTAGTCCAGCCCCTTGGCTCAAGCAGGGTCAGCTACCGCAGGCTGCCCAGCATCATGCCCAGTTGGGTTTGAATACCTCTGCAGGTGGAGACTCCACAACTTCTCTCGGCAATATGTTCCAATATTTGACCACTCTCTCAGTAAAAAACGTGCTTTCTTGTGTTCAGATGGAATTGCCTGTGTTTCAGTTTGTGCCCATTGCCTCTCGTCCTGTCACTGGGCACCACTGAGTAGAGCCTGGCTCCCTCTTCTTTGTTCCCTCCCATCACGTGTGTATACACATTGATAAGGTCCCTCTGGGCCTTCTCTTCTCCAGGCTGAGCAGTCCCGGCTCTCTCAGCCTCTCCTCATCTGTCAGATGCTCCACTCCCTTAATCGTCTTCATAACCCTGTGCTGGACTCGCTCCAGTAAATCTGTATCTTGTACTGAGGAGCCCGGAACTGGACCAGGTGTGGCCTCGCCGGTGCCAGCTGAGAGGAGAAGGGTCGGATCACCTCCCTTAACCTGCTGGCAATGTTCTTCCTAACGCAGCCCAGGAAGCCACTGGCCACCTTTGCAGCAGGAGTGCATTGCTGGCTTGTGGTGACCTTGTTGCCTACCAGGACCCCGAGGTCGTTCTCTGCCAAGCTGCTTCCCAGCTGGTCAGCCCCCAGCACATGCTGGTGACTGGGCTTGTTCCCCCCCCCAGGGGCAGAATTTGGCATTTCCCCTTACTGAACTGCAGGAGGTTTCTGTCAGCCCATTTCTCCAGCTTGCTGAGGTCCCTCTGAAGGGCAGCACACACATATGGTGTACCAGTCACTCCTCCGGGTTTTGTATTGTGCAAACTTGCTAAGGGTGTGCTGTTTCCCATCATCCAGGTCATTAATGAAGACGTTAAACAGGACTGGCCCCAGTATTGACCCCTGGGGTACACTGGTAGTGACTTGCCTCCACCTGGACTTTGTGCCGCTGACTACAGTCCTTTCAGCCTGACATTTCAGCCAGTTTTCAATCCACCTCCCTGTCACTTTATCTAACCCATACTTTGAATGTGATAGAGTTGCCGTTCCTTGTACCTCCACAATAGATGTGGAAGGCTGCATTGATATGGCATGGGATATCTCCCACACCCCGGCTCAAGTTTTTAGACGCGTGCTGTGATTTCCATCCTAAGGCATTGTAATGAACCTATCTGTGTAGCTTCTTGGTACACAAGGGGACCTCAAAGCTTGAAAACAGCTGGATGCCTTCAATCGAACTATATGGCAATGTTATAGTACAAACAAAGTGGTAAAGGATTTGTAAGTATTGAACAGGGCATGTCATAGTAGGGAGCAGTATGTTTCTTCAGAGCCAATAAATAAATTTTTCATTCAATAGCTATATAAATATGCCTTCTTTCAGAAAGTCAGCTTGAGGGTTTAAAATATAAGGTAAAGCTCTTAGAAGAATACGAAAATAGGTAAGAATGAGAATACATGAATAGGTATACGACAGTCTTCCCCGCAGACCTGTGGTTCATCTAGTTGAACAGCCTACCTCAGGCAAGGACCAACACTTTATTATTTAGAAAAATACAAAATTCCTTTCATGTGCACATTGTGTGAATACAGAAAGTGCTGCATCCTCATTATATTCCAGATTCCTGGTCGTGATAGTGATCAGTGGCATATAAATCAGAGAAAATTTTCTTGCAGTCCAGCTATGGAAAATGGAGTATGTCTTGCCTGAAAATTTGTCTTCTCGTGAAGACAAATTTGACATTTTTGTTGTCTTGCAAGAGAAGGGCACATCTCATTTTAAACTGGGGCCTAAAGACTGAAAAGCTGAGTCAACCTCTGGAAGCGCCTTTTTCCCTCCTTTGGGTATAGATGGAGATTATCCCAACAAGTTATGTGAGATGAACACAATCTCTTGTAATTATTTTGTATCTAGAAGCATAGTAATGTCTAATTTTTTTCAAAGTCTAAAACTAAACTCTCAGTCTGTGATATCTGATGTCAATAAGTAATATGCACTCTGTATTTAGAAATAATACTGTTATCAGTTTCCCATGCGTAGATATTTTGGGCTCATTTCTGCTTATATTGACATGTCGAGTTTTGTCTTTGGCTTCAGCTGGAGTCTGTTCAAGCTTTTCATGCTCTTTATACTTTTTTACAGGTCAAAGACTACGGCTGTTTTCTTCTAAAACCTAGGAAAAGGGCACTAATGGCTTGCCCTTGCCCTGTGTTCCCAGAAAGTCCAGTATCCCTGGATTTTAACACTGCCAAAGATTTGGCAGTGTTTGGGCAGATTTTTCCCTCTAACACTTATTAGTTAATGAAGTCAGGTTGCTTGTTACAAATACAGTACTGACTTCTTTTAGACATTCACACTTAGCCACCCAAGGCTATTGCATCGTTATGAGAAATGTCAGAGTCGTGCTGGGAGCGCAATTAAGTATTCTTCATTTTTGTTTACTGCCATTAAAAATTTGTGCTCAAGATGTGCTCAGCCACAGGAAAAAAAAAACCAAACCCTCTCGAAGTATTAAATACAGATTTTATTAAAAGCGTGCAGAAGACTTGAAGCATAACGAAGCAAAAGATCACTGTTCTATCACTCTAGGAGAAGGGAAGAGAAGGAATTCCAGTGGCAGGGAGCTTAGTTGCTTTTGACAAGAAGGGAAACACAGACCTCCTAATTAACAGTGCAGTTAAAGAAGGGTGAGCGGCTTGTTGCCAAACATAACCACAGGGAAAACTGTAACTGCTGTAATCAAGAGAGTTATTTACCCAGTCAATAAAAACAAGCTGAAACAACTGACATAACGCCCTGAATAACTGTGGGCTGAGAATAGGAAGTTACCAAGGAATGTGGCTGCTGGCAGGGGGTTCCCAGCTCGGTGCTGAGCAGCATGGGTACGGCGGGTACTGGGCTGAAGGTGTCCCGTGCTGTATGCGCAGTGGTGGGCGCTGAGCTTGGATCTTGTCCCTGTGAAATAAGAGAAAGACCAAAGAGAAGATCACGTCTGCACACTATGAATATCCGAAGGGAAACGATGGTCCAAAAGCTCCCCAGCTATTGATCACGGTCAGCTTTCAGGCTACCGGGTGTTGAACTGGGCTGCACCGTTTTGAATTTTTTAATGAATCCCAGGACATTTGTGTCTTCATCTAACCATGACTGGAGACAAAATGAGGTTTTCCATTCACTCCAGCACTGATTGGGTCAGGACTTTATTAAAAGAGCTAGTGAGCCTTTTTCACAACCTTCACAGCCTCTTCCAGAGCACCCCGGAAAGGACTGAAAATCACTTCTACAAATCTGAGTCCAAAAGTGATTTGGCATGTGTCAAAAAGCAAAACAATACTACAAAGGCCTTGGCTGACATTTACAAGGATACCAGAAAACGCCCCAGCTGTAGAGCTCCCTGGCTTGCCCTGGACCACTCAGTGCTGAGCAGTCCAACGTCAATGCCGAGTCCAGCGCTGCGTGTGCTGTAAGGCGTAAGCTATCGGTAACGGTCACAGCTAACTGTGGGTTCGCTTTTTTTTCCCCTGTCCATATTAAATTACCCAGAACCTCTGCCATAGCCTCACATGATAGTCCATAGGCTTAGGCCTACATTCTTGATGTCCTGATGTCTTGATATCCCATGGATCAGTGACAAACTGTGGTTAAAATAAAGCAATGGTTACATATTTGAGGAATACTGAATACTGTTGATCAGGTTACCAATTAAAATATTAGAACATATAAATGATTTCTTTCTTAGCTTCAGAAATACTAATGTATTGAATCTTACAGCTGTGTGGAGCCAGCTCCAGGTAATATGCGATCAGGTTTTCTCAGGCTCTTCCGTACTCCTTGTCCAGGTGAAGAGGGCTCTGATAAGAAGGAAGCGGTTGTGTGAGTCAGACTGCCAGGGTCAATAAGGATTTTCAGGACCTGGACTGACACATCATAGCTTTCAGCTCTAAAACTGCCTTTTTGATTAGATTGGATGTAATCTTCTCAACCTCTGCTAACAAGAAAGCTGGCCAACATTTTTTTGTGTGACGGCAGCCAAAAATAACAAGTAGCATAAAGGTACACGTGCAATTGAAATGCTTTCCAGCTTTTGGACATCTAAGCACCTGTGTCCACACTGAAGTCAGCTGCTTCGTTATTTGGACTGTCATTTCTTCAGAGCTTTTTGTGGACACAAAGGATCAGTTTCCAAGCAGATTCCCCATCAGGCAAGACACTTCTGATATTACTGGCGCACATCTTCCAGGTGTGAGTCATTGTGCTGATAGATCCTCATTCCTCTCTTGTTTTTACAGGTTTAGCAACTACCTTAAGTTACACCGATGCAAATAAGTAGAGGATGACACCTAGCAGATCTGACTGACCTCATCTTCTCATTTGCAGAAGCGTGAAGTGAAAGTAATCTATGGAAACAACTAGGTTTATAGTTGAGAAAAAAGTGTTGAAGGTAAATGAAAGATCTGACCCAGCTGGAAAATCTGCCTTTAAGTTCTTCAGTAAATTCCTCACATTTTTCACTTCCCTAGAAAACAAGTGGAGGGCAAGTTTCCCAGCTACCAGGGGCAATGACTGGGCAATTAAAGTGTCTCACTATGCTCCCTGTGCCAGAAATTTAAACATTGCATAGTGCTTGCCATAAAGGCTGTCCCCATGAGGCCTGGCTGCTAATGGGTGTTTGGTCAACGGGGCTGGGGGATCCCCAGTAGCCAGGCAGGGCAGTAGCCTTACCATACGCCTTTGGCTACCCACGCGTAACATGCCTCAGCTGCACGTGTCGCGTGCGTTCCTGAAGCATGGAGAAGATGTGGAGATCAGAGGGAAATGGGGGAAGCATGAAACCATAGGACAGGCTAGCAGGAGACAATTCGAGCTGTACTGGCTGTTCCGTTACTGTGATTTAAGCTTTCTGTAAAGCAAACACTGGGTAAGAGACGACTTCAACCTTGTACAATGCACATAGCCTTTAACTGGAGCATAGTGGCTGGTAATGGCACCTGCTCACAGCACACGTCAATTGCATCTGTAAGTACCTCCATCACTTCAGAACACAGTTACAGTTGTCTCCTAAAAGTATATTATTTTGTTGAGTGATGAATGGCATTGTGAAATATTACCTATAATCAGCACCCTTTATTGCAAAGCTCATTAAATCCCTGACAAGTCTAGTGTTGACAGCACTTTAATTTTGTTTTATTGCCTCATTTTATCTCACCAATTTCTGTCTCTGGTTTACAGTTAATAATGAAAGACAGCAGAACTGCACTGTGCTTGAGAATCAGAAAAATAAGCATTCATCTTTTTAGAAGACCCTGATTTAGGCCATAGGAACAGCGGGTACTAGACAATGCACGCATTGAGAAGGTGATTAAAGTTTAATAAAACTGTCAAGTGAAATAAACTGATCTCCTTGCAAAACATTCTGTTTGCCAGGTGCTTGGATTTTAGCTGTTAAAAAATTCTCCTTCAACAGTCTGTTTAAATGTGCAGCCGACTAATCTTGTGACTGCCGAGTCATGATTTGTTTTTTTGCATAAGCTGTTGAGACTTGGTAATAAAAAAGACCGCTAAAATGACACATTCAGAAGCCACTATAGTGAGTGCTATATAGGGTAAACTCACTATTACTTAATGAATTGCCACAAACCTATTCCTGTCTTTTACTGTCCAAGTTAGGCCTTGGAGCCTGGTCTTTCACCACTGTTTTCACAGAAGAGGGTCTGATTCTCCACCCATCTGGTCATCTGCGACTGCCGAGACTGTATATGGCTACCAGTCTGATTTGACAGCGCTTTCCAGCATTTTTTCCATAGGCACGTGCTTATACAAAATCCAAGGCAGTGAGAAATATGAACATATATATCCACATATAAAATCTATAGCCCCTATAACCACCTGAAACAACTTTTCATCTAAGTTCAGCACGGAACTCTATAAAACTGTAAAAATCGCTCGTTATTAGTGGATTACTAATTATTAATTGATTTGCTGTGCAGTGCCTCAGGTAACATTTTAAGAATTTTTTTTACGAGTTGTATTCTCTGTAGAGCTGTCAGTGAGTTAATACAGAGTGATTCACAAATGACGTATCCCCCTGATTCTGACTGACATGTCAGTGTGGGTGCCGTACGTCAAACCTTCCCTCCGCGTTCTCCGGCAGCCTCTCTGAGGAAAACAGGGCAAACAACAAACTGAGTTTCTTGAAGGCCAGGGTGTTGTTCCCAGGGGACTTGCGGTTACTTTAATGCGAACATCACCTCGCCTCTCGCAAGGCTTTGCAACGCAGAGTGCGTCGGCTCCCAGACTCAGAGGCAACCCTGACTGACGGGAGAGAGAGACCTCAAATAATGAGGAAACCATTCTACCCTGGCACTGCCCGGAGTTAAAAAGGCAGCCTGGCTCTCAGGAAGACTAGCTTTTTTTGGGCCACTTCGGAAAGACAAAGTGGCCTTGAGAGGGGACAATTGTCCTGCTGAAAAAATCTGTGCGTGCAGGTCCCAGCAGAGCAGGCTCCTGCTTTCCTCCGATATCAGAGGCAGCCAGAAATACCCACCCAGCCAGATGCTCGCTGCATAGGAAATTAAAAGAAGGGCTTAAAGCTAAATCTACAATGGCTTGTGTATCCTCACGGTGCTATCTGAGATATCCTGTCCTCTCCCCTCATTCTTCCCAATGATTGCTATTCCTCACACTTGCAACTTATCTTAAATAGTACTGCAAGGCTCTCGGGAGGAGGCTGGACGCCTCTGTGTGTCTGTATTAGCTCAGCTCCGTGTGTGAATTTTGCGTTCCAGATGCAGGTGCTGCTAGGGCTAGCACAGTGATACACACATATATGTGTGTGTATATATATATATGTATATACACACACATATATAAAAGAGTTCTCTTAATAGGACAGCATTAACTTCCCCTGCAAAATTCTTGTTCAAAGTTCGTGTTCAAAACAAAGATAACAACAATATGCAAAATTAAAAGGTCACATGCATGTCAGCAAAGCTTGCATTTTTAATTTTTCCATACTTTCTCTGTGCTTGTGGCAAGATGCGTGAATTTATACAAAGCTTTAATTAGTACTGGGTGGTGAGAACTGGAAAGCTTTATGAAAACAGCCATTTACAATTTTACGTGGAGGCTCCTAAAAATAATGAGAGAAACCTCTATTTTTTCTTCCCCTGCATTTGGCTTTTCAATAATACTGCCAACATATACTGTAGCATGTCCAGCATTATCTGTAGAAAGCCACTGCAAAGTAAGATCATAAGAAAAATAAGATCTGCTATATTTAAGGAAAAATAATTTTGTTTCTTTTTGCTTTTGAGAATGGTTTTGAAAACAGTGAAATTATGTGGAAAAGAGTGTGCATAGAATCTGAGTAAGGAAAATGCAGGACTTTTTCGGGGAAGAAAAATCACCCTTTGTAGCAAGACCCATATTAACCGACATGCCTGGCGTTCAGCTGACTGTATTGCCAACGAGTCTCACTGAGGGGAGCCCTGCTGCCTGGAGGGGGGCTACCAGTGAGCTCCATTCCCCGACTCTTGTGTTAATAAACCCCCAAGGTTTCGATCTGCTGCCTGATAGTATAGATCAGGATGGTGCCAATATCCTTTCTTCTCTTCTTATGGCTCCACCAAAAAAAAATCCCACCAAAAACCCAAGAAGAAGGGGTACTGAGAAAAAAAAAATATTTTCAGGGGTTTGCGTTTATTTTATTCTGTAACCAAGAAAATGTTTTGTCTGAGGGCTTGTTTTAGGACCATTGAAAAGAGTGGGAAATAACAGCCTAGATTCACAAAATCGTTAGTGCTGGTGGTAACGATGCTCCGGTAATAAGCGTCCCAAGCTAAGATGGGGGAGACTTCATGTCAGATGTCGCCTTGACTAAGAGGCTGTGAACCCTGCTCCCTTCCTGTGCTCTAATCACCATGTAGGCTGCTCTCAGCCACCGCAGCTCCAGAGCAGTGGTCAGGGCAGACCTTTATAAGAATGTCTTCAAGTAGAAAAAGTAAAATGTAAATAGACTATGACATCAGATAATGCAGGCATTTCCTTTTTTGAACAAAGGAAAAATACTTCTCTTGAGAAGGAACTTCAGTCTAATCATCTGGACAACCAAGGGCTCTGCACTCACTTTGATTTCTGTACATTAAACATCTCTTTGTGAAAAAAAGCAGTATTTAGCAAAAGTAGAGATTTTAGCACTCAGCGTGCTGTCTAGAACAGGGGTGGTCACCCTCTAACTCTCGATCTGCATTGTCTCATGGGCCTAGAACAGCCCTCAGGCAGGAGCTGGGTCCCCCCATGGGGCAGAAGGTGCTGAGGGGATTATTTGAATTCTCCGTGGTGGGAAAAAGCAAACCAGCACGTGCTGCTAAGGCTGCCATCTCCTACTTGACCAGTGTAACCTCATTCTGCAAAAATGAAGTGCTGGGACCCTGGGAGAGTTGCTGCCTGCAAAGTGCTCCCAAAGCTTTTGGGAGATCCTGATACGCAGCTTGCAGGGTCAGGATCTTTTGGCTACCCATGATCTTCAACAATTTGTCACTGCTTCCCTTCCCACTGAGAGGTGGATGTCTCAGACAGAAATGTATATGAATCATTGCAGACAGTAATTTTCTCCTGCAAATCTTTCACTGCTGCCTTGCCAGGAGGATGAAGCAAACCATCCTGGCATCGCTTTCGCTCCCTACATTGGCTCAACACACCCTCTTCATCTGCAACCTCACGCCCACGGCGTTCTCTCAGATCGACTTTTGTTGATTTGAAGGAAGATGGAGGATGCCAACTCTCCCTCTCGTGCTTTTATCACTGTTGGAACAAAGGGGTTTATTCTTGTTATCTCCCTTTGGTGAGCAATAAAAGATAAACCACAGGACTTCTAGATTCAAAGAAAAGCTGAGAGATGTAAGCGAAGAAGAAAACAAACAGCCGGCTGCTGCTGGGCACTGCAGTAGGCAGAGCTGGTGGGGTGCCCTGTGGCACATCCCTCTGTGCCTGATGGCTGCAGGTAAGGTGAGAGGAAGAGCAGCAAAAAGATTACAAGGCTGTTTCTCTCCAGCGCCCTTTGGTCTTTGTTTTAGCATTCGCCAGGCACCTTCTGTGGTGCAGAGATCTACATCAAGATGTTTTTAAAAATACGTAACTTCTTTTTTTTATTATTTAAAAAAAATGTTTTTGCTCAGTCTATTTCAAGAAATTGTTACTGCACCTGAAGCTCTGCATAGATTTTAGCCCTATTGCTTTAAGATCCAAAACGCCCGGTCTTCTAACCTGCCGTGTCTTTTACTACGAGTCTGCAACATCTTTGTAATTCCAATAGCGTAGTACAACGGTGACCGCCACACGTTTCTTCAGTTACACAGCTAGTTGTAGCACTGCTGATATTAGCTGCCAAGAGAGCTTCCAGCTGATGTGCAGTCATGCTAATTAGCACTAGTGTACACAAAAACTTGTAGAAACTCATACCAAAACCAAATACACGGGAGGCCGCTTTTTTCCACTGGTAACAGCTTCTCTGAGAAGTCTTTCATAAATGATTGTTTATCAAGAGCCGCCTCCTCTATGCACCTATTGACATTTGTTTATTGAACAACACAGAATATTTATACGCAGCTTGCAGCTAATACTAGTCTCAGAAGCAAAGAGTAGATGAGTAACGCATATTGTTTCTCTGCTGGCTGGCTGCAAAGCATAAACCGAGTGTTTGTCCAGTTTTAATTAGAAAACGGTAAAGTGATAGGATTTGATTTCATTTCCAAGAACACAGGACACTATTTCTTGCAATGAATTTAATTTATTAACTCTTGAATTGTTTGTAAAGGTGATGTATGTCAGGAGTACTAAGGCATTACTAATGGTTTTCTGGCTTAGAATTTGCTTGAAGGACAGACAAGCAAATGCAAGGTGATTGCTATGCGCAATTTAAGCTGTAATGCAGCCTCCTAATAAGAGATTATATCCACTCAGTGCAATGATGACTGCTGAGAAAGATAATACTGACACATCTAGAAAACTAAAGCAATAGAAAAAGATGGTATCGTCACATTATTCATTATTATTATTACGCCTTTTTCTAAAGGAACCAAACTAGGAAAACCGATAGAGATAAGCAGGGTTTCAAAATCATTTTTGGCAATGATAATAACATATTTATATAAGACATCTCACTCAAAAGAGCTTCTCACCCAGAGATTTTAATTAATTGCATACACCAGACAAAGGAATCACAGAAACTCAGCCATTTCTGAGGAAGAGCCCACAGCGATTCTACAGCAAAGATAAAGGAGGAGCTGTGGAAGTCAGCTTCTCCAGCCGGTAACAGGACTTGCTGCTCACGCTGACTCAAACCGGCACGGTCAGTGTCGGCAGCTGCCTCCCGGTGCAGTGGGATGTACCGTGGGCACCATCGCTGCAGGTGTGTAACAGCCACGACAGACGTTCCGCCTTCCTACAGGTTTCCAAATTAATTGGTCCTTACTGTCGCTTGTGCAAGAAATGCAGAGACTTTGACAGTGAGAGGAGTGCCAGAGTGCCGGCTGAGCCTCCCCACCGCTCCTGGACCTTCTCCAAGTCCAGCTCTCAGCTCCCGCAGCAGCCGTGCCCAGGGCAGCATCGGCTCCTCGTGCACAGGCCACCACTGTTACAGCCCTGGGCAGCCAGCAAACCTAGAGACATTTCATTCCTCCCACATTCTTGACCATGAGGACATTCTCATCTGGTAGTTTTAGGAATGCTGACGTTTTAAAAGAGCAGGACAAAATGGGCTTTAAAAGGCTACAGCCCCAGATCAACCTAGCTGCTAAAATATATACGCAACAATTGACAGAGCCTAATTATTGATTCCTTCGGGAATAGTTATTCTACAGGGAAACTGAAGAAACTGGTATTTTTATTTAACACTGTGCATGCTGGTGCACTTCTTTGCAACTCCTTTGCAGTTATGGTGCATTGGAGGCATTAGCCTGTATCAGTTCCAGCCCTAAAGCAATGAGAAAGGAGGATCAAAACATCTGCAGAAAAAAAGCAACTGCATGCGAGACATGGATTCAGCTTCTGCACCTGGGGATTTCCTCACTCCTTCAGCTTTCTGAAAGACTGAGAAGCCTCACTCTCTTCTCTTTTGGGCCCCCACCCAAGATCCTTCGTGTGCAGGGGATCCCTTTCCAGGCATCAGTGTGAGTCTCAGCCTGGTGGCTCTGCACACCTGTCCTGGTTTTGGCTGGGACAGAGTTAATTGCCTTCCTAGTAGCTGGCACAGGGCTGTGCTTTGGGTTAGTATGAGAGGAATGTTGATAACACCCTGATGGTTTCAGTTGCTGCTAAGTCGCTTTTAGACTAAGTCGAGGACTTTTCAGCTTCTCAGGCCCAGCCAGCAAGAAGGCTGGAGGGGCACAGGAAAGTTGGGAGGGGACACAGCCAGGACAGCTGACGCAAACTGGCCAGAGGGGTATTCCATACCATGGGACGTCATGCCCAGGATATAAACTGGGGGAGTTGGCCTGGGGAGGAGCGCTGCTCAGGAACTAACTGGGCATCGGTCGGCGAGTGGTGAGCAATTGCATTGTGCATCTCTTGTCTTGCGTATTCCAATCCTTTTATTATTGTCACTTTATCGTTGTTATTGGTGTCATTGCTAATTTCTTCCTTTCTGTTCTATTCAACTGTTCTTATCTCAACCCACGAGCTTTACTTTATTTTCCGATTCTCTCCCCCATCCCACGGGTTGGGGGGAAGCAAGCGAGCGGCTGCGTGGTGCTGAGTTGCTGGCTGGGGTTAAACCACGACACCGTTACAGCTGATACTGTGTGGAGGTGTTATTTTCCTGGATGATGCAAGCCACCATCCTCCAAATGTATGTGCTTCCTTATGCACAGAAGTGTACCTTTCTTACGGCACCTTAGTTTTGCAGAGCCACTGTTCTCAGCACAGAATGGTGATCCCTGTCCTACTGCTTACTGTTAGCTTAGTCTCGCAAAAGAAATGAACTACTAACTATTATACACCTGGGAAATAGCTTAGAGGGTATATTTTAGATCCTTAGGGTGCTGGTGGTGCCCCATTTTCTCTGGAAGCAAGGCTATTTTAACAAGTTTCCTGCCTCCATGCTGCAGTTCATCGTCCCATCAGGTCTGCAGATACGACTGTGATGGGCACCTACATGAACTGCATCAGTGGCGTTAAAAACCTGCCAAATCAAAGAAAAAGAAGCAGTTTTTCATGGGTTGGTTCATTGGTTGGGTTTTAAACCAGGATGATTTGACTGTTAAGGTAATTACTTCCCCAGCCTCTCTGCACTCCACTAGCACGCAGACTAGTATGAGCTTTTGAAGGGTGAAATGAATATTCGTTCATTTGATTTGCAAGAGGGAAAGTGAAAGGGTATTTTGGTCCTACAAGTACAGACTTCAAACTAGGTTAATTCCCTAATAGCACGTATCGAGATCTATGCACATAAAAATCTAATTATGCTGCACATTATGTTTTCTTAAATATTTTAATAAATAAATAACATTTGAGGGTAATAAAATAATTGTACTGGAATATAATAATGTCTCAGGCACTGAGGGAATAAAAGGTATGAAAAATTTCTCATAAAAACCTAATCCTTGGGATATAACCTCGTTACTCGCATTTCAATATCATACAGACACTTTATCCAGTAGGTTAAAGAGTTCTCAGTGCTAGTTATTGGGACTTGTTTGTGTTAAATTAGCCCCAGAAGGGTTTTCCTTGTAATCCCTGTATAAAAAGGAAAGATATTAAATATTTCAATTACAGTAATTTTGAAGTCTAATACAAATTCTAGAAAATTAAAAAATACCTATTTCATTTCAGGAGTGCTTCATGTTCATAAATTTGATATATATTTCTCCTTGTCCCAAGAAGACTGAATGAAGAAAACAATAATTTTACTGCAATTCATTTATACAATCTTGGAACAACATTGCAACGCTTGTACTAGGTAATTTACCTAGGGAAGTGCATAAAGACAATAACAAAGGAGCTTTTGTTTAAAGTTCAACTGTTATATATGCTTCAGGTACTTAAGTATTGTGATTGCCAAGCTGGAAGAACCATGAGGTGTCTCTGAGGAAAGGGTGCAGCCTTCTGACCTAGGGAAGAGGACTCAGCCTAAGCACAGAGTGGTTGATGGGTCACGAATTCTCTAGACACTTGGTCAAAACCCTACACATGTTTTACAGCAGGCCAGTCCGTAACATTAAGGATGTACTCAGGCATCTGTATCATGATGGTCTCTATGTTGTGGCAGATTTTAAAAGAAATTAAATCATATTGATAAGTAACGTATTACCTAGCACGTTTACCTCTATATTCAAGGCCCGGGCTTCGCACTGAGCTCCTTATCTAAGTATTGATAAGAGAGCTGTGGACTTTCAGGTGACTTTTTAATTCAACTTTTATAGGTTCTGATGGTGAGATTTAATGAACTATTGACCTTTGTTCTATACTCTACAGCTTTTGATTATGAGATTTACTGACCTTTGGTTGACGTCACACATCTGCAAAAACTTTGGAGCTTCATTTCAGGTTCTGATGGCATCTTTCCTCCATTGAGCTGATAAATATAAAAAACATTCCTATAAACTAAAAAGCACAGGCATTGGATTTATAGAAATAAAGAAAATTCAGAAAGCTTTTAGTCTATGGATTAGCCAGCAAGGCAGTCAGAACAGGGCTGTAAGACCAGAATTACTGACTAGAAATATAATGGTGCATTTTTGCTAATAAAATCATACTTGGACTTTACATGATGATTTCAAGTAAATATGTTCATAGTGTAACCTCCAGTGCTATGCAGAAATATGGAAAGTAGGTTGAAGCATCTCTGTACTATCCTATAGTCTGCAGTATCGACAGACACTGAGCAAAACCTGATTTTCACTGCAGTATTATTTGATTTCAGGCTAACACCTTTACACACTACATAGTTAGCCTGCTTTGCTTTCTGCAGTTTAGTCCATAAACTAGAGATAAGAAAGTACAGAGAGCAGCAGCAAAAATTCTCTCAATGGTACCTGCAAGGACAGTGAGCTGAAATTCATAAATAATTGAACTGTGGTAGCAGAGTTAAACTCAGCCCTCTTTTAATGCTGAGGCCACAGCAGCAGCTTACCAGAAAAGGCAAGATGCCCACATCATCCTGGCAATGCCAGGATCTCCCTTGGCCTCCAGATCAGGTCAGCACAACCCTAAAGGCTCTCCTGACTAGCGTCACAGTTGAAGCAGTGGCTAGCACCCGAGGAAAGCCACTCCTGTCAGCTCTCCCTCTTCTTTCCCCCTGCCAGGGAACCTGCCTCTCTGACATGTAGGCCACATCCATCCTGTCCCCACGGACCCTTTAAAAGTGTGTAGTAGAGCTGATTTTCAGAAGACATCAGAACACTCTAATTTACTCTTTAATTTACTTTAGTTTAAGGTTGAATGTGGCTCTGAACAGTCCCGTGGCTTTCTTGGACTTCTCGTCTGTATCCCCTGCCACCTACGGAGAAGGAAAGTCCTTCCAGCGCAGGAGCTTCCCCGTTGCTCTCTATGTCTATGCAACCCTCAGCACAGGAATGGCATGGGTGGGGGGGTTCTAGGAAATACCATCTCACTAGTAAATGAATATATAACTTTGCATACATTTAGAGACAATTTTTAAGCAGTTAGCAGTGAAATCAGTAAAAACAGAATCACAGAATCATTTACGTTGGAAAAGACCTTTAAGATTATGGAGTTCAACTGTTAACCTGACACTGCCAAGTCCACCACTAAACCATGTCCCTAAGCGGCACATCTATACATCTTTTAAATGCCTCCAGGGATGGTGACTCAACCACTTCCCTGGGCAGCCAGGGACTGGGTTCCAGTGCTTGACAACTCTTTAAGTGAAGAAGTTTTTCCTAATCTCCAATCTAAACCTCCCCTGGTGCCACTTGAGGTCGTTTCCTCTCATCCTATCACTTGTTACTTGGGAGAAGAGACCGACCCCCACCTCTCTACAACCTCCTTTCAGGGAGTTGCAGAGAGCGATAAGGTCTCCCCTCAGCCTCCTTTTCTCCAGGCTAAACAGCCCCAGTTCCCTCAGCCGCTCCCCATAAGACTTGTGC
>JAVKLA010000026.1:1583243-1614497 GCA_034782735.1 Sagittarius serpentarius
GGCGCGGCTGGAGGCGGTGGCCAACGTGGCGCTGCGGGTGCCGGGGCTGGCGCTGCTGGACCTGCTGTACCGCTGGGACGCGGCGGCCCTCGGCGACCTGCTGCGGCCCCGCCGCGGGGACCCCCCCCTCCTCCGGCCCCCCGCCCTCCGCGGCGCCTACTGCCTGGGTGAGGGCTGCGGCGGGACGCGGGGGGGGCCGGCCCGGGCTGGCCAGGCTGGGGACATGGGGGGACACCCCAGGGGTGGTCAGGCTGGGGACACGGGGGGGACACCCCAAAGGTTGCATAGGCTGGGGAAATGGGTGGACACCCCAGGGGACAGGCAGTCTGGGACACCCCAGGGATGGCCAGGCTGGGGACACGACAGGGACACTCCGGGGATGGACAGGCTGGGGACATGGGGGGACACCCCGGGGGACCGACAGGCTGGGACACCCCAGGGATGGACAGGCTGGGGACACGGCAGGGACACTCCAGGGGTGGACAGGCTGGGGACATGGTGGGGACACCCCACGGAGTGTACAGGTTGAGGACATGAGGCGACACCCCAGGAATGGCCAGGTTAGGGACACGAGGGGACACACCAAGGGATGGATAGGTTGGGGACATCCCAAGTGATGGACAGGTTGGGGAGATGAGGGGACACCCAGGCCCTGGCCAGGCTGGGGACGTGAGGGACACTCCAAGGGATGGCCATGTTTGGGAACATCCCAAGAGCTGGCCGTGTTTGGGATCTCGCCGCGCCAGCCCCTGCTGACCCCCGCTCCGTGTGGGGCTGTCCCCAGGGCCAGCGGGCGCTGCGTCCCCAAGGTTGTGTCCTCGGCACCGCGTGTCCCCTGGCAGCGGGGGCAGCTGTGGGCCCCGGGGCCGGGAGGTGTCCCTCTCACGGCCCCATCCTGCCCACATCGCCCCGGCGCGGTGACGGCTGTGTCACCGGCGGGGGCTGCCTGGCTGGAGCGGGGGGCTTAGCTGGGC
This sequence comes from Sagittarius serpentarius, assembly GCA_034782735.1. Taxonomy (NCBI): domain Eukaryota; kingdom Metazoa; phylum Chordata; class Aves; order Accipitriformes; family Sagittariidae; genus Sagittarius; species Sagittarius serpentarius. Next base: position 1,584,218 of record JAVKLA010000026.1, read on the forward strand.
GGGGGGCTCGGCGGGACCATCTCACCCCCTTGTCCTCCCGCCTCCGCAGGCCACGTGCTGTGCCTGGTGGTGCTGATGCTGCCGGTGCGGTCCCTGGTGAAGCTCTACCTCCACCTCCTCACCGCGCTGCTGCTCGGCGCGGGGCACACGGTGGCCAGGTGAGTCCGGGGGACCGGGGAGGGGGCCATGTCGGGGCGTTGTGGTGCGGGGGCCGGGGGCTGAGCCTCTCTCCCTGCAGGGACTACGTCCGCCATGAGCTGGAGTACGGCTTCCAGGGTGCCGTGTACAGCGACCCTGCGGCGCTCGGCCGCTTTGCCACCGCCCTCGCAGGTGAGCCGGAGGGGGGTCCCAGCCCCCGGAAATGTCCCCTGCCAGGGGACAGGAGGTGGCACTGGTCAGGGTGAGGGTTTCCTGCGCTGATCCGGCTGTGGGAGCTGTCACCCGTGGAACGGCGTGCAGGGTGACGGTGGCACGGCTGAGCCGGATGGTCCGCACCGCTCAGCATGAAGTACAGGGGATAAGACGTGAGCCCTGGCGGGGGTTTCCACTGCCCCCGCCGCCCCGGGGCTCGCAGGGGAAGGGCTGGGTGGTCTCAGGGTGCTGCTTGTGGTGGGGCGAGGGCAGCAGTGGGGTTTGCCATGGGGCAGGGCTGAGCCCCACGGCAAGGCGTACCCCCCCCTGCCCCCGCCAGTACGAGCCCCGAGCCCCCTCTCCTGCAGCAGGTGCTGGGGTGAGATGGCTGTGCCAGGGGAGCCAGGGAGGGGGCACGGGGGGGGTCCCACATCCTCCCGCGTGCCCAGGCGTCCCCGTCCCCTCCGCAGGCCAGCTCTGCCTGTGCGCCCTCTGCTCCCTCCTGATGAGGAGCAGGCAGCCGTGGCTGTTCGGTGCCCCGCTGCTGCCGGTGCTGGCTCGCCTCTGCGGCCTCCCCCTCCACGCCCTGCCCGTCCTCAACACATTCGCCACCACCCTCACCGCCCTGGAGGTGCTTTACGTCCTCGGCTCCCACGTCCTCGTCCCCTTCCAGCTGGCTGCCGCTGCCTGCCGGGAGGTTGTGCAGGTGAGCAGGGCGGGGGGGCTGCGGGATGGAGGGTCCCATGCTGAGCCCGGCTTGATGCCGGGTCGGCTGCAGGGCTGTCCCCTCGCACAGCTGGGCCCCCCGTACCCTCCTTGCCCGCCGCGTGTGGGGCGGGACGGAGGGCAGCTCCGTTGAGCATCCCGTCCCCGCAGGCGCTGGAGGTGTACCGGCTGGTCGCGCTGGGGGTGTCCCTCTGGAGCCAGCTGGCCATCCCGCTCCTCTTCCTCGTCTTCTGGCTGGTGCTCTTCTCCCTCCGGCTCTCCTCCTTCCTCGCCTCCTCCGGCAGCCCCGTGGCCCAGCAGGGCCTCCTCTTCCTCCTCCTCAGCAGGTAGGGACCGAGGCAGGCAGGAGCTGGGGGAGCTCAGCCTTCCTCCGGCGTGGCTGCAGGAGGAGGATGAGGAGGGGCTGGGGCTCCGGTTTGTGCTGCCTGGCCCCTGCCAGCCCCTGCCAGCATCCGCGCTCACCCCGGGCTCCCTTGCAGCGCGGCCGAGTGCTGCAGCACGCCCTACTCCCTCGTCGGCCTCACCTTCACCGTCTCCTACCTCGCCCTGGGCGTCCTCAACCTCTGCAAGTTTTACCTGCTGGGCTTCGGCGCCTTCCAGAACGGCAACGTCATGCACAGGTGAGCCCGTGGCGGGGGGCACGGGTGGGCGGGGGGCACGGGCAGGCATCCCTCTTCCCAGCCCAGTTTGCATGCAGGAGCCCAGCACAGGGTGGGGAGGACGGGGGGGGAAGTCGCGAAGGATCCAGGGACTAGGGCGCGTCCCTGAGAGGTGACCAGGGCATGGCACACGCGGTGCCCCGTGGCACGTGCCTGCGGCTGCCGGCCTCACGCCCCGCTCCTGGCAGGGGGGTGACGGAGGGTGTGACGCTGCTGCTGCTGGCGCTGCAGACGGGGCTGCTCGACCTGCAGATCCTCCAGCGGACCTTCCTCCTCAGCATCATCCTCTTCATCGTGGTGACCTCCACGCTGCAGTCCATGATCGAGATAGCTGATCCCATTGTGCTGGCGCTGGGGGCCTCCCGCAACAGGTACCGGGGGAAGGAAGAGCAGCAGGATCCGGCCCCCCGTGCCGGGGAGCAGTGGGGAGGAACGGCGGGGGTCCTCCCGCCCTGCGTCCGGGAAGGGCCAGGCTGGGTCCCGTGCCCTCCATGTGCTCCCTCCCCGTCGGGTCCTCGCAACCTGCTTTTGGGAGAATCGGTGCCGGAGGAGGGGACTGGAGCGCGGGGTCCTGGCGGGGTGGGTGCTTCTCCTGGGGTGGGCACGGCCCCGCTGAGCTGTGCCTCCCCTAGGAGCCCCTGGAAGCATTTCCGCGGCGTCAGCATGTGCCTCTTCTTGCTGGTTTTCCCTTGCTTCATGGCCTACAAGATCGCCCACTTCTTCCACCTGGATTTCTGGCTGCTGATCCTGGTCTCCAGCTGCATGCTCACCTCTCTGCAGGTACCGCAGCTCCTGCTGCCCCCACTGGGGTCTCGCTGGGCCCCCCGGGGTTGGGCGTCCCTGCCCGTCCCATGCCCACGACCCAGCCCCACTCACCCTCCCCGAGTCCCGACGGGGGACACTGGGTGGGGGTGTGCGATCTGCCATCCGGCCACCGTCAACAAGGCGCCGTCCTGCCGCCCGCCAGGTGATGGGCACCCTCTTCATCTACGCCCTCTTCATGGTGGAGCTGCTCCAGGACGCGCCGCTGGAGCGGATGGACGAGATCATCTACTGCGTGAACGCGGTGAGCCGGGTGCTGGAGTTCCTGGTGGCCGTCTGCGTGGTGGGCTACGGCACCTGGGAGTCCCTCTTCGGGGAGTGGAGCTGGATGGGCGCCTCCGTCATCATCATCCATTCCTACTTCAACGTCTGGCTGCGCGCTCAGTCGGGCTGGAGGAGCTTTCTGCTGCGCCGCGAGGCTGCCAAGAAGATCAACTCCCTGCCCCGGGCCACGGGCGGGCAGCTGCGGGACCACAATGATGTCTGTGCCATCTGCTTCCAGGTCAGCTCCCTCCCCTTGCCGGCACCCCCGCGGCGCCAGGGGACCCCGCTCTGGGCAGCCCTGGGGGTCCCCTGCCCGCCGGGTGACGTCCTCTCCCTGCCCGCAGGACATGCAGGTGGCCGTCATCACTCCCTGCAGTCACTTCTTCCACTCCGCCTGCCTCCGCAAGTGGCTCTATGTGCAGGACACGTGCCCCATGTGCCACCAGCAAGTCACGCCGGTGGCCGCCGAGGAGGATCCTGGCATTGGGAGGGCGGCTCGGTCGGCACCGGCCGGTGGGGACGAGGGGCCGGAGGACGGAGGAGCCGCCGCGAGCCCAGCCCCAGCTCGGCCCCAGGAGGACGGGCTGCCCGGCGGGGACAGCGTGGTCTCGGGCCCAGGGGACAGCGGGGCTTCCCAGTACCACGGGGCTGGGCACCGCAGCCCCCACCGCCCTGCTCAGCCCCATACCCCTGCCCTGCAGGGACGAGAAGTGGGTGCCGTCCCGCAGCCCCATGGGGACCCTCCCCCCGCTGTCCAGGACGTGCAGCCTGTGTCCCCCTCGCCCGCCAGCCCAGATGCTTTTGCCGGCCCCGAGCTCGGCGCGAGGGACGGCGGGGACTCCCACAGCAGCCACCTCCTCTCCTAGTACTGCAGGCTGCCGTCCCCGCTGCCGGGGTCCCTCTGCGGGGGCCGTGCCGGCAGCAAGCGGGGCCGGGACCCCGCATGGCACCAGCGTCCCCAAGTGCCCACGTCCCCACGGACTCTTTTTGCAATAAAGCCGGAGCTGAAGCGGCTGCGCCCGAGGGCCAGGGCTGCTCGTCTCACCCACCCCGTACCGGGACAGTGCCCTGTGCCAGACCAGTGTTCTGTGCACGGCGTGTCCCTGGGGGGGGACAGGGCCCTGCTGCAGGCGTGGGAAGGGTGGGCACCCAGTGGGTGCACGGTAGGTGCCCAGCTGCCTTCTGGCCTTACCCCACTAGATGGCACGGGCAGCACGCACCGGGTGGCTTGGCAGGGGGTTGGGGGGGGCTTGGGGGTTTTTGGGGTGGTCCTGGGGTGGGGGATGTGCTCGGCATGGATCTGGTGTGGGACGGCATGGGTCTGGCACAGGATGGCGTGGGTTTGGTGTGGGTCGCCTTTCCCAGCTCTACTGCCAAACCCCGGCCCCTGTGCCCATCCCCACGCCGGGACGGGACTGGGGGGGGCCCTCTCCAGCCCAGATGAGACCGGGGCGGGGGCCCAGCCCTGCCTGGGGTGCCCATCCTCCCCCCCACTCGGCCCTGGCCCCCATGGGAGGGGAGCTTTGGGGGCTGGATTCTGGGTGTGCGGGGGTCCCCATCTCCCCGCAGTGGCGGGGGGACTCAGCCCTCCTGGCAGCCCCAGTGCTGCCCGCAGGGGAAGGGGGGTCTCAGGGTGGAGGGTCCCTGGGGGGGGCCGTAAATGGGCTCCCCCCTTCCAGCTCGGCCCCACCCCGCACTTACCCTAATGCGGCAGCTCCCATGGGCCCCGCAGCCCATTAGCTGGAAGGTGGGAGAAGCCCGTCCGTAAAACCCATCTGGGGGGAGATGAGCAGGGGTGAGACCCTCTGCCCCCCTTAGACCCCCTGGAGCCCAGCTGCCTCGGGGCGCCGGCCCCCTCCCCAGTGCCCCTCTGCCCACAGCAAGCGGGTGTGAGGAGGGTGCAGGGGTCCCTGCGGGTGCCGCTGGCCAGTGGGTGCAGCAGCCCCCCCACCCCACTGCTCGGCCCCACAGGAGTTTGCTGTGGGGTGGCTGGAGCGAGGGGCCCCGAACATCCCCCCCTCGCCCCCAGCCGTGAGCGGGGATGGCTCCCGCGCTGCTGCCACCCCCCCACCCCACCCCGTGCTCGCCCACGCTGCCTCCATTAGGGCCCATTACCGGAGCCGTGCCAGGGAACACGGCTCACCACGGGGCCAGTCCCGGCGGAGGGGCCCGCGTCCCCCGGCACGGCTCAGCCCGGCCCTGCCTGGAAGTGGGAGCTGGAGGGGGGGCAGGGAGCACGTCCTCCACTGCCCCCCGCTCCGCCTGCAGCGGGAGCTGGGGTCCCTTTGGGGGTGCCCATCCCTGGGGTATCCGGGCAGGATGGTGGCATGGGTGGGTGGATGCTGGGATGGATGGGGACAGGGATGGGTGGACGCTGGGATGGACGGGGCCATGGATAAATGCACACCTGGTTTCTGCAGGAGCCATCGTGGCCCCACCAGCCCTCGGGACGGTCCGGGCGACAGTGGGGGGTGCTGGGTGGGCTCGGCAGCGGGGGCTGAGCCCCGTGGCGGTGGGGTCTGTCGGCAGAGCCCCATGCAGGTGCTGCGGCAGCCGCCGGGGCTGCGTGGCCGGGGGCAAGAGGACGCAGCGTGGAGCTGCAGCAGGGGACAGGCTGCAGAGCCCCCGCACAGCGTGCGAGCGAGAGGGCCGTGTGCGAGGGACGCTGCCCACGGCGAGGGGCTGCCCGGGGGTCCCCGCCTGCCACCCTCGCCACCTCTGCCCGCAGCCTGGCAGCCCGGGCATGGACACCAACCCCCCCGCTCCCGCCATGGGGCTGGCATCCCCTCCTGCGGCAAGGGAGAGCCGGAGCCGGCCGGGGTTTGGGATTCCCAGCCCCTTCGGCTGCTGGAGGCCTCTGCTCCCCCGGCCCCCACCCCATCGCCTCCCCCGGCCTGGCAGCGCTGGCTCCCCGGCGGAGGATCCAGCCAAGCCCTGACTCCTCAGCCTCCTTCGGGGCCTTTCACCACGGGCCAGGGTCCACTGGGCAATGTGCACCCCCCCGGGGCTCCCAGCCCACCCCACTGGGTCCTGGGGACACCCCAGGAGGGGCTGGGATGGGTGTCTCCATGCTGTCCCTGGGGTGCTGCCCGCTGCCCCCCCAGCCCAGCGGTGAGGCAGGGACTGGAGGCAGCTGTACAGGGCTGGCACCCCCTTCCCTGCCCGTACCCTGCCCGTACCCTGCCCGGCAGGGCTGTGCAGTGGGGAAGGGATGGGGACAGGCCCCCTTTGCCGTGGGTCTGCTGTGGGCACGGTGATGTGGGGGGGCTGCGACCCCGCGGGCCATGCCCCAGAGAGGGTCCGACGGGTGTAAGTGGGGCACTGGTGGCAATTTTGGGGGCCACCTGAGGGGCACGGGGGTCTCCCTGGGGTGTCGCCGGGGCGCGGGGCTCCCGGCCGGGGCACCTCGAGGGGCCCGGTTGGTCACGCTGGGGTTCCTGGGGTGCTCGCCGGCTCTGTGGGGTCACCCCGAGGTGTCTCAGGGGCTCCCTGGGGGTCAGTGCGGGGGGGCGGGGGAGCTGCCTGAGCGGCGGGGAGGCGGGAGAGGGGCCGGGGCCGGTGGTGACAGCGGCCGGGTGGCTTGAATCCTGTCGCTTGCAGCGGGTCCTGCCGCCGGCGGTGCCGCCTCGCCCCGGCCAGCTCTGATGGCGGGGAAGGGTGTGAGGAGGCCAGATGAAAGTAGGCCTGTTAATAAATATATATATATATATTTTTTTTTAGTGTCGCCGTAGGGAAACCGAGAGGTTATTTGTCAAAATACTCTGGAAAACTGCTCCTTGCAGTTTGTCTTGTTTCATGTAGGTTTGGGCTTGACTTGTTTGAATATGGAAAAAATCCTGTTGGCAGTGATCAGAAGCTGGCAGGCACGCAGCTAATGAAAAGTATTAAATAGCAATCTTGTGTAACACTAAATTGTTCATGGTGTTGCGAGAATCTTTGGCCACAGCAGGGTAGATAGCGACAATGTCTTTGTACTTCATTGCTGGACAGCACAGCTGCCTGAGGAAGGCAATTACCTGCCCTGCTGTTTTTTCACTTTTCATTTCTAGAGAAGTGCCAGGTAGGCACTCAAAGCCTATAAGCTCTGCGTTGAGAGCATGTGGTGGAAATACAGACCAAGGAGTCGGGAAGGAAGGCTATTTGTTTGGACCAGAAAAGGTTTGAGACAGCAGTAGTACCTAGAAGAGGAAGATCAGACATGCTGGCTGGGTGACTGTAGGTGCTGGGATGCCAGCCTGAGAAGATGGTGTGGGTTGAAATGTCAGAAGATGGGAGTTGACTGAAGTCTTCAGTAATTTTGAGAGTAAGAATTACCATGTCAGATCAGATCACTGACTTCCTCTGTGGTCTAGTCTTTCATATTATCTAGCCTTAGGTGCTTAAAAAGTAGCAGTAGGCCACCACTTAATGAAAAATTTAAGGACTACTTTAAACAAACTAATTTAAATAAACTAAAAGCAAAAACAAGTCAATTTATCAGCTGGTACCTAGCTTGTATTAGTTTAAATCCTTTGTAACATTTGTTTTAATTCAGTTTGTTCTCTAAATTCTTGAAAGCTACTAATGCTTTCTTAATTGCTCTTTGCCTACAGAAATAAGGCTTAAACTATTCTATCTGCGTAGTAGTTCTCCTTCATCCTCTTCATCTTTGAAATCAGTGGCTGATAGAAAAACAGCTGTCATATAGGAAGAGCTCTTGGATTAAGGGGTTTGTTTTGGTTTTGCTTTTTCCTCCCCCACACCCACTAGGTTTCAAAAATAGTGAGTTGGAAGGAGTGTCCTACCTCTGTCAGTCAGGATATTTAATCCTGTTAATAAGCTTTAGGCTTCATGGTTACCTTCTGGCAGTAAGATCCACCATTGAGCTATATATTTTTTTTTTAATTATTTTTTTTAATGAAGTGGGGTTTTCTGCTTCAGAGGAAGGATGGTCAGCTAGATAGTTGAGATGTTGGAGTGCAATATCAAATTGAACTCAAGTTTTCTTGTTGCACTGTAGCCTCACTTAAAACCACAGAGTGTATCTGTACTGATAAATGAAAAAGGGCCAAGGAATGAGCTCAAGCACTGGATTGATCTGTGATTATCTACAGTGCCCATGAACTCTTTTCTTAGCTCTGTTTTGGACCAGCTTTCTCCAAGACAAGTTCCTCTAAATCTTACTTAGCACTAAGTAGTACAGATCTGGGCCAGTCTGTACCAGCCATAGTACCAAAGGTTGGTTTGCAGCGCTCTCGTATTTAGTAATATACGCTTTGCCATTCATTCTAGCTATAAAACAGAGGAAATAAGACGTTGCATTGTACAGAAATGGATTACAGATAAATATTAAAACATGCAGGGCACTTAAATACTATATTAAGATCATACACTGAAAATAATAGTGACCAAGGATCTTCCTTGCATATGGTCAGATTGCTACTTAAAATGTCCTGTTTCAGAGAATATTTCTTCTTGTGTTGTGAGGGAGCAATCCAGTTGGCTTATTTACTTTATACCATCCATTATTTTGTATTAATAAATTAATAAGAATTAATTAAATTCAGCTCTTCAGGCTGACTTTTAGTTATCTTGTGTTAAACTTGAAATCTACTGTGAATTCCTTCCTCTGTTTCCAAGTCCTTTGCCACCCAAATGCATAGGTTGGTGGTAACTATACTGTACATATACTGCAAGCTTGGGATGTTTCAAACAGTCAGAGGTGAGTTGCAACACTCCCGCTCTTCTGAATTGCTGAGCCAGCTGTTGTATCTCTGCCATGCGTGGCCATGCACTGGTGCCCTGTATACACTGATCATGCTGACGTCTCCCATTTTCTTACAGACCTTTTCTAGCGTTAATAAAGACTGAGCTCTAACAAGAGCAGTGGTGTTGACAGTACGACGAGCGTACAGTGAATAGTAAATTAATTCTCTATTAAGTTGAAATGTAGCTATGACTTTAGGATTTTACTTGCTGTCTCTTCTTGTTACATACTAACAATCACTAGCAAAAGAATTATTTAAAATCTGTAATGTATCTTTGCCTTAGCCTCCCCCAGCAAAAACAAATCAAAAAACATGGGGCAAAGTAGGCTGTGGTACTGCAGTTCTGTTCACACAAATGAATTATTTACTTGAAGCCTTAAGAAAGGTCTTTTTACAGAATTGGATTTGCAGGCACTAAAAATGTTAAACCACTAAATTTTGCTCATAAAGAAGCAGGCTGTGATGTTAGGTTAAACTCCTCTGTCTTTCTCAGTCTTCTAGACGTTTTCCGTGTTTTGGAAACCTACAGTCATTTTTAATTCAGAGTTCTTTACTGTTAAATTGTTTTTAACCTTTATACCCTTCTTAAAAGGAAAAATGGACTTTTCATTAGTAAATGCAAGTGCTGACACAAGATGATGTGGCTTGGGAGTCCCTAGGTTTTTTTGCTATGAAATAATTCGACTATGCATATCTTAAATAGTTAATGTCTAGATCATAAAATCTATGGTTAAATATAATCTTTCATGTAAGGATCCAGCTATATTCGCAAACTTATTAGAGTTCTTTCCAGTTACTTTCATTATAATTGCTTGCTGTTCTGCTGGTCAGAAGCATGCTTTTAACTTCTAAACTTGATGTCCTTGGTGGTCATCAAATATACACTTATTCTTATGCTAGTGTTGTTCTTCAGCTTAAATCAAAGATGCCGAGCCAATTGGCAGCAATCAGGCAGAAAAATCTCCTCCAGCCCAAGATTCGTTTTTCTGCTGCGTGGTGGGGAGCGGGTGGCGAGCCTAGTGGCTGGAGTTGCTGCTGATCTGCTCCAAGTGGGCTGCCTTCTCAAGCCAGCCCTGTCATGTCCTAGCTGCCTATCTGTCATTGGCCTGAAATCATGCATCGTGTCTTTTGCGTGAAATTGGTTTCTGTCTCATCGTAAAAATACAGATGTGTGCCACATCACATGGCACTTCTGTCCTCTGACTGTGGGGGCATCAGTCACATAAGTGCTATCTGCGTTTTGGTCATAACGGATGTGCGAGTAGAGCTCAGCATTCCATATTTGCCTCTTTAAAAATCTTTTCGTGACCTGCACTTCTTAAGTTTCTCCGTTTTTGTTGGAGTAGAGGAAGGATATTTTCCAGATTTACATATGGGTTGTTTTTTTTTACTTTATTGATAGTTAGACTAAAACAAGAATGGACATTAAATAAACTTCAATGTAGGCACTATTTCAGGATTTTATTAAAAGTTTGGATTTCAATAGTTCTTATCTTCTTCCTGATTTACTTTCTTCTTTTCATGCAGTATATAGAGACTAATCTAATCTCTTAGCCTTTGGTTTATTAGCTTGATAAGCCAAACTTCCCTCTCTCTAGGGAAAAGAAAAATAATTGGTTCACCAGAAAAAAAAATCACCAACCTTCTGCATACCTCTTCCTGTTCTGGTACAGCTTTGTTGAATGCGGCTCAGCGCTGTGTGAGGTCTCACCGATGCCGGTACAGTGGCATTAATGCTTCTGTGTGTGTAATGGAAGTATTTTTATTTTTGCACTTCGGATTTCACTTACCCCCATGTTTTCTGTAGCTTGCCATCATTGTAATTGGCAGATGTCTCTAGATTTTTCTCCTTTCTTCCATCCAGCTTACAGCAGAGAATCATTGTTTTTCCTTGAAAATCCATGCTCCTTCATTTTTATATCCCATTTTTGTTGTCCACGATCATTATTCCCTTCTAGTATAAAAACCTGATTTTTCTGAATTGACAATGCCTCTTAACGCTGTCAGCAAAAAATTTCACTGGAATTTTTTACATTGTGTGTTGTAAACACTATATTAGTCCAAGAATGATTTGTATTTGCTGCATTTGGCCGAGACTGAAGACCTGCATTCAGTTGAAACAGTGATTTTACGCATTTTAGAGTTCAAATAAACCTATTGGATTCTTTTCTGCTCTTCCGTTGTTGAAATACATGAGGCAGTTTGAGGAATACATTCCAGAATAGACATAGAACCTGCAACCTTTTGTACATATTGGTACTTCCAAGTTTTTGTTGTCTGGGGAGCAAGGAAGGGAAAATACCAGTTGCCTTTCTCACCTTATAAACACTGTAAAGGAAATAAGTAATTCCCTGTTTTCATTTTGTAAAGCACAGCTTTAACTGTTCCAAAGTATTTCTTCCCAGTTCTGTGTGTTGATGTTAGTTTATCAAGATCTGTTTAAATCTGTTGAGTGCTGTCCCTAAAATTATTTAAATAAAAATGTACTGAGTTTGTAAGTTCAGCCTTTATTTAAATAGACAAAATGTTAACTGAATTTTTTAATACTGTAGAGATTTTTTTCTTTTGAAAATACTGTCAAAAGTAAAGTTAGATTTTTAATTATTCTTTTTTACTCCACTATTTGCAGATGGAGAGTTTAGTACCAGGCATGTCCATATTCTTCTGATGTTTAACTTCTAAGAAATACGTGTCTGTGGTGTAACTAGATGTGATGGTTATAAATTCCTTGCTGTCTTGGAATCATGTATTCTAAATCTGAAGGTTAATAGGAGATAACGGTAACATATCAGACACTGTACCGAGCAACTGGTATGGTCATCATTAGAAACCAATTAGAAGGCATTTTGTTCTAAGGTAAACTTTGTTTGGTTTCATCTATGAATACTCTTACTAATTTTTATTCCAATTTGCAGTAATGGAACAACTGCAGGATCCAGTTATGCAAGAAGATGTAAATATTAAAACTATTAATGAAGAGTACAGGAAAGCCTTTATTTTTATCAATAAAGGACTGAATACAGATGAACTGGGTCAGAGGGAAGAGGCAAGACATTATTATAAGCAAGGCCTTGACCACTTGCTCCGAGGAGTTAGCGTTCCATCGCAGGGTCCTGCATGCGTAGGGTCCCAGTGGGAGTCTGCCAGGCAGATGCAAGAGAAGATGAGGGAGACCCTCCAAAACGTTCGTGCTCGACTCGGCATTCTAGAACAAAACACCCCACCTGTACAAGCAAGTCCTGCTGCGATGGATGCCCCTGCTGGCGTGCCCAAGCTGTACCCACCCATTCCTTCCAAAGAAAAGCCGGAAAGACCCCCCGCGCCCAAGTCTCTGTTTGCACCGAGTCAGCCACCTGCCACAGATGGAAGTGTTGCAGCTGTGAGCCAGGGGCAAATTCCAGCAATGAGTCCATCATCTGCAAAACCTCTTCGTCTGCCAAATGAAGCACCTCCTGCCTATACTCCTCAAGCTACCAATGGCCACTTCACTGTGTCTTACGGCACAGACTCTGGGGAGTTTTCTTCTGTAGGTGAGGACTACTACAGTAAGTGTAGTCAGCCACCTCCCCTTGAAAACCTGGGAGTGGATGCAGATGAGCTGATCCTTATTCCCCAAGGAGTACAGATATTCTTTGTGACACCTGATGGGCAGGTTAGTGCTCCTTCGTATCCTGGATATCTACGCATTGTGAAGTTCTTGGATACAGATAGTGAGATGGCCCAGAATCGTCCACCTGCATTTCTTCAGGTAACAGGAAAATAATTTTCTCCTTTAATTAAATTACGAGAACTGTCATAAAACTTTAAAAGGCAATCTTCTTAAGTTCTTGCTCTTCTGAGCCTAAATCTCTGATAATATAAAGGATGTTAGAGCTGTTGGAAGAATGGTTTTCTGCAAGTATACACATTGTGACTTTTTCCTGTGAAAATCACCTTTGTGTCTTCCCAAGGCTGTCGAGTGCTGACTTTTCTGGTGAATTCCATTTTCTAAAGGAGTTGACTTAACATGTCTTTTCATTTCATAAAATTAACTTCCCTTTCCTCACGTAGAGAAGACATGTTGATTCACCTATTTTAACATGTCAGTGTAAAACAGGGTTGCGTGCTACCCGCTTCAGTCACACCATATTGCAGTTAGGGCAACTGACAGCTTGGAATTTGAGGGCCCATGTTAATCCAAACTCTGAAATACAAATAAAAAAGATACATTATTTGCCTTTTTTTCAGTCCGTGCTTGCTTCATGTGGGCATGTTCTGAAATGTACATTGTGTTTCTGCTCTGGTTTCTGACTTTGGGATCTCCTTGTTGCCGCTAAGATTGGCTTTTGGTAGTCTCATCAGCAAAGGCGGAACTTGGAGGAACAAACAAAAACTGCTTTCTGGTTTTGGGTCTGCTGGTTCACCTCCACCTGTGTTAGCAGTCTTCAACAGCCAGCCAGCCACAGCCATATGTTCTCTTTGTCCTATCATATAAACCTGTCCTGAGATCTACAGGAAGTTACAGGCGCTGTGAATCCTGACTTGTTTTGCAGTGCTTTTCATCTGCTCCTACATCTGGACCTCAGTTAAGAGGCTACCAGCCTGAATTACAGTCCTGTGAAAATTAGTATTTCTCTATATTAGACTGTTAGAACTAATCAAGAATGATATTTCCAGTTATGTGGGTTTTTGGGGGTTTGGGTTCCCCCCCCCCCCGATGGCATAAGGCTTTTTTATTTTTCTTACTAAACTTTATGGAAAGTCAAGTTTGTGGTGCTTTTCAGTACGTTCTGCCTGCCTTTCTTTTTAAAAGGATCCTTTAATTCCTTTGTGTACTTATCTTTTCTAGGTTTGTGACTGGTTGTATCCTCTAATGTGTAACCAGTCCCCTGTTCTGTGCTGCAATACTGGAGTCTACATGTTCCCTGACACGATGTCCCAGATACCAGGGTCCTACGTGGGAGTAGTGCTGTCTTCAGAACTTCCAGCAGCAGACAGAGAGCTGTTTGAGGATCTCTTAAAACAGATGTCTGACCTTCGAATCCAGGTAAGTTTCTGGGCTGCCTGTTCTACGCCAATAAAGAAAGGTGTGAATGATCAATATATTCTCCCATGTACAGTTAGATGTGTAAAACCGCAAAGTTCTGTGTTTTGCTTGGTAAGCTCACCCATGAGAAAAAGATGAAGTAGCCAAGATTAAGCAACCTAGTAATGAAACTGTAGGCCCTGTGAGATGGGAGCACAGAAATCTTAAAATACTAAATTGTAAGCACAGAGAGGAATTGGAGACCATTTTGTGTATTTTCCCTGCTTTTGCAAAAGATGACATAGGACCCAAAATGAAATTTTGTGTTGAGGAGAAAGCATGTTTTTTCCTCCATGTGTGCACACACATGCACACACTCTGTGTCGTTTTGATGATACCATTCTTGGAATATTGTGCCCAAATGTCTTTACAGTTCAAAAACGTTAAGCCACTTCAGAGAAGACAACCTGTGAAAACAGTGTGTACCTTAAAAATCTGCCTTTAAATAGGATCTCAAACTAGGTAAATCTAGTGCCTTATTGCAGTAAGATATTGACAGATAGAGAAAACAGAAAAAAAACATAGTCTAGCAAAGGTGCAGTAAGATACAGTGACTGGAAACAAGGTGAAAAATGTTACTGTAAGAGCACTGGAGCACCCTTTCAGGAAGTATGGTAATCAATTAACTACTTAAAAGCTCACAGCAGGATTATATCTTTTCATGAAAGATGGAATCTTGTTGAATCACCAAGATTTGAATGTGGTCATGATGAAGGACCAGTTTGCAGCATGCCATGTGCGTGGAGTTCTGTTATGGCATAAATCCTGTTGGGTTCAGCAGGGAATTTCACTAGCACAGGAGGCCACTAGTTTTTACTTAAAAGGGAACAGTACTACAGAATTATGTGATGTTTCAGTGCAGGATTTACTGGATAAAATTCTGTCATCTTTCCTGTGTAGAAGTAGTTCAGATTGGGTATCTCATCAGTTCCTTGTTGTCCTAAAATTCCATGTTTTTGTTAATGTTCCCTGATACGATGTCACAGGTGCCAGGATCCCATGAGAGAGTAGGGTTATCTTCAGAGCTCCCAGCAACTGAGAGAGTGCATTTTGAAGATAAATTTAAACAGATGTCTGGCCACAAAGTCCAGGTAAATTCTAGGACAGTGATTCTGAAACTTTCTAGTAAAAAAAAAAAAGAAAAAAAATCACTGAAATACATGTTAGAACTGCTGAGATTCCATACTCAATTGACAGCAGCAATGTATGCTGTGCCCTGTGGGGTTTTGTTTTGTTTTTTGTTTGGTTGGTTGGTTTTGGTTTTGTTTTGTTTTGTTTTTTTTTTTTTTGTTAAGAGCTGATTCAGTTACTGCAGGCTACCACATTTTGCAAATCAGCAGATTTCTGGAGTTTTTAAAACAGTGATATAGCACAAATATTTCAAAGCCTGGCCATTTAATGTGTCTGTTTTATATAGTACTCATGAGGATCTAATTAACAACTATATTTAATGTAATTATAGTATTGAGTCCCCTGTCTTAGAGAATCCAATTCTGCTCCTTAGTACAGTCCTTAGAAGTCTCGTTGACTTTTTCTATATAGTGACCTGATCTGTGGTGTAATTAAATTGTATCTGGAACGTAGTCTGGGTTTTTTTATTGGTGTTTTTTGTTTGGTTTTCAGCTATAGCTGTGTATTAAGGTTATTTCTCCTGCCCAGCCCCGCAAGTGTTTTGGTGACATGCTAAAGACATTTCTTGAACATGAGATTTCACACTGCTGTCAGGCAGTAATTGATGATACAGTACTTGTCAGTGATACACTGTTAACCTTCTGGGTAGCAACCCTCTAAGCCTTAATGTGATCTTTTCTGTTAACGTTGCTTTTGTTTTGTTTTACTGCAGCAGTCATCTTTGTGCAATACCTGGCTTTTATTTCCAGTATATATTTCCAGGGGAATCTAAGAATTCCATGTAATATCAAATATCATTCTATATTCTGTATTCTATTCTGCTCATTAGTTTCATCTACGAATGTTTTCATTTAGACTCTTCTAGGCTAAACAAAAAGGTTTTTTCTTTCTATCCATCATTAACTAGCAGTGTTTTCAATCATTGAAATGTTTTGGGGTTTTTTTAACTTTTACATTGAAAAATTCTTAAAAATAGAATCTTGAACAAAAACCTAAATCTGTTACAATTTTTTTGCTTTCTGTAATTAAAGTTTAATTACACATTGTCTGTGAACTGTGTAAAGTGATGTTACACTTTCTAAAAACACTAACCAGACTGTGGTGGTGGTTCATATGTTTGAATGATTAACATCTATTCATAGATGGAAAGGACCTTAAAGATCACCTAGGTCCAACCCCCCTGCCATGGGCAGGGACACCTTCCGCTAGACCCGGTTGCTCAGAGCCCCATCCAGCCTGGCCTTGGACACTGCCAGGGATGGGGGCATCCACAGCCTCTCTGGGCAGCCTGTCCCAGTGCCTCACCATCCTCACAGTGAAGAACTTCTTCCTTATGTGTAATCTAAATCTATCCTCTTTCAGTTTAAAGCCATTACCCCTTGTGCTATTGCAACAGGCCCTACTAAAAAGTCTGTCCCCATCTTCCTTATAAGCCCTCTTTAGGTACTGGAAGGCTGCTGTAACGTCTCCCTGGAGCCTTCTCTTCTCCAGGCTGAACAACCCCAACTCTCTTAGCCTGTTCTCCTAGGAGAGGTGCTCCAGAAACTCTAGTGTTTGACATGAAGTCACACAGAACCTATCCACCCAGCTTGAAATGGGGAGCAGTATCATGCACAGCTTGGTGTGTTCCTTGGCTGTGCCAGTCTGCAAAAGCATCAACAGCACATAGAATGAATAATCTGCTTTATTTTTGAATTTGGGAGGAAAGGATGAGGAGCAAAACAACCAGAACAGCTGCATTCTTTTAGTGCAGCTGGATTCTCTGAGCAAAAACTGCAGATCCCATACTGAATAACAGAGTTGACCTCCCTCTGAGAAGATAAAAATGATAGATAGACAAGTCTTATCTTTTTTGCTAGTTGACTTGTGCTGTAAATTTTCCCTGCTTAGCTACTTGACCATATGGCGCTGTTGGCAAGCAAATCTTTTCATTGTAACTGGATGAAGAAAGTGTACAGAAAATGCTGAGCTGCCTGATAAGGTTTTTTGAGTGCATAACTTTTCTGTGCAAAAGTAATTGAAGCACAAATTTCCCTTGAGTTCCTGAAAACTTACCCAAGGAGTACACAGCATTAGCATTATTTCATAATGGATCTGTGTAATATGAAACATCTAAAACAGAAATCCTGATGATATGTTGCGAAGTAGACTCTCAGATGTTCACTTTCACTTGTTAGCCTTCAGAAGCCTCTAGTGATGCAGTTAACTTGCCTCAGACAGTACATATCCAACCACAGCCTGAAGGAGGGGAACATCAGAAAGAGTTGCCAGAATGGAGTGAGAAAGTTGCCCATGGAATCTTGTCAGGTACTGTTGTAATAAGAGGACTGTGTTGAACATAAACGCCTGTGAGTAACATTTAAACAGTATTTTCACCTAAATGCATGTGTGTTGGTAGAAGCTGAGTGGTCAGAAGTAGTTGTTCATCAGTTCCAGTTGTGATCATCTAAAGGATACTTTGATGAGCTTTATAAAAGCAGAGCAGAATTTAACTCCATTGCCAGCACCCTTGTTCATTACAAATGAGTTCGGCTCCTCGTATGACTGTATGTTAGGATATCTCCCCCTGTGACTCAAACCACTGTGATAGAACAACTTTACTCCTGTATGAGCAGTTATATTAAAGCAAGCATCTATTGTGATTTCTGCACATAAATATTTTTTTTTTCTCTGAGAACCTTTAGAATATACTAGTGACCACCAGCTGATTGCAATAAGCATGAATCGGCTAGGAGGGCTAGAGGGTTGGGTTGTACGTTTTCAGAATGTTAATAGCATTGAGATGTGCAGTTTTATCACTTCTGACCCAGCTGGGGCTTGGATGTCTATTAAAAAACTGAGTATCTGTATTAAGCTGACATTTGGATGAGGGCTGGCTGTATTAAACTTAAATAAAGTGAAAAAACCGTGGGTGGTGTAGGAGCAGAAATCACTGCAGGAATTCATGCTGGCCCATTCAGGGAAGAGTATAATTGCAGACTCTGTAATCAGGAATGTTTCTAAAGTCAGTGTTGCAGAGGCAGAGGAGGGAAAGCTGTAGGAATCGTAGTCTGTAAAACTGTACATTGTAAGAAAAACAATTTTTGCCTTGAAGGTGCATCGTGGGTAAGCTGGGGCCTAATAAAAGGAGCAGAATATACTGGTAAAGCTATCCACAAAGGAGCTTCTAAACTGCGAGAACACATTCAACCAGAAGAAAAACCTCTGGAAGTCAACCCAACTGTAGCAAAGGGACTTCATGTAGCAAAACAGGCTACTGGAGGAGCTGTGAAAGTCAGCCAATTCTTAGGTAAAAATTTCCATCTCATAGTGTATTACATTTTTGCCTTCAATAATAAATGTTCTGTAAAATGAGAGCTGGTCTCTCTAGCCAGTGAACTAGAGGAGGGACTGACCTGATGAAATCCAGAGATCAGTAGTTTGTGCCTAGTTATCTCCTGCGAGAGTCGTGCTTTAGGACTAATATTTATTATATGGCCTTGAGGCATCTTTTTCTTTCCAGAAAGAATAGCCTGTACAGCCTTAAGTTTGGCATGGTTTTCTAAGTTTTAGACAGTTAATTCAAAATGGTGTGTCTCTTTCTTCTTAAGTTGATAACCATGTATTTTAAAAGCTGTACTGTCACTGGTTCCTAACGTGTTGTACCGCTAGAGAATGTGTGTGTGCATGTTTTTAAGTATACACACTTGAAACAAGTCCATTAGACTATGTATAAACTTCCAGATAGAAATGGCGTGGTGTTCAGAGGTGCTTGGTAACCCTAGCAGCTCTCAGTAACTTCATTCTGTTATTTATTTGCATTAATGTTTATATTTAGTGTCTAGTGACTCAGCCAAGTTTAAAAACAAATTGTGCTGGATGTTATAAAACTACTTTGAAGAGCTGGAATGATTGTAAGAAAGACTTGTGCAGAAGACAAGTCAGGAAAGAAACACAGCTTGTTCCCTATCTGCAAGTTGGGGATAACAAAGCAATGGAAACAGTTCCTTGAAAATTGAGTGTGAGACATGTATGTATTTCCTTTGAAGTGCTTTTTAGCTATAAGACCAACCTTACTTGTTTCTTAGGAATTGGAGCTCTGCAGAATCTGAAAAATAAGGTTGCTCCTGTACCAGTTGGGTACTTAAGCATGGGTTAAAGTCTGTCTTTCAAATAAGCATATTTAAATAGAAGCAACACTTAAGACTTCAGCAAAGCTTACTTTTAATTAGGAGTAAGGACTTTTAAAGAAAGATGTTCTGTGTTCTTACTAAATAATCTGCATATTATTGTTTTATGGCAGTTGAGGGGGTGTGTTCGATAGCAAGCTGTGTTGGAAAGGAGCTGGCTCCACATGTGAAGAAGCATGGCAGCAAATTAGTTCCAGAATCCCTTAAGAAGGATAAAGATGGCAAATCCACTTTTGACGGTGCTCTGGTGGTAGCAGCAAGTGGACTTCAAGGTAAGAAAAATTCCTTACACTTTTTTAGTTGCATACTTTTCAGTGCTATGAACTCAAATAAGCTGTGTATTTTCACAGGGTTTTCAACAGTGTGGCAAGGTTTAGAAAGTGCAGCGAAGTGCATTGCTAAAAGTGTTTCAACTGAGACTGTAAAAACTGTCAAATACAAGTAAGTTATGTTTTTATTGGTTTCATCTCCTACAGCATATTGTCATTGTGTTTGAATACTGGCAAAAAAAGCTTCTGAAAGTACAGGGAAGCTAACTGAAATACCTGGTTTGCTCTAATTATGCAGCACATGATAGGCTGCTAAGTGCATAGTAATGAGCATTTCCTGTAAGTAAAAATAGGAAATGAGTAAATGATTGTGGTAAGTACATTTTTACCTCTCTTCCAGAAGTATTACAGCTTCAGGCTATGTTACAAATGATGTTCAGATTTATATCTTTGCTCTACACTATAATGTCATTATGAAAAAAGTTACTGGTTTAAACCTCTTAGCTCTGATCCTGAATTTATGTAAACTTAGCTAAATTTAAGAAAAATGGAAGAACTTCATCTATTAGCAGATGTGACTAAAGCGAGGTACAAAAAAGAAAAATCTGTAAGGAAACCTAGGGCATAAATAGCAATAATAGCATAGCCTCGACTTGCAAAATACAGATGTTTTTAGAAAAAGAGAATGGGGAAGAGGATAGTAACATCTGAGATTAAGATGATGTTACTAAAGACCAAAGTTGAATGCATGTGCTGGAAGATGCTATGGAGAATAAGGGTATATATTGCAATAACTGCAAAATGTATGAAATGCACCCCTCAGAAAAAGTGCAATAGCTGTAACAGAAAGTGAAGAGTAAGCAAAAGCATGTAGGTTAGATGGAATCGGTGATGAGCGTAGCAACAGGTATGTTAAAAAGGATTGTTGAAAATGCATAGAGGCTACTAGCAGAAGGTAACAAGGTAAAGGTCGGCATACAGTATGAAGTGGATTGGCATTCAGGGTTGTGGTGCATTTCAAATAGGAGGCTAGATAGTGAAGTTCTAGTCAGCGGTGCTTTATTGCTAATGTTTCTTTTCAGTAGGAATGTCAGGAGGTATTGTACTGGTACTTGTTTCACATAAATTCACATTAATATTTTTATATCTAAAACAAAACCAGGAAATATGAAGATCAGCAGTCAACAGCCACTGAGAGTGAAAAACAATAAGTAATTAAATGTTGCAGTTAATTACAATACAATTGAAAATACTTGATATGTGATCTTAAATCTATCTATATAAATGTCTTAAAAGTCAACATAATATCTCTTTTGGAAGCTGCTTTTTGTTTCAGTGACAAAGATTTCTGCCACTCGGAATACTTCAATGAATGAGCTAAATTCCACTTAATGGAAACAAAGCTAAAGGAGCGTCATCATAGTGTCTGAATCCACAAAAAACTCAGCTAAAACTTAGCTGCAATACCGTTGCAGATGGAATTATAAAGAGATGCTCATCATATGTGCATGTTGATCAGAACTGGGAGAAAATGTAGCTTCAGAAATAATATTTCTGCCAAATTACCATGCTAGTACCTTGGTGTTTTTTTTACAATGATTTAAATAACTGCAGTATCTACATCTGCCCAGCTTTTTTCTTAAAAAAAAAAAAAAAAGTTACAAATGATGGAATGGAGACAGGCAAACTGAAAAATCAGTTATCAAATATTAAGAAACTGTTAGTCTAACCATATTGGATAAGCTAAAGTCTTACTTTAAATGAGGTTACCTGTTTTACTGACGTTATATAAAACTGGCTTATGATGTTCCTGAGGTGAAAATAACTAATCAAATTGACAAATAGTGCACTTTTGGTGTGAGATTAATTCTGTGATCTGCATTTCCAGTGTTGGTGATTCAAGGCTGTTGCTCTATCAGAGAATTAAAAAAAAAAACAAAAACAAACAAAAAAAAACCACAAAAAAACCCAAACCCCCCACCCCCCACCCCCCTGCCAAAGCACTAATTCTTTTTATTCAGTTTCACTGTTGGTTCCAGCCTTTATGCTGTGGCTGCTGTACTGATAATGCGATAGATTTTTGGATTCTTTGATATCCTGTGCTTCTCTCTAGCCTTGTTTTGAGGTCCTGAAAGAACCTCTGGTTGTAAGAAGCACAGGGAAAAACTAACCCCGCTAACTGCTGGGATTCTGATGCTGCCAGAAATACTTCCCTTTGGCCTGGTTTGTCTGATTACAGTGCTCTCCGGGGAAACGTCTGGCTGCCCAGAACAGCTGGAGTTGCTGCTCTCACTGTGCTCTTGTCCTCCTTCAGTACGCTCTCTCTACTGGTATAGATGTGTATTCTTTCTTCACAGTTGAGTAGTTAATACGAGACTGCTGACTTGCCCCCTAAAGCATAAGGAAGTCGGACCCACAGCCCAGTGGAGAGACCAGAGGTTTTCTCTTGGTAGTTTTCATCATATCCTCAAGATAGCTTTGTTGAGCCTTCTGGGGTTTTCTATGACTTCTCGTTTTTTCCCCCTCTCCTTCCCCTTTGCCACTGTTTTGATTCCAGGTTACTTCAGTTAAGTTTTCACTGCACGATGGAATTTTTTTGTAGGGACTTTGCTACCTCCAACATATGAGCATAGATGTGTCAGTATTATCCATACCCAGGAGACCTGTTGGACTGTCTGGGTTAATTGGTTTGAGCACAGTGGTGCACTACCTCAGTGAGTCTACTTTTGGGACTTTGAACTAACATGCCAATGTGTTGCTGTTACATCTGTAGTATATTATGCCATGCAGACACAGGCAAAGGTGATACAGCACAAGTACTAACCAAGCACTATTCTGGCAGTGGTGGTACCAACTGAGAAAAAAAATATGCCTGAGCTGATTCCAGTCCCCTTTTCTGTGACACGTGAGAAGGCAGGACAGTGTTTGCCCTCCCTCCTCCTCAGTGCTGTCACCCGTAGTACAGACTGAGAAGGCTTAGCACCTGCAAGAGTCTTAGCTGTGAGGACTTAAATGGGGATGTAGAGGATATTAGGAATTTTACCTAAGCACTGATATGAAAAAGTACTTAGGGGTTATTGCATCCAACTTCCCCCCCTCCTGCTCTTATGGTTCTATAGATAAGCCTTCTACTCTTCAAAACTAGAGAGGAAGGACAGAGAAAGCCTGGAAGTTTTTTTGAGGAAAAAGGGCAGAAGCATATTGATATCTTTAAAGAGTAATCTGTCTGATAGAGGAGCAGCCCTTACACAAATGGCTTGGTAATTTCTAATTTTATTCTTTAGACATTGAGGCTGTGTGCTTATTACTTGTTCTTGGTAATTCTTAAATTTTTGCTTTCAAAAGAATTTCAGTGAAGGTTAAAATACTAACTGTACAAATCTACAAAACTGCTATCTTTCTTAAGGTATGGAGATGATGCTGGCCATGCTACAGACAACGCTATGAATTCTGCAATCAATGTTGGTGTGACAGCATTTAACATTGACAATATCGGTATCAAAGCTGTTGTAAAGAGAACTGCAAAGGAAACTGGCCATGCTGTGTTGGACGAATACAAAGTGTTGGATAATGAGAAGAAGGATAAAAAATGAAAGCAATGAAATATTTCTCAAAGCCTTACATTAGAGATGAAACTTCCTATTTAGAAGTAACTACATTGCTAATCTGCGATTTAACACAAATCACACTATACTTTTCAAAGAACTGTTACTTAATTTGACGTGAAAATGTAAAAGGGACGGCGTTTGTAGAAGGAATAATGAAAGTTGTTTTACCTCCTTGTTCTGTATTGAAGAAGGGTTTCAAACAACTGGATCAGGGCTTTAGACAACTGGAAGGATATGAGTTTGCAGTTAATAAACTTGCCTCTGTAAGCACTTTTTCAAAATATAATATGGAATAATAGATTAATATAGAAATACTACTGTGAATATTTTTGTAATACTTTATATTTGTAAAGAAGGTGGTGATACAGAACAAATAGGATTACTACTTCTGGAACAAGTAGGCTTACTAGTTTTGTTTATTAACTATCATTAAGAGTTTTACTAAACCAGCCTTGTCTTATTTAATATGCACTACTAAAATAAGCTTTGTGTTTCATTTTTTTGTAGAGAATTTCCCTTTTCAGCTACCAAACAGCTAATCTTGTCCAAAGTTCATGTTAGAAGAAATGAAAGATGAACCTCAGGTAACTAGGTAGTTATTTCTTTTAAAACTTTTTTTTCCATCCAGCATATAAGCAAACCAAAGATATCAAGCATTTCTTCTAAAAGAGGGTATTTACAGCTCTAGCAAAATGTATTCTCCAGTTGACTCCATAAGGAATATACAAAGAGTCTTTGAAATTGAGATTTTTATGTAGAGAGGATAAGTATGTTTTTGCATAAATTAAGTATTTTTCTGTAAAAACATTCTATAGAGGCCACTAGGAACTTGTATGTATTCTGTGCTTTTCAGCCAATGCAGAAAGATTCAGTGTATGTATCATGGCCTCCTAACAGAAGACAATATGTATTTGCTTTAACAAGTAGTTCTAACAGTCAGTATCCTTATTTGATTAAATTCATGGTTGCACAAGGTATGTCTTTACAGGGTATGAAGACAAGCCCTTTTAATGAAGAGATGTAGGTGGAATAGTATAGACACTACTGTGTAGGTTTTTCAGCCTGTTCCTCGTGCAGTGTGAAATAACTCCATACGTAGAACCCTTGAGATGCTTTTACACTGCAGCTTACTTACCAGTTCATTATTGAGTTTTAAAGCTGCTACACATTCTAATATTGGCTGGATCTGCAGCAAACAGAACACCATCAATTTACAACTTAACTCCATTTCATGTAAACGGAGAAAATAACTATAAATGGTTGTTAGCAAATGATACTTGCATCAGATTGAAAAAATACAGTTGACAATTAATGTCTGTTAGAATCATCATAGGTGCACATTTTGTGGTAGCTACTGTAGGTATGTACTTAGGGTGAGAAATGGGAAACAAAGGATCTAACCACTTGAAGTGTAACTGATTTATGGAAGTAAAGATGAAATTAAAATTCGTTAATCTGTGCTTGGCCTTTTTATGACGTGGAGCTACTGTACAGGTGAGTGAGTGGAAAGACTAGGACTTCTTCAGAAGTAATAAAACAACAGTATTTGGGTGTGT
Source organism: Sagittarius serpentarius (assembly GCA_034782735.1). Classification (NCBI taxonomy): domain Eukaryota; kingdom Metazoa; phylum Chordata; class Aves; order Accipitriformes; family Sagittariidae; genus Sagittarius; species Sagittarius serpentarius. Next base: position 1,608,585 of record JAVKLA010000026.1, read on the forward strand.
CTATGACAGAAACCAGCTCATCAATTAGAGCTTAAAATACATCAAACGAAAAAGGTCCATCAAAAGTACACTACACCAATTTCTATTACTACAGTCTGTCACTTGCCAGCAAGTGTAACCAGTTTAAGGCTACTAAAGACTTCACACTAGCAAAAGCATTTTTCTTGTTACGAGCTGCATTTATAATAGGGATGTACGTGTGTTTGTATCTTCCTTCTCCCTCCCATTTTGGTTCATGCCCTTTAGTTTCATCTATAAACCATCAGAACAACAAGTTGTATTAAAACAGCAGTTAAGACCAGTGTTACAGTCTTCAAGAGACCAAGTTGTAGCACACTGAGGAAAATAAGATTTCCATGCCATCAGTATCAGGCAAGCATATTTGTCCTGTTCAGCCTGCTGTTCTCTTCACGTATACTCAGGCATTCGAATTTGTCTCCAAGTAGATTAAAACTATTTTTTTTAATAATGCCTACCCCATTTTACAGTTTTTAATGTGTTACATCCATGATCTTCCCTTTTACATTGTTCCAGAGTTTAGTTAATTCTCACTGCTGAAAGTATTATGCTGTTGAACTTAGCCTGCTGCAACTGTCACTGCTTGGGCCCTGGGCAGCAAATCTATAGGCTTCTCCCTACTTCCTCTACTATATACAACAGCCTTCACACACTTACTGCCTTAGCTCAGCTCTCCCTTTTATACACTATACACACTAAGCTCCCTAAGCCTCATATGTTCCCCCCCCCTCCCCATTCCCAGCCTGGTTTTGTTTCTCCTTTGAACACTGAATGTCTTTTGAGGTATGGCAGTCCTAGTAGTAGTCTTACTAATGCTGTTTACTGAGTTAACTGCTACCCAATTTCCTAATGCATTGCCATTTCTAAATTAATTTATTCAAAGTCTTTTCTGCTACAATATTGGTCTCAAATTTTGTATTGAGAAGATTACTTCTAATGACCTCTAACTCACTCTAAGCTACTGCTGTCTCTGGCATCTTCAGCATTCCATAGGTATAAACCACTGTTCTTACCTCAGGTCTAAGCCCCTGCCTTTGAATGGATTCTTCTAGATTCTAAGGGCTGGTTGGTTTGTTCAATGCTGATTTAAAACCACCTTGGGATAGCCTGTTTCTTAATATTCCCTCACAAACTAAATCTGTAATCCTTTAAAAAGAATTGGTAAAACTACCTTCCACTACACTATGCTCACCAGATGTCGTGGTTTAACCCCAGCTGGCAGCTACCCCACTCAACCGCTCGCTTGCTCCCTGCTCTGGTGGGATGGGGGAGAGAATCGGAAGGGAACAAGTAAGAACACTCACGAGTTCAGATAAGAACAGTTTAATAACTGAAATAAAGTAAAATAATAATAAATTGTAATGAAAAGGAAAATACAAAAAAGAGGCAGAAATAAAACCCAAGAAAAACAAGGGATGCAAATTAAAAACAATTGCTTGCCACTGACTGACCGATGCCCAGCCTGTTCCCGAGCAGCAGCGCCCCAGCCAGCTTTTCTCCCAGCTTTGTATGCTGAGTATGATGTCACACGGTACAGAATGTCCCTTGGGTCAGCTGGGGTCAGCTGTCCCGGCTGTGTCCCCTCACAACTTCTTGCTGGTGGGGTGGGGTGAGAAGCAGAAAAGGCTTTGGCCCCATGCAAGCACTGCTGAGCTGCACCCAAAACATCAGTGTGTTACCAACATTATTCTCATTCTTAACCCAATACACAGTGCCATACCAGCTCCTAGGAAGAAAAACTAACTCTACCCAAATGGAAACGAAGACACCAGCTCACCATAGAATGGTGAAGGTTAGAAGGGACCTCCAGAGGTCCCAGGCTACAGGTCTGTAATCCGCCCTCCTTCTCGGAACAGGAGCGCAACACTGCGCCAATTCTGCTCACGTTTTGATTATCTCCAAGGACGGAGACTTTACAACCTCTCCAGGCAACTTTTGCCAAGTTTGACTCTGGTAAAGGTAAATATCTCTCCCTTATACTGGGTCAAAAATTTTTATATGCACTCAGGTGCATTACTGCTTATCCTTCCATAGCGCACGCTGGAGAGAAGTCTGGCTTCTCCACCTTCTCTGCAACCTCCTCTTAGGTAGCTGTTGACAGCACTAAGATGTCCTTATGCCTTCTCCTCTCCAGGCTGAAAATAGGCCCTGGGTGCCAGCCCCTGACCTAAGGCAGCCCTTAGGATTTGTTTGGGATCCCAAAGCTAAGCCCTCCAGCACGTGGTCCCACAAGCGCTGAACAGAGTGGAAGGACCACCTCCCTCAGCCTCCCGGCAATGCTCTCGCTAACGCAGCCCAGGAGGGCATCAGCCTTGTTTGCTGCAAGGTGTGTTGCTGGCCCATAGTCAGCTTGTTCACCAGCGACCCCTGCGTCTTTTCCAGTGAAGTCACATTCTACTTACTGCCCCCAGCCTGGACTGATCCATGGACTTTCCCATCCCAAACGTCAGACTTCGCATTTGCTTTTTGTTGAATTTCATCAGGTTCCTCTCAGCAGCCTGTTTCTCGTGCTCTGAATGGCAGCCCTGCCCTCCTGCATAGTGACTGCTCCCCTCAATTCAACATCGTTGGCAAACTTGCTGAAAGCGAGCCCAGTCTTCCAGGTTGTTAATAAAGAACTAAGGGTATTGGCTCAGGTACTGGTCCCAGAGTCAAGCAGTGATACTGCTGATCACCACACTTTCAGCCTGATGGCCCAGCCAATTTTCCAGCAATCTTATTTCCCAGTTATCCAATCTATAACTCACCAATGTGGCTGTAAAGGTACTATGGGAGACTATAGCAAAGTGCTTGGTAAAGTCAAAATATACAACATCCACCAGTTTCCCTTTGTCCACACTGCCAGTCATCATACCCTAGTTACCAGTGCTACAGAAATAACGACGTTTTTGTAAAAATTAATTTATGTCATAATCCAAATGTTTGTCTTCAGCAACTGCTCTACCTTGCTTTTAAGCAACTCTAGCTGTTTGTTGCCTTCACATAATCCGAAGGTACGTATTTAAGTATAAAATTCTGTTTTCAAACCACATTGTGTTGTGAGCAAGTTTCCTAACTTTTCTTACTAAAAATTTTAATCTCAAAAATACATTAAAAGCCTCAAAACAATGAAAGTACCCTTAGAGGTATCCATATATCTAATTTTAACTGACTTATTTGGAATAAAGAAATGGAGGAAAATTCTCATGTGTTGCAAGTGTCACTATGTTACTGCCATGATTGTTAAAAATACTGGTGGTTTGAAGTTTTACGCACTCACCCAAGACCTCAGTCCACAGGACACTTTTGCTCTTCTCCCACTCCAGTTCCCAAACCATCTGGTGAAGCACACAGTTATACCTGCTGTCCTGTGCCAAGCCAGCCAGTGTGGTCTGGCCTTGTCCTTACGTGCGCTGTGACCTAGTTCCTGAGAGCTTACCTAGTTAGGACACCTAGTAATCCCTGAGTTGAGGCTGGCACCTGAAAGTATCCTGGAGAGGAGGTCAAAGAAAAGTCTCCTGGGGCAGAGAGAGTACGCTGTGGCTGGGATACAGCCCTCCGTTACCCTGTGCCCTCTGTTCTCCGACTTCCCTTGTGATTCCAGGGATCTTTCTGAGCTCTCTGAATATGGCCTTTTGTTGAGAACTATTCAGTAGGCTGGTTAAATTAATCTTGAAGCAGTTCTTCACAAAAACTGGTAACAAGAAAAAGGGTTACTGATTAACACTTCTGCTGTTAAGATTCAGTACTTTGAGTTAGTTATGAATGCTAACCTAGGTCCAAGTCATTACTTAAATTATTGGTTTGCTATGGAATGTATTTTCAGTATGTACCTTAAAAAGGTAGCATTCAGTAACTCCTGAAGGTGAAATGAGCAGCTAAATTTAAATGCAGTTACAGTGCAGCACTCTTCTAAATTTGTTTCTTGATGAAAGTATTTCAGTCAATTTTGAATTCAATCCACACCTCAAGTGATAATTCACTGATTAGATGATAGCATCAGTTGTAACTTAAGACTGTCAAAAACCACCTCCTGCTCTAATATGTATCAGACAAGTGAAATAAAAATGACTTCTTCTTCTTACGATCAAGCTTCTCACTCTCCGTCCTACTGTTCTACCCCCAGACATGAGATCCTGCTGGATTAGTGACCCTGCTGTTGCAGTATCAGTAAGGTGTAAGACAGGCCCATTCCAGTGTCACACATTGCCACCTTAGGACTAACATTCACAAAATTTCAGGGCCAACTTTTGGGTGGCAATGCTGATTTAAGCTATGTTAGCATAATGGTAGTACAAACCCCTTGTTTTAAATTTTGAAACCCAACGAGCTGCAGGGCTATTGCATTTGGCTTGCTACTTATGCAACAGGATTACTTGAACTGAGAAACTCTACCCTTTGTTTTTTCGTAGTATACCCATAAAACAAAATTACAGTCCCCCTCCTTCCTGAGAAAGTGAACAGATAGGACAAGGGGTAATGGCTTTAAACTGAAAGAGGGTAGATTTAGATGAGATGTAAGGAAGCTCTTCCCTGTGAGGGCGGTGAGGCACTGGCACAGGCTGCCCAGGGAGGCTGTGGATGCCCCACCCCTGGGGGTGTCCAAGGCCAGGCTGGATGGGGCTTGGAGCAACCTGGTCTGGCGGAAGGTGTCCCTGCCCATGGCAGGGCGGGTTGGGACTAGATGGTCTTTACGGTCCCTTCCAAACCAAACCGTTCTATGGTTCTGTGACTCTATAGCTCCCATAGTGAGCACTAAGTCCCATGAAATGGTGAGCTGATCTAAGAGCACATTAATCCCTCCGTTTCACACTGTCCCTTGCATCAGCTCTGGTGCTTTTCTGAGCAGCTGGCGAGCCATTTCAGCTCACTAACCAGCAGAAACTGCAAACATTAAACATTTTCCCTAATGTAAGTTTTCTAGGTTTCACGAGCTGTAGTGGCTTTTTGGGAGAGTTACGCGAACGTCAAAGCCGGCACTGAAGCACCCAGAGAAGGCTACAGGGAGAGCCTGGCAGAGGCGATGCCACTCTTGGCAGCATTAAGCTGTTAGGTTAGTTAAGTCCGCCCCATAAAGCTTTACCTTGAGAAAGCCATGAACCGATATGAAATTCCTTATTTGAAAAATGCAACATGAAACATTTTTAAGCATGAATCCGGACCACTGTAAGACAAAATATTAACCAGTATGTATTGAGTAATTGACTCCACTGAGGTGATCAGTGATGATCAAGACTGATTATTGTAAGCTCTTCTGTCCTGTCAAGTTAGGTTCTTGCAAACTAGTTTACGCACAGCACAGGTCGCAGTTACCAAGAGTGCTACAGTACAGGCTGGGCACTCTTTTAAGACCAGGCCCCGCCATTCTGTGCCTGCCTTCACACATGGCCCAAAGCATTCATTTAAAACCGTGCTACTTTCCATCCAAAAGTAGCGTTCAAAAAACCAAAACCCCTGCCCATTTGTTTCCCAGGTCATGAAAAGCTTCACACACCAACAGTTCATCCTGCGTGGCCAAAACTCTTTAAGTGGGCCAAAACTGTACGGTGCTATTTCCCATTAATTTCTGGTGCTGCCCGAGCCCCACGCTGGGGATTTCCCTGGGCAGTGGGAAGAAAATCCCCACCAAACGCGGGGCTGTGGTGGGGTGAAGGTGACGCCGGCTGCAAGGCAGGCGTTCGCGCCCGGCTCCCCCGCGCCGCTTTCCCGGGGCGGCGGGAGAGCCGCGGCGGCTGCAGAGACCGGGGTCGCCCACCCTGAGAGGCGACCGGCCCCGGGGCCAGGACCACCGCCCGCCCGCCCGCCCGCCTCTGCCCCCACGGCGGCCGCAGGAGGGGCGGGCCCTGCCGCACCGCTCCCTCAGGCCGCCGGGGCGGCGGCCGGCGGCGGCATGGGGGAAGGCGGCGGCGGCGGGGG
>JAVKLA010000026.1:1620878-1646385 GCA_034782735.1 Sagittarius serpentarius
CACACTGAAAACACAGCACTGTACCAGCTACTAGGAAGACAATTAACTCTATCCCAGCCGAAACCAGGACAACATGGCATGAAATAATCTGGGAAATAGAATAACCCTCTATTTATTTTTAAGGTAATGAATGGAAAACCAGGTACGAGACACAAGTAGAATTGAACAAACAGCTGGAAAGGCAAATTAATATTCTTCAAGACAAGATGGAGCTTATTTGTGGAAATCCAGCAGGTAGAAATGGGTATTCATAATTGCTTTTCAGGAGAATTAGTGATTATATGGTAAAATTATATCAATGGGTCAAATTTTCTGCTTATTTGTAGATAAATTGTCCATTGTTCGCACCTTTGATCAAATGCCTGTGGTGAGTATTATGGCGTTTAGTTGGTTGACAACAAATTGCAGTGTAATGGAAGAACTTGTATAATCTTTGTTTTTTCATGACAAAAAATATTAGCAGTGTGGTCTAGAAACCAAAACAATCAGTCCTGCTTACTTTTTTATTGTTTCAGATATGCAGTTGCTTATAAATTTATAAAGTATAAAGTCATTAAGTAGGAGGTACATAAGACCTGAATGTTGGGAAGAATCATGTAGTGAAATTTTTGACTGAGTGAAGGTTGTGTGATTGAACCTGCAGTAAGGCATAGGAGATGCAGTAGCTGGACTAGTTCTATGAATAAATGGAAAAATGTTGAACCTTGATCACAAGATCATGGAATCATTTTGTGTTTGACTGCTCTCACAGTAAAAAACATGCTTTCTCGTGTTCAGATGGAATTGCCTGTGTTTCAGTTTGTGCCCATTGCCTCTCATCCTGTCACTGGGCACCACTGAGTAGAGCCTGGCTCCCTCTTCTTTGTTCCCTCCCATCACGTGTGTATACACATTGATAAGGTCCCTCTGGGCCTTCTCTTTTCCAGGCTGAGCCGTCCCGGCTCTCTCAGCCTCTCCTTATCTGTCAGATGCTCCACTCCCTTAATCGTCTTCATAACCCTGTGCTGGACTCGTTCTAGTAAAGTCCCTGTCTTGCTTGTATCAGGGAGTCTAGATCTGGACCCAGCGTTTCGGATATGTCTCACCAGTGCTAAGGAGAAGGGACGGATCACCTCCCTCGACCTGCTGGCAACGTTCTTCCTAATGGAGCCCAGGCGGCCATTGGCCGTCTTTGCAGCAAGAGTGCATTGCTGGCTTGTGGTCATCTTGTTGTCCACCAGGACCCCAGGGTTATTCTCTGCCAAGCTGCTTCCCCGCCAGTCAGCCCCCAGCATATACCGGTGCCTGGGGTTATTTCTCCCCAGGGGCAGGACTTTGCATTTCCCCCTCCTGAACTGAACTTCATATGATTCCTCTCTGCCTATTTCTCCAGCCTGTTGAGGCCCCTCTGAACAGCAACAGAACCCCCTGGTGTATCAGTCACTAGTCTCAGTTCTGTATTAACTGTGATAACATAGATGAATAGTTGCAGTAACATTTTGCATAATACAGTTACAGGAAAATTCCTCATTGTACAGTAAATTTTTGCAACACTGAAGGAAGTATCTTGCCATTTTTTAAATTTTATTCCTTAATATGCTCATATTTCATGACCTGTATTTCAACAAAGCATAAAACGTTTTTCTAAGATCTTGAGGAGAAAATGGCAAGAAAAACTCAGCAAATATTTTAGCTATTTAGTCTTCTAAAGTGGTAAACAAAGTGAAAACAATTATAGATTCAAGACTGCTTTTTTCTTAGTCTGTAATCTGCTGAAATCTTTTACGTTGACACCTTTTCTGCTTCTTACCCACTTTTAGAAATAAGGAAGGTAGATAAAGATGTGATAATGCCTTGTAACATAAGCAGGAATAATGAATATTTATGAGGCAGGGCTCTGATGACTTTTATTCCAGTTGCTTATGCTTACAGAATTGTTTCCATCTGATTTCTTTGTGTTTCAGATTCTGAAGATTAATGGGAGTTTACTGAGCCTAGAGAAGGCTGCATGCCCTATTAGTGGGAATAATTATCTGTTGTAAGCAGGGTGTGAATAACTAACTGCTCTTTCTGATCTGATTCATGGTTTTCAGATAGTAAATATTCTTGCCAGTTTTAGTACTGTCCTAAAGACCATGGTGTTTTCTAGGTTGGCAGGATTTTTTTTTTTTAAACAACTAATTAAAAAGAGAACAAAATCTTTCCCATCCCACTTTCCTGTTTCATGGAGTTGATTTGAAAATACAACTGGGATTATGTTTGAAGAAAAGACTTGAAGACAGAACACTGATCTAGAAAATTTACAGTAGAGTCTGCTTCAGACAATGTTATTCCTGTCAGCCTGCAGAGCACAGCCTGGCATGTGTGCTTGCAGTGTAAGTGTTTATTTCTGTCCAAATGCTACTACTCTCTTAACCAATCCAATTACACCTTGCCAAGCACTCGAAGAGTCATCACCATTGAGAGGATCTCCTTCACCAACACCAGTCTGGTACATTTCTAATACCTACTAAATACCGCCTTGCCTCCTCACCTGTGAGCTATGGTTCTGGGAGGTTTGACTACTGTTCCCATAAAAGAAAGAACGGCAGCACAGCTGAAAGATTCGTACTGCCAGAAGGAGTCTAGAAGATAGTTTGGAGAGTCTTAGACTTACTCAGTGACACCTAGGGAAGTCTGGAGCCCATGTGCCATGCCATAGGTTTTTCTTCTGCAGTTTTAAGTCCTTCCTTCAGCTTTCCAGCTTAGGGTGAATACAGTCTTCTGTTTGCTAGCCAGAGGGGAAAAGAAGTGCTTAGGCATTTAGTGAAATGTTTAATTTTTCCTTGTTTTAATTTTCAGGAGATGGAAAGAGGGGAAGAAAATAAATGTATTTCGTGGGCTTTGCTGGTTTTATTTCACTGAAGCTATCAGAAAAGTCAGTGTATATTTAGAGATGCTCTTGGAGAATGCAGAGCTGCTTTTTTTTCTTTTAAATTTTAGGAGATATAAAACATTGGTCAAAACCCCCACAGATAATTTGGTGGTGTTTATGCATATAGGTTTATCCAAATCCTTTTTTATGTTTTTGAGAGTTGTTCAGGGGAGTAGGGGGGAATTTTTAGCTTCTCCACAGATGAGAATAAAGAGCAGATGTGGTGAGGGGGTGTAGAAAAGCAAAGAGCTTTGCAGCCAGTCATCAGTCTACATTTGCTCAAAGTAAAAATGCTGAGAGTGGGTTTATATAAAATCATGCGTGTGTGTGTTAAATCAAAAGCATACTATGATATTCAGCTTTCAACTTGCAGTTGCGTATGAAGCTCTGTGGAAAGATAGCAAAGTGATTCTTCCAGCAAGCTGGTACAATTTCTATAATATAGCAACAGGAGACAATAGACTTTGTTTTGAGCAACATATTTAGAAAATTAAATAGTATTGTCAAGTCTTTTTAACCTATGTTCCCAAGGAGGTTAGAATTATGTAGTTAGAGTTATTAGAAGGACCTCTAATAATTCTTGACTTCCTAAGCAATTTCAGCAGTATTTAACAGAGGAGATATCTCAAAGACACTAAAGAGGTTTATCTCACTCAACTAGTCATTTAAGGTCCTACCATAGTCAATAGAAGGAGAAAAACATGCCTGTAGAGTAATTCATCCCATTTAGAGACAGGTAGCATAACATTTTTTTGATATCAAGCACTACAGGGAAAATAAAAAAAAGATTACTCATCAGGGACCCTGGCAGTCAGCAAGCTGTAAAAACCTGAATGAAAGAGAAGAATACAAATGCAAATTCTGGAGTGATGAACAAGGAAGCACAGAGGATTTTCTGTGTTGATAAATTGCAGTAACTGTTGCAGATGGCTTGCACTATTTTTACTTCAGAATTAGAATTGTACTGATGAATAATTCCTTGCTATTACAAACACCTCTAAACTATTTAAATATAAAATTATCATTCTGAAGTCCTCCTACTGACTTGAGATAATCCTTTTTTTTGTTTCAAAAAAATCCTGTAGGTGTCACATGACAGTAAATGGAGAACCAATACCTTGAACAGACAAATTTTTACAGCCAGGGTTTAGAAAATCATTTTTGTATACTGAGGGCAGATCAAAAATAACCTAAACAGTGACAAGCACAAGGGAGTTCTAACAGTGAAAACTGTTTAGTCAGTAATTTCCTTTATGTCCCAGTGAATAATACAAATGTCATACAGTACTTCAGAAATAATTACAGAAGGAATGCCTTCTCTCTAAAGGATAACATGATATGAATTTTACTTGCCTCTCTTAAACATGCTGTATTCATTTGTTCACATTTTTTCATTAAATGAGTTTTGGTGAAATACATGCTCTCTACTAAGCATAATTTCCCATATAAGCAGAACGAAAATTATTCCTTTCTCTCTCACCATTTCTGCAAGAAAGGATCCCTAGATAGTGGCTTTAGTATGCAAATACTGAAAAGCATACTGCAAAATCAGTTCAGAAGAGCACACTCCTGATAGCATTGCCTTAGCAACGCTCTAGTTAAGATTAGCCAAGGAAGCAAGGTTTCTGTGATAAATCACCATTTTCGGGAATGTCCAGCACCATAGCTGAGAAAATCCTGACGTTAAGGGCCAGATACTTGCTTTGCAAAGCTGCCTTTCTGAGAGCACAGTGACCACAGAACTGAGACCTTCACACAACCACCTCCGGGTTTTTGCTGTCAGTTTTAAACTAAGCAGAACGAGTGGCAGTGTCTCACTGGAGAAGGCGTTAGCAACATGACAGGAGGGGAATTTGGGTTTATGAAAACATGCAGTGAAGACTTTGTATTTCAGTAGGTGTTGATAACTGCCTGTAGGGAACATCAGCACTTCATAATGGCGTAGGGAACGTTGACAATTCTCCTAGCAAGTCACCGTTAAATGAACCTTGTTGCTCTTCCTGGATTAGGTCACCAGTAGCTCTATGGGAAGAAGAAATCTGGTATCCTGTCTTTTCTTGAAACTTGGAAGTATTTTAGAGAAAGTTCTGTAGTCTGGTCTGACTGCTTTAAGCTGCCTCCTCACAGATTTCCCCTTCCTACTCCTTTCATCTGACCTCAGATGGGTATTTTGGTTGCCTCTGAGACCTTTTTGATTTGCATTTTTTCCTTTCCTTGTCATGTTGGCATTAGTTGTTCCTCCTGGTGGCCTTGCACAAACCAGCAGACTATTTTACTCAAATCACTTTGTGCTATTCCCAGAGACAGAATACGCTTTGTATTTCAAAGAAAACAGTCAAAGAAAAATCATGCAGTCAAGTGATATTATTAGCTGGCTGTTCTCAAGAATTCCCTAGCAATTGACTGGGACCCTGGGCTATCTTCCAGGGAAAATGTATAAGGAAGCAATTTCCAGCCTTTTTCAGGCCTACCAGGAGGGATACTAAGTGAAACGTTTCAGGGTCAGCAACAACTTGTTCTGCCAATCTGAACCACAACAATGCAAGTTTCCGTTTTAATTTCCTACCGCCCAAGTCAGCAGATAATCTCTGCGAGCAATGCAAGCATTGACATAAGGATTTAGGGTAGCAGTGTCCCACACCTGTTACACTGAAGGAGCCAGAACTTTCCAACAAGTCTCCAGGCTGATTTCTTTACCCTGGCCGTTGCCAATGTCTGGTGCAAACAAGACACTCTGCGTTCGCGTAGTTCAGCTCTCAGTCTGGTTTTGAAAATAAAGATGACAGTAACCACAAGAGGGCATTTAGACAAGTACAGGGAGACTTTCTTCACTGCTGCCGAAGCGCTTACAGGATCTAGTGTATATGTACCGAGTGCATATTGTATGTAGAAGTATGCTATGCTAAATAATTTTTATGTGTCATTTTTTCTGTAATATATGACTAGTGAGTTTATTGGTATCAAGTTAAAATCGAATTCCGTTACAGTAAAACTAAAGATGTAGTATTGCTTTTTGCTCTTGATGAGTTTAAAATGGTATGTTAAGAGATTCAGCTAAATCAGCTGATGAATGTCAGCTCCTAGTGTTGGAGGGAAGGGAGTTTATTTTCTAAACAAAACTTCATTTGATTTAAAATGTCAAGTAGAATGGATTGCAAAGGCTTCTTGTGTTGTTGGGTTTTTTCTACGCAACTGACAGATATATTGCTTCTGTTCTAACTCACGGAGAAAAGTTAAAGAGGATTAAAGCTGAAGCAAATTGCATAAAGATCAATGGTCGGCATGAGCCGGCCTCTGAAGAAAGCAAGTTTGAGGCTCTTGATGATGTCATGGATTTGTCACCTTGTCTGTTGTCAAATAATTAATAGAAATTGTCACCTTTTGCCACTGGTAGCAGGGCAAGTAACACTCCAGAATGAGAGCAACTTACGTGGGTGGCCTTAAAATTCAGCTGCAGTATCATCCTGTATAATTTCATTTTCTGGCAAGTGTTAAGCCAAATACGTAACTTCAGTTGAATGAAAAGGAAATTGTGTGGAAAAGAAGAACTGGAGAATTGGTGCTCCCTTTGTGAAACTCTGGGCTTTGGTCACTGCTGGACACAAGACTTAATGTATCATTGCTCTGAGAGTGAATCTTGCTAAGCCCTGCAAAATTCTGTTACATAAAGAAAGTATTCATTTAAAATCTCAGCGTGTCTTTTAGCTTACCAGCTTGCTGAGTGGTTTGACATGGACGACTTATTGAAAACTAAGGATCTTAAATTCAAGTTAAATCCCTTAGTCATCTTATGTCTTCTTTTCAGGAATACATTGTCCAGCTATTCAAGACTAAGTAGAAGAACCTGTAATAAATCTAACTTTAAAAAAAATTCAATATTCAGTTAAACCACTTTGAAAAAGCTTTTTATCTTGCTGGTTCATCCTGGAGTTTTGTTGGCAATTTCTCCTTCTGGGGGAGTGCCGCATAGCTGAGAGGCTCCTTCTGGTTCTCTTGAGCTCTCGCTGGTCCTTGCTTTGTATTGAGGCTTTTCTGTGCTCCAAGAACTCTGCTACAAGTCTGTGTTACTGTATGCTTTAAACTCTGTTTTCTGTGAGCTTTTGCTTTTGTTTTACCGTATTAAGCGCTAAGCTGATCATACAACCATGAACATTGAGAATAGAATGTGTTTCGGTGAGGTTTCTTTCTGCTTGCTTCCCACAGAACTCAGAAAAGGCAGATCCAGCCCTTAGTGCTTTAGCTGAGTTCACAGACTGGCGTTTCTCACTTCTTGGTTTGTATTGCTGTGCAGCAGCTAAAGACTTCAGATACACAAGGTCTCAGCTAGTTCTTCAATTACTGCCTTGAAAGTAGGGGTGGGAGGTAACTTACAATCAGTCCTGGCTGAAGTGGGTCTCTGGAACTTCTCTTAAGTTTTACCATTTAAAATTTTCTTGTGTCTGTTTTTGAAATTGCATTTTATAGTGTTTGGGGACTTGGAGAGGTCTTTTAGTTGAGCAGGAACATCTGTGTTGCCAGATTCCCCTCAGAACTTTAGTATTGCCATACCGAGCTCTGCATCATCAATTAGGTGTGTGGACCCAGGAAGACAAGTCAGAGGGCTGAGTTAGCTGCCTAAGTTTCCTAGGTATTAACTGGGCAAAAGGCAGCTAGACTGGGATTCACAACAGAGTGTGTAATAGAGATGGAAAACCAATGCGAAATTGGTAAGAAATGCCCAAGAACTGTGTCTGAAATCCTGCCTCCTTTCTAGAAGTAGGCATGACCTTGCAGCCTTTCTCACTTGTTCCTTCTCCAGCCATGTAGATTTTGCATTTCTGACTGATTAACGGCCTGACTTCAAAAATTATCTGGGCACTAGTTAAGTATGATGGCAAGGGCACTGTCAGGATATGGGATGCTATGAATTCAAGCTCTTAGGGTGGCAGAGGACTAAAATGTACCTCATGTAATTTCTTTGTGGGTTAATTTTGAGGCTGTTAGATGGAAGAGGATTCCATCTTCTTGTAATGTGGGTGGAGCATGCTTCTCAGGTTGTGCCCCATTAGGGAGACGACCACCAGGAAGCTTTGCTTTGAAACTCCATAAAGGCTCTCAGCAGCAAGCTAAGCAGCTTGATTAACCTTATGCTTATGGGCAACCACGACAGCAACAGCTCAGATGCCCACCTAAGTTATATGACAAAATCAGATGAGAGGAATGTAAGACATTGCATAGATTGCTGTATTAGCATTAGAATGTTAAATTCCGCCTGAAGTGCAATTTAGACTCTAGTCCCTTTTTGATTTTGAGCTTCACTTCCCAGTCTGTAAATTGGGAGTAATTTATAACTTTCTTGTTCCTCAGGAAAATTGTAAGCATAGGTACATTACAAATTATGAGGCACTCAGATACTGTAGGGATGGTAACTGTATACTTCAGTCACATTATCAACCTATTTCCATCTGCTTGCTCATAAGAAGCAGTGTAGTGCGCTGTTTGTTTGCTTGCAGTTGGATATCGTCCTTACTCTAGAGCTGAATGAATGCCCAGGCATCTGCACTGGACCAGCTGCATTGGCAGGAAAAAATAGACAGCGCTTCTGAAAAGATTAAATGGAAAAAGATCTAAAAGTAGTTTACTTTGTAGGTGAAACATATCAAAGAAATTAGATGAGTACTATCACTGAGGGGACACCAAATTGCTCTGTTGTGAGTAACAGCTGCAAGACCAAGTCTTGCCATCTTACACAATGCTGATGGACGGTCTAGTGAGGAAATAAATAGTGGGCTGTGGATTTACATACAACCAATCTGGAGAGCAGCACGAACTTCTGTATTTACTGTATTTAAGCTTACTGTGGTGGTACAAAATATGTTGTAGGTGGTACAAAATATGTTGTACAAAATATGCTGTCAGATGATTATGATCTTCAATGTGCAGTCAGGTCAACAAGGCAAAAAAATTAGTTTCCTAGCTTGAGTGCTGAGGCCTTCTCTATCTGTCTTTTTTAATACTGTACAGACACTGATGTTGTAAGGAAATAGCACATGACCCTAGTGGAATTTAGCCAGATCTTCTCTTTAATCTACAGCTTACTTTTTCTCCTTGAATTGGCCACCATTGACTGTATTGACTGTAGGAGCCTTCTGTATTAGGACAAAGATTTCATCTGCATCCAAGGTACTTCTGCTTTAATTAGGAAAAAAACCAAAAAACCCCCAATTCTTTTCATGTCTCCAGTGTGTCTGTTATAACAGATTAAAGTTAATAACAGTTCAGTCATGTGCAAAACATTCTTGAAAGATACAGCTCTTCTGTATCTTTTTTTAAATTTTTTTTGAACAGTGGGAGGGGTTATTCTCTCTTGGCAACGTGTTTTAAAAGCCTTTTGCCATGTTCCTCCAAAATCTTGACTTTAATGGAAATCATTCCTAGGGAATGATTGTAACAGCTAGTAATGTTTTTGTGAAAAATAAAATTTGGAGCTGAATAAGTAATGTGTTGTACAGAAAATTATGAAAAAGAATAAAAGGTGCAATGATCTGCAGATGCTAGAAAGGAGGAGACTGGAGATTTCAAACAGGCAGATGTGACAGGCAGATGTATACGTTTGGTGGCTAACTGTTAGAAACCATTGGTAGGACTATCACTTTACACATCCAGAAAATAGAACAGCTGGATGATGTCCAGAGTCAAAGATATCAGTTATGGACCTGAGATAAAAATGCTCATATAAGAATGACATAATCTTTTGCGTAACTACAAATGGTATTTTCAAGTTTGCTCTGGAACAGACCAAAGAAGACTGTGCTAGGCTGGATTGATGCCCAAAAAAGTGGAAGCTGAACTGGTCTGGACAAGGTACTGACCGAGAGGTGGAAGGCACAGTTGTAACAATAAAATGAAGTTCACAGAATCACAGAATTGTTGAGGTTAGAAGGGACCTCTGGAGGTTGTCTTGTCCAATGCCCCTGCTCAAGCAGGGCCACCTAGAGCCAGTCGCCCAGGATGACGTCTAGACATTTTTAAATATCTGTAAGGATGGAGACTCCACAACCTCCCTGGGCAACCTATTCCAGTGCTCGGTCACTCTCACAGTAAAAAAGTGTTTCCTGATGTTCAGAGGGAACCTCCTGTGTTTCAGCTTGTGCCTGTTGGCTCATGTCCTGTCACTAAGCACCACTGAAACCAGCCTGGCTCTGTCCTCTTTGCACCCTCCCTCCGGGTAATTATATACATTAATAAGATTCCCCCTCAGCCTTCTCTTCTCTAGGCTGAACTGTCCCAGCTCTGTCAGCCTTTCCTCACAGGAGAGGTGATCCAGTCCCTTAATCATCCTTGTGGCCCCTTCATTGAACTGTCTCCACTATGTCCATGTCTCTCTTGTATTGGGGAGCCCAGAACTGGACCCAGCACTCCAGGCGCGGCCTCACCAGTGCTGAGTAGAGGGGAAAGTTCACGTCTCTCCACTTGCTGGCAATACTTTGCCTAGTGCAGCCCAGGATAACATTGGCCTTCTTTGCAACAAGGGCATGTTGCTGGCTCATGTTCAACTTGTTGTCAACCAAGACCCCCAGGTCCCTTTCTATGATGCTGCTTTCCAGCTGGGCAGCCTCCAGCATATATCAGTTCATGGGGTTGTTCCTCCCCAGGTGCAGGACTTTGTGCTTCTCCTTGTTCAACTTCATGACGTTCCTGTTGGCCCATTTCTCCAGCCTGCTGAGGTCCCTCTGGATGGCAGCACGACCCTGTGGTGTATCAGCCACTCCTCCCACTATGGTGTCATCTGTAACTGTCCTGAGGGGACGCTCTGCCCCATCATCCAGATCATTAATGAGGATGTTAGACAGGACTGAAGCCAGTACTGATCCCTTAAGGCTTAAATCAGGGTTGGGATTTTTCCATCATTAGCAAGCATTCATAAAGTCTCTGAGAAGTAGACCATACATGGATATTTGTTGTCACAATAAATCTAGTAATCTTGTTCACTGTGACCTCTGGTAAAGATACCATGTCAGATGGGAAGCAACTGATTAATTTGGAGAAAATGAAAATGAGTAGATTTGTTGAAGGAGTAAAGAGCTGGCAAATGGTGTGTGATAGTGGTGACTAGTGAAGGAGGCTGCTTGGGAGACTACAAGCTGAGTTTTTCGAGGACAAGTTTTAGGACTAATCTTAACATTTAATGCATAGGCTTGATACACAAAGTAGAAATAGATTACGATATCTTTCTCCTGATACCAATTACGTAATATAATAGGGATCTTGATGTTGGTTAGAAAAAGAATGACACTGAAGACTAGATTATTAAAAATAAGATTAAAATTTAATACTGTAGACCGAAGGATTTAGGAAATAGTAAACAAATTCTGTTATGAATTGAGAGCTGATCACCTGGACACAGCTGCAGAGGAGAATCTGGGTATTCTAGCTGATCCCTTGTTGACTGTGAGCCAGCACCATGCAGCTGTGAAAAAGGAAAATGCAATCCTAAAATCTCTCTATACAGATAAAGAAGTATTTTTGACATTGTTCCAGGCAGTGAGATGGCTTCCGGAGTACTGCCTACTCTGGTGCAGTTCTGTTCTCCAACCGTGAGAAGGTTGAGCTCCAGCCTGGTGTACAACGGGCTTACTGTGATGATTAGAGGAGAGGACAGCCTGCTGTGTGAAAGACCATTTTTTAAAAGCTCAGCTTGTTTATCCTAGTAAACAAATGTTGAAAAAAGATGTTCCTGTCTTCTGTCTAAATGCTGGGGGCAAACACTAGAGAGGAAGAACAGTTACTGTAGAAATCATTTCAATACAAGAACAAAAAGGTATAAACTGACCTTGAATAATCTAAGACAAGGAATTGAAAAAGCCATCTACTATTAGAGCCTCCCAATAAGAATGCCTTTGCTGGATGTAGTGGATCAGTTCCTGAAAGGGATTATGAGAAGCAGTTTCCTGTGTTAGAAATGGAGGAGGCCCTGCTTGGGCGTGCGTTCTACTTCCACTGCACAGCAAGCAAATAACTGGCCAGTGCCAGCAACCAAAAATGGGCTCCACCACTGTTACTCTAGTTCATTCCACTTGTAGACAAGGTAGATGGCTACACACCTAAGACAGATAGTCTCCCCACAAAATACTGCTTTTTAGCCAAGTTGTTTGGAGTTACGTTTGACATCCCATGGGCATCTTAAGCCAGTCCAGCAGCTCTCTCAGCAAGTGGTTTGAAAATGGATGTGCAGGAGAGATCTGAAGTCTTTCTCCTACTAAAAAGGAGCCATCAGAGTGAACTTTGGCTAGAAGTAAGGAGCAATTCTGACTGGTCACCACAAGGTGACTTTGCTAATCTATCAAGGAGCAGCAGTGTGGAAAACCGTATCTGTATCATTTACACAGAGGAAGTGTGTAGTGCATAACCAATAATTGTAGCATATGGTTAACTGCTTTTGTCTTTATGTTGTGCCAGCTGGAACCATGTAAACAAAAACTGCACAAGAAGCAAATAGAACAACAAACATCATAATGCTTGAAGAATAAGGACTGTGGTGATGATATCTCTATATAGAATGGAAATATTTGTAAAACATTGTTTTATTTACTATAACCACAGGGTTCCTTAAAGAAGGTTCTTAAACAACTAGAAGAAGAGAAGAAAAGTCTCCAGAATCAGCTAAAAGACTATGAACTTCGACTGGAACAGGAAGCAAAGGTTTGTCACTACTCTATGCCTCTAATCTATAAAAGCCTTTATGTTGTCTGACAGACAGTGTGTGTGGAACACACAATAGAGTAGTTCCACAAAATATGTCACTGGAAAAAAGCTCTGCTGCATATTTGTTTCTTCCTGTATGATTCAACTTTTGAAATATTTTGCTTAATGGTAGCCTGTATCCCTTATTTTAACTGTAGGCTTACCACAAAGCTAATGATGAGCGGCGCATGTACCTCTCAGAGATCTTGCAGGTAAGAAAAATGTGCGACTCAGTAACTTTTAAAAATCATTATGCTTTCTTAATATAGCAACAGTATCTGTTAATGCCATTAGGTCAAACTCTTTTATGACTTCATTCATCTACCAAATCCATTACAAAAGCTGCTTTTTAAAAATTTGAAGAGCTAGAAATTGAAAGATTGCTACAGTTTATTTATTTTTAAATACTGGTTTTACTTTTGTATCAACTGGAGTTTCATTGCTCCCAAGGATAGTCACAGTGCCCTTAACTGAGAAAGCTGGAGTAATTTTCAGATACTTGCTTGCCCATCCATAAGTCACAAGTCTGCTCTGCTAGCTTAATGTTTTGGTTGAAAAGAACGGAACCAAATTATCAGCAGTAGTGACACCCACCTTAAGTAGCAATTCCTCTTTGTCATATTTCTCATTTTTTCTTTTAAAGACAAACTAGCCAGCCAGCACAGAATGACAATAGAGTACATATTTCAATTAAATTTATAAGATAAGGCATAAGATACCTTGTTTTGGTGAAATCAGGGGTTAAATCTTATTGCTGCAAATTATGTAATACATAAAAGCTGATACTAAAAGCTGGAGGAACCTGTAAAGGCACCTGTAAAGATTTCTAGTGCTTCTTACTCTGAAAGAGCTCTTAATTCCTGAATAACATAAAAGTAATAGCTTAGTGTGATACTCAAGAGTGACTGTCACTGAATCCCTGTCATAGCTAACTGGGGTGAAAGGCTGTAATTAGCAGTGTCTCCATGTGTTCGCACAGTGGGCAACTGATTCTTTTTCATGGTTCATTGCTGCTTTGGGAAATCTGAAAGAATTGCTTAAATGAAACCAAGAAAAAGCCCAGGAAATGCCCATGATAACTGTTAATATCTTTGCATCGTCATGGTTGAACCCCAGCCAGCAGCTAAGCACTAGGCAGCTGCTCACTCATTTCCCCCCCACCCAGTGGGATGGGGGAGAGAACTGGGAAAAAGGTAAAGCTCGTGGGTTAAGAACAGATTAATAGAACAGAAGGGAAGAAACTTAACAGTGACACTAATAACAACATTAAAGTGACAATAATAATAAAAGGATTGGAATACACAAAACAAGGGATGCACAATGCAATTGCTCACCACTCACTGACCGATGCCCAGTTAGTTCCTGAGCAGTGATCCCTCCCTCCAGGCCAGCTCCCACCAGTTTATATACTGGTCATGACGTCCCATGGTACAGAATACCCCTTTGGCCAGTTTGGGTCAGCTGTCCTGGCTGTGTCCCCTCCCACCTTTTCTGTGCCCTTCCAGCCTTCTTGCTGGCTGGGCACGAGAAGCTGAAAAGTCCTTGACTTAGTCTAAATGCAACTTAGCAACAACTGAAACCATCAGGGTGTTATCAACATTTTTCTCATACCAAACCCAAAACACAGTGCTGTGCCAGCAACTAGGAAGACAATTAACTCTGTCCCAGCCGAAACCACAACAACATTAACAGTGAAAGTGGGAACTGCTGGAGGAAGAAAGTAGGAAATAAAAGGTTATTTTATTACTGAACATGCTAGCAAGAGGAGTGCCAACATTCAGCTGCCTAGAAAAGCACTTAAACATGCATAAAACATCATATGGAGTGAAGTATATGTACTGGCATGTTGCTTAAATGGGGCATTAGGGACTAGGATTTTGCCACTGACGCTCAAGGTAGTTAGTGCATTATATTTTCACTAATCAGTTATTTGCCCTCATGATTTCAGAATCATATGAGAGCAAAATAATCATCTCCAGATTAATCTCTCTATCTTTAATTCTCTGAGTGTTAAACAGCCAATCTAATGTAACTGTAGAGGGATCTTCTGTAATCTATGAAGAGGGAAGCATGTTTAAGGCACGAGGGATCCTCTGTAATCTGTGGAGAGAGAAGCATGTTTAAGGCGCAAACCATCACACCCGTTTAGATCAAGATGAAATGAATTTCGCAGGGACTTATCTGTCCCTCTTCCTGAGCTATAAGCAGAGCCTAGGTGAGTAGTTTAGGTTAGACATCTACCTTTTACATTGCTAATCTGAACATGGCAGTCAACCTAATCATGGTTGACCGTTGGTTGCCAAAGTATCAGTGGCTCATCTGGTCCCTTCCAGTCCTGTTCTGCTATGACTTTGATTTGATTGTTCCTTTTATATCATCTTCAAATCTGCGTATGTATGCCGTCCCTTTTAACTGTTCATTTTAACAATAGAGGCAGAAGCAAACTTACATTCAGTGCAGACTCTTTCAGCTGTATTAAAATTTCGCTGTTCTAGAGTCTGCACAGTAATGTTGGCAGCAGTTGAGTTAGAAGGATTTACCCACAGGCTGACATTTTCCATACATTCCAAAGTAAATATACTACAAGTTATTGTTGTCCTGTGACAACAATATATTCAAGTGACACTCTCTTAGTTACAAAGAATTGATATAATGTCTTTTTAGGCCTTTTTTTCCTCATTATGTTTGTGCTTTTCTATAGCTCACAGTAAAAAAAAATATCATAGAATTGTAGTTTTTACTGGTAGGTGTTAAAAAAATCCTAGATATTTTGGGGTTTTTCTTACTTTGTTTTGGATCCCTCCCGAAACCTGCGGCAGAAGAGAGAGATGCTCCTGAGCAGCCATTTCTTTTATTTACTTTTTAAATTATCAAATGCTTTTCTGCTTTTATACAAAATACATGTATCTTCTGAGTGTTTTTGTTGTTTGTCTTGTCTGGATCTGTAAGGATATAGTCAATTTTAAATGATATTTTAAAAATAAGTTAAAGATTTCACAAACTTGAGAACTCGTACTAGAGGCACCGATGGGTTATGGTGTATTCTTGTTTGCTTTATTTTGTTTTGCTTTCAATCCGAAAAAATGTTGGTTTGGGATTTGGACTCCACAAATCTCAAAGCACTTTCTAGTGGTATTCAGAAATTGGTTTGAGAAGGAGGCAAAGAACAATAGCAGATATTTAAAAGGGCCATTCTTTCAGGCCAGATTTTTACCACAAACTTACTAGCATAGTAGAGTCTGACTTGTGATTGGGATTTCTTTGCAGAAAAAGCCCACAATTATAGATAGGTACAGCTGGAAAGCTGCTTGTGCAGCAACAGCTTATTTTAGTTGGGATAGGCCTGGAGTAAACTGTACCAGCAAAAACAGTGCTATGGATAATAATCATATATACTGGCACTCTATATTCATACAAATTGAAAAACTAGTGAAGGCAATTGTAGCTGAGGTCTTGCCTCATGTGTCACAGAATCTCATCTGCTCACAAAAATGATAAATTATACTAGCCATCATCTTTAGTACTAGAGTTCCTTGAGTGCAAAAAATTTCTTGCCTTCGAGAAAGTAAATCTGTGCAGATCCCATTCCATTTTTACGCTTACACTCTGAAAAGACTCTGCTTTAGTTATAGCCGACTTTGCTATGACTGGGTCAGGAATACTTGCCTAGTGCACTGTATACATGGAAGCACAGTAGAAACCATTGTCTTACAAGCAGTGAGACATGCTTCTTTTCAGTGCCAGGTTTTTTTCTCAGAAGTGCAAGATGTTTTCACACACGCTATGAAATGTAATGTTGTAATGTAATGTAATGTAATGTAATGTAATGATCCAAACTTTGAGCCTTGTTTAGTTAGCCCCAAAATCTAGCTCTAGGCTTTCAAAAAGTCTTCCTTGGACTAGTGTAGCCGATACTTTATATATCATGATTCTCATATATTTATTGCATGTTCCTGATGGATCTGTTTAAAGGGGCTGAGAAAATTCCATTCACGCTGGACGCCCAAGTGTGCACAGCAGCCAGACGAGCCCTAAACCTTCTGCGTTTTCTGGTTTTCTGTCCATGGTAGAGGTGTCCCTCTGAGAGGTAGTTCTAGTAAAGGCAGCTGTGTGAGCCAGCAAGTGCTGGGTGAGAAGGGAACCCTGTGAGCTAAGGAACAGGAGAACCAACTGATTTAGTCCTGCTCAGATTCTGTTAAATGCGATACCAAGGGTAACAACTGGGGGTTTTTCAGTATGTCCAGTAATGTAGACTTCCAGAGTATGCAAAGATTTCCATGCTGTGTTTTTTTTTAAAAAAAAGTAGTTCCTGTTCTTAATTAATGGTTTAATCATTCAGAAGTACAACTAAGTGACTATAATTTGTTTTGTTTCTCATTCAGGAAAGTATATTAGAAATATAATGCTTCTTCATTGAAAATGTGGAGTTGCAGGCAGTATGACCAAAAATATGCTGATTGAAATTACATAGTCTCTGATTGCCCAGCTTAATAAATAGTGGTAGTTTTGCACAGCAAGGGATTTTGGCATGTGTTCAGTTCCCCAAATCATCAAGGCATCAGTTTAATATTATTAAAGTACTTTATGGCACTAAGACCGTAGTGGGTCAAAATTAGTTTGGAAACATTGTACTTCCTTAACTGTGATTGTGGTTAGGATTTAAATTGTTTTGTAAAAACTTGGCTGTTGCAGACCTCATCTAAGCTTCAAACTGTCGAAAGGCAAAAAACAGATGCTCTGACTGACAAGGGAGAAAACCAGGTAGTGAGGTAAATTTCCTTTATATTCCCTCTATTTTCTGGTTTATTATTTTTTGCTAAGTACTATGTTGTGAATATTGCAACTTTCTGCTCATGGTAAATATCACTGAACATAATCCTACTGACAAAGTATTAATCTTATCATTTTTGATGTTGTTTTCCATCAGTTTTAGTTAATACTAATTATGTTGCAATATAGAAAATACATATATTTAAATGGCCTTTTGGAAATCTTACAATACCTCTGATGTTCTTGCCTTTCAACCTGTGTTTAAAATGGATTGTGTTTTTCTATATTACTGCAGAGTTGGGAGCAATGAGTATACCCTTTAGTCCATGAAGAGTAATTCAATTAAATAAATGCCTTCCTTGGTCCTTTTTAGCCAACAGAGATTGTAAAGCTTTTTCTGGATGATAATGTGAGTGATTTTAGATGACGGTGTATAAAGGCTTCATTGTTTAACAAATTTCTCTTTAGTTATATGGATTAGAAATTTAAATTTGAAAAGAGCCCACCTGCTCTGAGCTATATAGAAGTGAAATGAATTTCTGATTGTAGTGCTTGTGAGAAAGCTTGAAATTGGAGGAGATTTATTTTTTAACTGAATGGAAAATGTTAAGAATATAAAGTACAAAGAATACAGGGAATCACATCAAAAGTATGTTGGACCCAGTATCCTGCTGCCAGTGGCCATAAGTAGATGCCTACAAAAGCATAGACAGGCATATAAAATATTTGCTTTTGGAATTGTCCCAAATACTTTATGTTTGGAGACTTCCTGAGCTACTGTGGTTTCTACGTATTGAGTATCTCACAGTAAATACCCTTCCATGAACCCACTTACCTGCATTATTAAAATGAACATACACAATATATACTGGGAACATCAGAAAATGTAATGAGTAGATTATAAGTATGAAATTGTGTAGACATATGTGCTTACCAGCTTTATGCTTTCATTCTGTGTAAGCACAGAATCACAAGATTTCCTAAATCGGAACAGTGGATCTTCGTGCTCCAGGAGAGGATATTAGTAGAATATGAACTAAAGTAGTACAATATAAATTAAGTCTATAACTGAAGTTTCTCAATACAGAAAAAGCACTGTATGGGTCTTGAGGTACCCCATAGATAGCCAGCGTGTTGCTTCTGGCCCCAGTGATGTTTAACACAGCTCACGTGGAGAAGGTCAGGAAGGTAGAACTAGGAGAATTCACTGTCTCTGCTGGGAGATTAAGTATCATCAGCCAGATATCGAGACTTTCTGAGGGTTAGCACTGATCTGTGATAATGTTGGGGTTTTTTTATTGTTTATTTTAGTAGACCATTACTTGCCCTGAAATTATTTGACTGTGTGTTTCTGTGATTTTCTTTATATCAAACAAAAGAAAATAAAGTGTAAAAGAAAATAAAGTGTCCTGTAATTGCTGGTCTCAGAAGATCCATATTGTAACAAAATATCCCCTTTCAACCCGTTTTCCCTCAGAGGATTTTTTTTTTTAACTTTTCAAAGTACTTTATGCACAAGAAGGGAATAGTTAATTTCATCTTTTAAATTGTCCTTAGTAGCAAAGGACACAGTTTGCAAAGCATTGGCTTTTATAACCAGTGACTTAGAACTTTTGGGTCAAAACTTTGGTCTTCACGACATGGAGATAAGAATGGGGATTTGGCAAAGTTTGTATTTTGAGGAAATACTAGAATGTAAGCATGCACCCCTTGATCATCACAAGGTTAACGCAGCCATTGTTATATTATTCCTTTTTAATTATGTTTTGCTTTACAGCCTGAAGGTTGTTCATTCAAGCTGACATTAATGAGAAATAATTTCATTCAAATAAGAGAAGACTTGGATGATTGAAAATAAATGTGTTCTTGAGAATGATTTGAAAATTTTCTGTCCAGAGTTCTTATCTCACTTCTGTTGGCCTTTCAGAAAACGCCTGCCTTCACTGGATTTCAAACCATTCTAAGAAACTATGCTTAATGTTTGTTTTAACTATAGGTACAGGTATAGAAAACCCAACCTGTATATTACAGCAACACTGAAACATTTTTGAGTAGTAATTGTGAACAATAATTGTTGATGCATTCCGTTTCCTGGCCACCCAAACATAGAAGCCAAGTTCAGTAGGGGTCCTTTTTGTGGTATTTCACAGGACAAGAGGAAGATAGGCTAGCTGAGATCTGGGAAGAACATGAATGTCTTGATGACTGACTCATGTCTCTGATGCAACCTGAGCAGCCAATTTAACGTCATTCTGAGCCCTTAAAGTTATACTGAGGCATATGGCAGGGCTTATTAGCTCAGTTGTAACACTGCACTGGCTGCAGCTACCTGGCTTCTAAGTCCATAAGTCCAGCTGGTTTTGAGTGGAAAGAGGTTTTGCTGCCTGCAGAATTCCACACAGACATATGCTATCTGCTTGGTCCAGCTCTACAGTGATCTACAGATTAATCAACTGATTTTGAGTAATCAGTTGATTTGAATTTGAATAATCAATTGATTATTGAGCACTGGGGCCTTGGGTTCTGATCTTCCAAGCTCCGTATCTCTATGGGGGCAGCTCTCCCTTCAAGACCATGACTGCTTGTAAGAGCTGGAACAAAGGATGTGTCAATCTCAAGAAGACCAGCGAGCCCTAGGGACAACTTTGCTGGCTGTTTGCCCAGAAATTTGGAACTTGCACAGATCATGTCATCACAGCTTCTACTGCATAGCAAAATATTTCTCTGGCTATCAGCAAGAATATAATGACGCGATGTTGTAATATGTTTTCCTTCAGAGTGCCTTTACTTGGGAAAGACATTGAAACCCTATATATTGTCATTAAGAGTATGTAAAGTGATGTCTGTCCACTGTCGTAATGAACAGGGAGAGAAACAAAGGTACGTTGCCTAAGAGTAGAGATGCGTGCTGCTTGATCATGAGAATGACCCTTTCAGTCTGTGGAATCACCGTCCCCCCCTGGAGATTTGTTTACATTCCCACTGATTTCTCTTAGAAGATCAAGATGAAAACGGCTCTAGCAGGTTTCATGTAGATGGTGTATGTATCCTTGATGAGTGCCACTTCAGAAGTTGGCTGGCAGCATCTCCTATGTAAGGTCATGGGCTCAAGAGCGTGGGTCTCCAGAGCAGAATACCTGCAGAGGGCTGTAACTATGTCTACATGAAGTGGTTTTCCATTTCCTAGTGGGGATTATGTAACGGATGAAAATGTCTCCTTAGGCAGTTACCATTCTCTTTGTGCACATGTTTAGTATTCTGTTCATGTTCTTCAAATGCCATCATTTAGGTAACAGGAAGTAGTCAGGAATCATGAGATGAGGTTTGAGTTTGTATGCAGAATAATTAGATGCTCTGCTAGCCTGCAAACCCAGAAATATACTTGTGTTTTCCTCTCTCAGGTTTATTAATTCACAATAGTAATCAGTTATGCAAATATAAAAAGCATGCAACTTTCTAGCAGTTAAAGCTTACAGGGAGTGTGACACTTGATGACTAACTTCACCCATTTTATTTCAGAGGGAGATACAGTGTTCCAGGAAACGCGAAGATGGTTAATCCTCAAAAAGGATCGATGAAAAAGACTGTAGGAGTGAAGCAGCTTCCAAAACTAAAGGACTGATTTAATATTAATGCCAAGAATTTCCAATCACTCTTTTAAAAATTTAATTTAACTGAAAGTTTCGAAATTGAAAGTGAATGTATTTGTGCCGTATTATAATACCAAACACAGAGTGGCGTGTCTTCTTGGCGACCTTAATGTAAGTGTTCCTCTGCCTAACGGAGTTGTTCTGCTAGTTGCCATCTTTGTTCTGGTGATCTCTGACCATTTCCATTGTGGTTCTCATCAGTGATTCTGGGTGTCAGGGAGCTGGAAGCCTTGGAGAACATTTAATGTCTTTATACACTAGGCAGATCCTTGAACTCTTTGACTGGACAGCAACCATTGAAAACAAACAAGCCTCTAACATTTTTGATCTCTCAACCAAGAAGAAGAAGGCGGCAGATGGATATAACCTGAAGTATTATCTCACCACCCAAACCAGTAAATCCCAGATAAAATTCCATCCAAGGGCATCCCCATTCAGTGTAGGTAGCAAAGAGAGATGCTGAAGTAGTCTGATGTTGATACAGCGGAACATGCCTTGCATTTGGCTTTTAAAAAGACGGACAGCATAGTTTTACTAGCCAGTCTGATTTCTTACACGATACCATCCAGTAGAATCCCTTTACAGAATAAAGTTGTTTTCTATTCCATGAGCTTTCTTACTCTAGCAGAGAAGACAAAACACCCCCAAATCTAACTTTTTTAAAAGTTGGCTTGCCACAGATTCGGTGTTGACCACCACTTTCTGTCTGCACGGTGCAGAAGCACAGCACCATTTCCAGCTTCTTTAGGCACTAGTAATGGGTAGAAATGAAAGAAAAATTGAGCACTTTTTACTAACGATTCTTCAGAGCCTATCTTGTGAAGGGGTTGTTTCTTTTAAAAGCTATATACACATTATGTTTCCTGATACTGGTATGTTGCTCTTTGAGATTTGAACTCTTGGATGAACCTTTGTATCCACAGTCTGGGTTCCATAAAGATTTCTATGCATTCTTCCGTGGCACCGATCCATGTATTTTTAGGGTCCAAAATAGTCTTTCAAGTCATCTCTTCAATGAAAGTAGAACTACTTTGTATTTTCATTCTTAAGCGTGCAATTATTGTTGCAGTTTCCTTACCTACATTTTAGTCATTAAACTTCAGCAGAATTGTTTTAAGTGGCAACAGGAAAAATGTTTGGGTAATGCAGCTTCAAGCCTTTGGGTTACCTCTTAAAAGCTCTTGGCAGAGCAAATGTGATTGATTGACTGCCCTTTATTATTTTTAAGAGCATGCCTAGCTCTTTGCAGTATCTAATAAAGCTTTTTGCCTCTTTAAGAGCAGTACTAATAGTTCCTTATTACTGGCAGCATTACAGTGAGGCTGTAATTAAACTCATACAAAAAGATCGATGATGTCATTCTAAAATGCAGAGAAAGACGACTTGCAGTAGTGTACAGCATATTCAGTATGGAACCCCCATTTTTTCTCTCACGTAGTAGGAGATTTATTACAGATATTTCTGATGTTACCGTGCTGCACCTGGTATCCTTCTTTCAGATGCGGGGTGGTCTGCCTGGCCAGTTTTTTCCTCACAGTCACAGCTGAAAGCATGGCACAGCTGACTGGGTTAGCACTCTTCTGTTCCTGTTTTTCACATGGAAAATTTCCAAGTTTTGATTGTGCTGGCATTTGTCATTGTGGAGAAGGAGAGGGGAAAAAATCACCATAATGGTCCTATTGGCATAAAAGACAAGGGACATCTGCAGTAGTGAAGAATATCCAGTTCTCGGATTCATGCAGCAGACATTTACTACTGCTGTCGCTGAGTCAAATGTTAGTGCGCTCAGGTCCAGTGCCTATAGCACCTCAGAATAACTGGAAGCATTGCAAAAACGTGGCAGAACAGCATTTATTCACAGCAGGAGACTTGGACGCTTTCCTCATGGGTAAGTCCTCAGTGAGGACTTAAAGAGAGACATGTTTTTTTGAAGCTGTAGCATTTATTGGTACAGTTTGGTACAGCAGTGACCTGAGGAGAGGAGCAGACTGTGTCCTTCTTAGTCCCTGTCTCAGCTTGCCAGGAACAAGCTCTGGATATGAAACTCAGTAGTATGATAATTAGGCTCTAAAACATGTGTTTGACCATTCTAACTGTGTGTCCAGCTGTAATGTTTTCTGTGCAAAATGGGAGTGTAGTGATGTCTGGTTTGTCCCTGATTTCATGACAGGGTGGTCTTTTGTAATGTTGCTAACTGTTAGAAGGCAAATCCTCTCTCCTGTGAAGTCTCTGTGCATCATATTCTAAACAGTGGAGAAATCTGAAGACAAAAATGGGAAACTGAATTGCTGACAGTTGTGGTCAGCGAGCGAATGGAGCTGGACGTCAGAGGAAGACAGGATTAGAGCTGAAGGAATCTGGCCAAACTTCTTCCTGCAGCATGGAATGTAATTGGGATTCCAGATGTACTGGTTGTAGCGTAAGTGCTTTTAATTGATGGACCAAGAAATTTGATATCCTGACTCTTGGGGCTTGAGAGTATGCTTCCCTTACGTGGTCACTCGTGTAACTCCACTGATTTCAGACGAGTCATGATTTTGAGGTAACTATGGCATTTTAAGTGTTTACCCATATTGTTGCTGGAAGATATGAATTTAAAAAAATCAAATGCTGGTAAGCAAACATTTCTTATTTCCTGAAATCCCTTTTTGTTTTTTTTTAAGTCTCATGATTTAAGAGGGTACTGAGTCATGATTTTTCTTTTTAATAAATCAATATAGCACCACTGTATTCCTCTATGACAATAAAATTAAAATGTTCGCTGGATAGGCATTGACTGTGTGGTTGATTATTTTGACTGTGTGGTTGATTATTATGTAATTATGCAGCATAACCACAGACTCCAGAGAACTTGGGTGATGAGCTGCTTCATATTCAGGATATTCTTAACAATAAGCAGGATATTTCATTGCTTAAATATTTCGTTTAATGGGTTCACCATATAAATGACTAGGTGGTACAGTTCACAGCTTCCCTGATTCCTGTGATACTCCATTCCCACTGGTAAAGACGAGATGCATCATTTAGTTTTAATACTTTTCCAGTAGTGGAAGATGCTGCGCAGGCATTTTTAGAAATGTGATGGAGAGACAGTAGCAAGCAAATAAAGTACATAGATAAATAAATGAACCTCTGTGTTATTAAGCTTCTGCTGTTGCTGCCAGACTGGTGTCAAACGTAAACAGTAATTTGAACTAATTCTGGTTGGAAGCAGAAGTAAAGTGCGTGGATGAAAAAAATCACAGCTAATGGCAACAGTTTCCTCTCTGGACATACAGGTGTCACAGTAAGGGCAGACAGCTCTAGGCCGGGTAAGGAGGCTTTTCAAAGGCGGCAGTGTGCCGTTTAACTCAGTTTAACCCTCTCTTCCAATGACACAAACACTGTATGTAGTCCCTTGCAGGTTGCAGTTCTGCACTTCACTAATCTCTGCCCTAAGCTGCTGACTGAGAACCACGCAGAGCCCAAATGAGCACCTCAGGTCTGCAGGAGCGGCGTGCAGACGGGACCAGGCTTTCCCTGTGGTTCTGTGTGCCCGCCCAGGCTGCGCCTTCCTTCCGGCAAGAGCCACCAGCAGCTGAGCGGTTGGAATGGGTTTAACCTCTGAATCCATTCTGGGTGCTGCCTGTCACACAGGTGGCTTCCACCCCAGTCCTGTCCTCCACGTGGCGTGCGCTGTGTAGCTGGCAGCATCCTCTTAAAAAGACATGTCAAGACTCCATAAGTTTTTCTCACGCAGGAGATTCAAGGCGTGTTTTGTGTCCTCCAGCTGGCGGAATGGGTAACAGCTAGCTGGCTTAGCTGTGCCCTTGCCACTATTTGCTAGAAATTTCCTCTGGTGCTTGTGACGCTCTTTACCAGGCTCTCAGACTTCGTCCCATGGCAAGAGATGCCGGCACACCACCTGACAGGAGCGGGAAGAGAGATGTATGCCTGATGGTAGTAACGCTGTGAGAGGAGTTGCACTCCATCCACCCACAGCGTGGAGCTGCGGACTGAGGACAGTAGTCTGCCCCCCTTAGCACAGGGCTGTTTTGGGCATCTCCAGTTCCCCCTCTAGAAAGGCAGATTATTTGAGGGGGACTACCCCCAGCTGAAGTTCCTTTGCCCGTTATAACCAGGGACAGAAGAGGGCTGGGAACTGGGAACACAGTACTGACTTGCTTCAGCGCACCTAGCTAGGAGAGGCTTGTCAGCTGCTTGTGCTCCTGCCTGGGGGTACCTGGGCAGCTCCTAAGTCAGAGCTGGGCTTCCAGGTGGAGGCAATGCAGTTTCTTCAAATTTTCCAGCTCGGACTGCTCTGTTGCCACAGCCTGGCCAGTGCTTGAGGATTGCCGCCACTCCATCAGGATTCCATATCAAAGACTTCCTTGGTGCTGCCTTCCCTCATGGAAGCAGCAGAGCTTCATTTCCAGGCTGGTAAAGTTCCTACGCTCTGGTTCCCAAGTAACTTCCTCACCCCCCCCCCCCC
>JAVKLA010000026.1:1649804-1666559 GCA_034782735.1 Sagittarius serpentarius
CCGCCACGGCTGTCCTGGCTCCAAGGGGCGTGAGAACCGTGCGCCCTTCGTGTGGGTGCTGAGGAGAGGAGAGGAGAGGAGAGGAGAGGAGAGGAGAGGAGAGGAGAGGAGAGGAGAGGAGAGGAGAGGAAGACCATCCGTACGTCTGTGCTGTGTTTTCCACTCCGGGCCTCTGCAGCAAAGCACCAACTCTGAGAAGTTACTGTGTCATGCTGTGCTCATTGCTGCCTTAGCTAATGTTTCTTAATTGGTGTGAATACCTCTCCAGTCGCTGGTGTTTCTGGGCGTACCCACAGACCAGTAACGGGAATTCCTAACAATCCGAATTAATAAAAGGCTTGCCAGAGAAAGGAAAAATGCCCCTTTCCAAAGCAATCAAAATTAGAAGACCAAAAACTTGATATTACAAAACCACACTCAAATTCCTTGGCTACACTTTGATGCCTCGGCCATCCTGGGCTGCCTTGGTTCCCCTCACCGGGCCTGACTCCCAACCCCACTTGTGGGCAGGCGTCCTGTCCCAGCCTCGGCTGTCCCCGTCCCCAAGGAGGTGCCTGGGGCTGGGGCTGCCCCCGGTGCCCCCCGCCTGCCCTGCTCCTGGCTGGGGCGATGGGGCAGGCCCTGCCTGCCCTGCCTGCCTGGGGGACCCCCTGCAGCTCCCAGCCCTCAGTAGCAGAGGTCACTCGCTGCCCGCCAGCTCTGGTCAGATTTGCACTTGCTGATCGCGATGACACACGTAAGGACTCACTAAAATGCAGGAGTGATTTACTTTAAGCACTTTAGCACCTGCTGTTGCTCATTAAGGGATTATCATGCCCCAGATTGTTCCTGGCAGTCCCGTTTTAGCACATGGCACCTGTGTACGGGTTACCTCACAGCAGTGGGTTCATGCACTTACCCCATCCTCCCCCCGGCACTCCCAGACTTTGTGTTAAGATCTCACAGGTAACTTGAAGCCACGCATCTTGCAGGTGGGGCGATTAGGAGAAAATTCAACAATTATAGCAACATGCATGCATTTAATGTTAGAGATCAGCATTTGACAGCGTCTCATGATTCAGAATAGCAGAGCATTCTCCATTGTTGCCTTATTTTATCACTATGTGGACATCACTGCAACTAGCATTTCCTGAAAAGGCTAAGAAGAATACAGAGGTGGAAGAGAGGTGAACTTGTGCTAAGGCCTCCGCAGAGATCTGGCATTTCACGCTCTCCCCCCTGGGCTGGCATTCAATGGGGGGACTTACAGCAGCTTTCACAGCAGATATTCCAAAACCTTGGCAAAAAATACCTGTCTCGCTCCTCCTAGTAGTCTCCCCTGCCTACTTGACTGCTTTGATTGCTTGTTCTTCTGTTCTCTGGTATCTGCAGCACATACTTTCTCACCGCAGCATTTCGCAGTACTGCAAACTTATCCCTCCATCTCCTTTTATTAAAGTTGGTCACCTGCAAGGCTGAGCCGTAGACGAGTTCAATTATTATTTTCTGGCCTGGTAATTTCCCAGCACCCTCTGTTTCCTAACGCCCGCACTGGCCGCAGCAGTGCCTGCTATGCCCTTTTTGAACTGCCGGCCCTCTCTCGTCTCAGCACCAAAACTTTACTTAGAAATTACTTGAATTTTACTCCTTAGTTCAGCTCTACGGACTACTTCCCTGGTCTCAGGGGACTACCATTTAGGAGCAGTGCCCGTGGCATTTCCAAGGAGAAAGATACAGAAAATGGAAAGAAGAACACACTAACACTACAGAGGACAAACAGCACCCCGCTGCTTTCCCAGCCAAAGCTCTGATCATGTGCAAAAGCACCCCACCACCACCAAAAAAAACCCAACCCAAAACAATCCCCCCTAACATCTAAATAATGGATTTATGCAATGAACAACAAAACTGGTCCATACAAGCTTTGACGAGGTATTTTGAAGGAAAGTTCAGCATTTCTATAAAAACGCTGTAGTATCAAACTTCATATAAACTTCAATTTAAAACAAGCATTGATACAAAGCAGGGGAGAGGAGGAAGGGTACCCTATAAAAGCCTTTGAAAGGTTTACTTAAGAAATATCTTTGAGGGACTATTTTAAATCTGAAATCGTGCTCAGAGGCAAGGAAGATACTTCTGCTAGAAAAGAGGCTCGCTGAGGGCATAATTTATTTACCTGCAAAGATAAAGCTCAACAAGTTTAATGGATTGGTTGAATTCTCATACAAAGAAAAAAGAGAGAGAAGATGTTCTAAAGTAAACCTGCATGCTTTTGGCATTCCTTTTGAGCTGTGGCATGCAAGCATAGCTGAGGTGCTTGCCCAATATATCTGTGCAAAGAGTGTCTGACAAACAGCACCCAGTGGATTCCTGGACCCTTAAGAAGAGGGTGCAACAGAAAATAATACAGAATGTGTTGTTAAGGTTTAAGTTAAGAGCCAGATTTTCAAAGGACTTTACAGAGAAGATTCAAAGAGGGCCCATATTACATAGGGCTTGACAGTTAGGTGCCAGAAAGAGAATCTGGCACTGATGCTCTCTGTGCATTAAATAGGAAAAGTTAGAAATGGAAGGATGAGAATTGCAGCACTCAGGTGCTAAATGGGAGGAAGCCTAAGCCAGCCAGCCAGAAGCCCAGTCATCAGGATGATGACCAGGAAAGGTGAAGAGCTCCCTTCAACTCTGTTTTATTTCATCCAAACCAAGCTATTTCTGGGGAGAGCTTCCGTTTCAGTAATTGGCCACTTCATGATGAAATGCAGCTTAACCAGAAAATTCTGTGCTGTACTCCATTTCAGATCCCTCAAATGTCTTTGGAACCATTCAGCCTTTTGATAGTTTCTTGTTAATAGAGTTTTCCGTAGTGCTGAAATAAGTGCATCACTGATGTCGTTGCATGTACATTGGCAGCATACATGTTTTCCACAGTCGTCCAGAATTCATTGGTGTTTGACAAAAGGAATATTCTCTGCTGGAATGGTTAAACAAAACAGGTTGGTTGTTTGTTTTTAAATACCACTTTATGTTATGAAATATACGTGTACAAGACAACTGAGAGTAATCATAATCAAGCGAAAAGAAAAGGTCTCCTTAATAAGGGATGCTGAAGAGGTTCTGTGTAATGTTTTCACCCTCTCCCTGGCAAATCAATGCTTCTAATACGTACGTCTCTGGGAGTGATGCTCTTACCAGGTTAGTTCTTTCCCTTTGTTCCTGCCTATGAAGCATTACTTTAAATAAAACAGGTCAGTCGCCCTCTTCTGCTTTTTCACTGACCTTAAACACAACTGATATTAAAGAGACTGAAGTTGTGATTTTGACAATTTTAACAAAGCAGTGATAGCAAAAGTATTCTGTCTATGAGCTGATTAATCAAGCAGGTGACTCTCAGGAAGGGTAAGCTTAGGCTTCTTCAGTGTGTGCAGGAATAGCAGAAGATTTTCTCTCCAGGTACAACACTGTTATCAAATAAGCCTTTTCTTTTTGTACACTTCTTGTCCTGCAGTTTTAAACCAAGGCTGTGGTGAAAGCGTTAAAGGTGCCAATATCATAGTTGCATGCTAAAGTTACTTTGAGGCACCTGGCTCTTAACAGGGTAGTGGGATCACAAACCTGAGAAATGCAGACGGTTTTTGAGAAAATCTGCTTGAGTTTTCTGTAGAAAAGGTAGGAAATCAAAATCAGCCTGGAGGACATGTGCCATGTTTAAGATTGCAGCTTCCCTGGAATAAGGACACTATTTACTATGGAAAAAAATTGAAGCACACTACCAAATGTTGATGCTTATTGTTCTAACATATGTATCTTACTTGAACAAAAAAAGCACAATAAGAAATCTGTGGGAAATACTTCACAGCAAAGGGGTTTGATGACTTTTAATGAATCTCATTTTATTTATGAGTCTTGGTTTTGTCTTTGAATTTTGAGGTAGAAGGCACAATTTCATCTGCTGAAAGCGCTGTTTTCAGCACCAAGGAATAAGGGTGTTGGTTTCTGAGTACCTATGGCCATCGCCGTTACCAGTGTTCCCAGTGCAGTCGGGCTTGGCGGGGAGTGCACGCGCAGCATGCCTGCCCAACTGGAGGAGACTGGCACCGTATGAGAAAACTCGAGGCTAATACATGACAAACCACAAAAAACTGCAATACCTGTCATTTTGTTCTCAGGTGACAGTTACCTAACTGAAAGGGGATTTTTTTCTTGCATTTGTAATATGAGGATTTTCTTTCTTTTTGCTGTATTGTACCTTTAACGATCAGGTATCTTCCTCAGGAGGGTGGGTGGAAATTGCAGGCAAGCTGTACAGCTCTGTGGACAACATCCCATTCATCTGAGCTGAGCTCCTGGGAAAACATTTTTTGAAAGGAGAAGTGGTTGAGCTAAGAATAGATGCTTACTTTTCAATTTGCTTTCTAAAGGCCATTAAGTAATCAAATTAGCACCTTTGATTAGGAGGAAAGCTCAGTAAACCTACGTAGAGCTGGGCTGGTGTGTGTACTATTGAACACAGGGGAGGGAGCTCTGCATGGCTGGGCGTAAAGTTCCTAGTGATGGACATGCCCCGTTTACTCCAGCATAAAGCACTTCAGTGGGTGAATATTGAACAGCCCTTGCTTTGGCCTACGGTACCTCCTGAGGTCATCCGGCAGGTCATGATCTAGCCTGGATGGCCGTAATTCAAATGTCAGACAGCTTGTTGTGCCAGCGAGGCTCCCCAATGCTCTGGAGGTACTTACCTTTAAGGCTTCATTTTACTTACATGTTTCTGAACAGGGAATGATGTTATAATTAGGGCACTCGGCTGGGCTGTAGGAGATGATGATGATACGGTGACTCAATTTCTCACTTGCCTGTGGGATAACAACTGTTTCCTGTGGGTGTTGTAAGCACTATAATTCTGTCATGTTCTAGAAGTGTCTCCATCTCAGCATGACAGGCGTCACCGGTAAAAACCTCCAAATGAGTCCGTGCCTTCTAACTCAGAAAGATGAAACAAGAGAATTGAATGAATGGTGGAAATTGCGCCTGCTTGCATTTTTAGTACACCAAAAAAAAAAGGGGGGGATTATTTGAGTCTACTAGCTGGCCACCCAGCAAGATGTTATACCCGAATTTCTACAATGACTGGTTTCCTGCAGGCTGTAGACGCCGCGGACTGCTTCTGCCGCACAGCAGAGCCCTGACCCTGTTTCTCTCTGACAGCCATTTCTACCAGCCTCGACCAAGTGAGCGAGAGAAATAGTGGCAAGTTCATCAGTATCTTTCATTCTCCTTTCCTGAAGGCTAAACCTCTTCTCTGTAGGCAGGAAGACCTTCCAGTGGGTAAAACAGGCCAGTCCACCTTTGCGAGCAAAAGGATGGCCACAGGTGGAAATCCCTGTCCTCTTCTGCAGCATGCCGCAGGCATAATTTTGAATAAATGGCTTCAAAATCTGCCACGTTCTGCTTCAGAAATTGATGGAAGAAGGGGACCTTTTTTCTTCTTTTTTTTTTTTTTTTCTGGCATGAGAATTGGACAAAATCTGCTATTTTGTCCTAGCTGAAATCGGTACAGAACATCTATTATGACTGAATCATTGCCAAACAGCTTTGGGTTAGAGAGATGAGCCTGAATAAAACTGTTGACTGTACCGGCAATACTTTCAGTTCCCTCTTCATGACTGGCTCCCCTGCTCTGCCTTTCCCCATAACTTTTCAAGGAAAAAGATGGGATATTTGGTTCAGATTTCACATTTCATCCTGGTAGATGCAGTGAAAGAAGCCTCCTCTTGTTGCCCAATGTGAGACAAACACAAAAAATTAAAATACAGAATATTTTTATCTTAAAGCTGATCAGGAGCAAATGGGAAGCAGTGATAATTAATAACCTGCAAAGTGACTGGACTTTGTAAGGGGTTCTTTCCTGAAGGACTCACAGTAAGAGTTTATGCCTTGTAGCTTAGCTATAGCTGATTTCACTTTAAATTCTGCAGGCTTCTCAGTCTAAGCACAGAGATCCACCCACAAGAAACAGCTTGCAGACTCAGACCTTTAGCTGGAAGAGTTAGCTGACTTATGTCAATCAGCTTGCCGGTATATACTCTCCCTACTCTCTTCTTAAAATAGCAGTAGCTAGTTGAGAATTTATTTTCATGGGGGTGGGGAGGTGATAGGAATAATAAAATGAATTCATAAGCCTAGCTGTGCATCATGGAATATATCTCTTGATTCTTATGTGCATTAGCCATTCACATATGGTGTATGGCTGCAGAGTTCACAGTAAATACCATTCAAATGGATTTTGACATTTAAAGGTCAAGTAGCACCAACATTCATTGGAGAGGATGATCAAAAAAAAAAAGATATGTAAAAGTGAGCCTCAGAAAGAGAAATTAAGAGAATGATACTGTGATAACTTGCCATTTTGCTTGCAAGTTGTTTTGAAGGTCAGTAGGGAAAGTTTGTCTCGCCACTCACTGTGAAATATAGTTCTAAAACTGGCATATCAAGATGAGCCTCTTGCTGAAAAATGACTACAGCACCTATCTGCTAGAGATCAAATAGCCAAGGCACTTTGAAAAGCGGAGGAAACAACAAAGAAAATTATATGAGAGCGCTCTGCTTTTGCTGCCTTCTGCTTCCTTCTTCAAAGAGCTGGCACGTGAACTAACCTTGCCTGTGGTCCATGCTTTCCTCCATCTCTTCGCTTCTCTTTTATTCTTGGAATATATACTTTTTTTTCATCAGATAAGTAAGTGGGTAGTTTTAGGAGAATGTGGTTATTAAGCAAAGAGAGCCAACTGAGTTGTAAAGAGCCTCTTATTCAGCTTAAAACTCACTGACTTGTGCTGGCAGCGGGGACTGGATATGCACACAGCGCTGTCATTTGCACAGCGTAAGGGAAACAAAACATTTTTTTCTAAGCTCTTGTTGTTACAGTGCTTTTATAATAGCTACAGTCAGAGCAAAAACCTTCAGGAAGAAATGTAAACATTTTTCTAAATTTGTCCTGTTGCATAAGAACTGAAAAGTGAAACCAACTTTTCCCTCATTCCAGAACAAAAATAGACCAGAAGTACAAAGAGGAGATTAAACTCTAAACTTTTACTTGAAGTCCGTTTGTGATAAACACAGAAGTGTGGTTTCTCAGCTTCACACTCTCCATGTTTTTATGTTTGTAAGTCACTATTTGACACCTACTTTTCCACCCCATCCAGCTCACCTCAGAATCCGCCTTTGACAGGTGTTAAAATGAATCTTTAAGCTGGATTTTTAAAAGGCTGCCATTTAGCTAGATGGGAAGAAAAACTGCATGACTGTAATGACAGTACACATTCTTTCTCCCCCAGCTTTTGGAAGGATGAAAGGAGAGGCCTGGCTTCTTTCAAGGCATTTACAAACTTCCAGCAATGAGTTAGCAGGAAATGTATCCCCGCGAACAAAACACCATGACAGCCACTGCAGTGTTCCTTACAGAACTGCCACGTAAATCAGCAGGTCTGGTTTGAAACTTCACCACGTGTTGGCAGGGAAAAGAGGCAATGCACCTTAAATAACTTCCAATATGTAAGATTTTTAGAAAAAAAAAATCACAGTGGAAGGTCTTTGACTGGTAGATTATGATTTGTCACTGCGTTATGGAGCACGTAAAATGAAGGATAAAGTATTTTCAAATTCATAATTGTTACGGATGTTATTTTTACCAGGTTTCTAAATGCTGGTTTTACAATCCCGTATTTAATGCAGAATAATGAAAAGAGTAAAGAGCAAACATTACAGGTGAATGTTTCAATGTTAGTGTCTGCTTTGTAAAAGCCATAGAAGAGGAAGCAATATATTTAACTTGGTTTAACTTGAAAAAATTGGATCATGCTGAGTAGGGGGAAAACCAGTAAAATACATGGAAACAAAGTAAAAGGGAAGCAACGAGCAGGTCTTCTAGAAGGTAAATATTTGCTTTCTTTTTTTAAACTGTGGACTCACTTTTCTTTCTGATACACTTCCTCAACTTTAAGACTTATGCCTGCATGAATTAAAGAAAATATTACCAATAACTAGGTAACCCAAATGTTGTAATGTACAATTCCTATGAAAACTAGTTTTCAAGGAACATAACAGTTTTGTCTCTGAACTCCTCCACAGTGGTACAAAGCCAGGGCACGTGAAGTGAAATGGGACTGTGTTCCTTGGGAAGAACTTGCGCTGCTTTCTTGCTACCAGAAGAAGCCAAGATGGTGAGTGTTGTTGTTAATGCATTAAGCGACTACTGCAACACAGCTTGCTTTCAAGGGGAATAGAGATTCTTCTAATTATTTTAACCAGAAAACAAATTAAGTTATTACCATGACCAGCTGTTTGATCTCCTGCAGCAAATAAAGGGGGAAGATGATGTTACAGTAATTCTCCAGGCACTATCTGGTTATACAAGGTATATTCAAGACGGGATTTCTTAGACGGTCTGAACTCCTTCTAGGATGCTTTACAATATTGTACACCCTACCTAAAAATACTCCTCGGTGCTTAACCGATTTTTTTCCCATAGTTACACTGCAAAAACCCTTCAAAGCAATGAAAGGACTCGTAAGAGGCATCTAATGCCTGGACATCCATCACCACCAGCCCATGTCATGGCACGGAGGTATTCCTGACAGGTGTGGGTCCTTCAGGGCCTCTCTCCAGTCGTTCGTCTTCACTGCTGAGCGTCAATGCACCAGGTGTATCTAACATGCACAAGAAGAGGAACTTGGCAAATGCATAACCTGTCCCTTGCGACGAGTAATTTTTCTGAGTCTTATAACAGCCTGGGGCATTGGTCTTCTGAGTGCTGTTTGTGTGGCTGTACATGTCACTGTAAAGGCACCAAGTAGATCTATCGTAGATGCTTCCTGAGACTAAGTCCCTTGGCACCCCGCTATGGGTTACCTGGAGGTACACCCACGAGCAGCTCTGACAGTCGTATATTTA
The DNA here is from genome assembly GCA_034782735.1 of Sagittarius serpentarius. Lineage (NCBI taxonomy): Eukaryota > Metazoa > Chordata > Aves > Accipitriformes > Sagittariidae > Sagittarius > Sagittarius serpentarius. The sequence continues at coordinate 1,658,727 of JAVKLA010000026.1, forward strand.
TGTGTGTGCAGTGCTTTGCTCTCCAGAAACCGGGGCCAGACTTCTGTCTCAGGATTATCTATCACCTTCTCTAACAAGCTGGAACACGCTACAATACAGCTCTCAGAAATGTAGTAGAAACGACCATGCAAAAGCCACCAAGGGAAATTTTTCACTCATCACTTCTGCCAAAGGAGCTATGTGCCAACAAGAGAGGCAGTGCGAGACTGCAGCACGTCACTAGCAATACCCCAGTCAAAAAAATGTTGGTAGCGTACAGTGCCACTTCCTCAGACTCGAACCAGATTTGACTTAAGTGACCTTTTGTTTTCCATTCAAGAACAAGTGGGAATAATCAAATAAAGACGTTTTGAGCACTGGTGTGGGCTGTCAGTTGTCCTGAGGATCTTCCTGGGGACCTTGGCAGGGCTGGTTTAGAGGCAGCCTTGTTTTCTTTACACAGGTGCTCATCTTGACTTTCCCACCAGCTCAGCCAGCCAGCCTGCAGCTGAGCAATGTGGGAATGCAGAAAGCGGAGTAAAGCAGTTGCAGTTAAAAAGACGGTAAGTTACTCTTTCTTCTGGTGGTGGGTGAGCGCAGGTTGTGCTGATCAGTTCTTCATGCCAGCATCCCCCTTTCCTCAATGACTGTCTTAACTTCAGCCCTCACCCCTGCCTTTCACAGGCAGCTTTTAAAGCATACAGAATCTTCTCATTTCTCCATATTTGCAAGTTGAGCTTTACTAAGACAGAGGTTTTCATGAATGAAGGCACTCTGAGACTGCAGCATGACACAGTTGTCAGGGATACGCCAAAATCTGACTGGTCAGGATTTGTTTGGGGCTTTTATTTTTTCTGAGATTGTAAGCAGAGATGCACCATACTCATCACCGGGGCTGGGGCAGGGATCAATGTACAGTACAGAATATGGAGAGAACGCTGCTTCACACTGATGCAAGGTCTGCTCGTCACTCAAGGGCAAATTATCTTGCCAGTCTGAATCTAGTGGTTCCCAGCTCTTGCCAATGTGAGCAAGGGAGGAGAAAGACTGCTTGGGATGTGCTTCTGGAAAGTGAAGGAAAAAAAAGGGAAGAAAAAATCTGTTTGTACATGTACAAGAAGAGTGGAGGGCTTCTGGATCAACTACATTAATACGCAGTCAGATTTCCAGCTGCCAGGCCATAGTGACCTGTATCTGAACACTGAACAAGGAAGGTAACTACTTTGCTATGCTATAGACTTTTCTTGACTAAATCCTGTTACATGAAATCATGTTTCAAATATTACTTTGGTAAACTCCAGAAATCCTAGAAAGAGTTAGAAAACTTGGGTTTGGGTGGGGTTTTTTTTTTCATTTTCCCATGTTCGGGAAATTATCCAATTTATCAGCCTATAAGAGACACGATCCTTCCTTAAGTTGGGAGGATAGTCTGAAGATTCCCTCTCAAGGCAAGAAAGAGAGGGAGTTGCTTCTAGAAGCTGATTCAGTTTTTGAGGCAAGTGCATTTTCACTGAAATTTCCTTCTCACCTTTGAGAAAACTCAGTTGAGTGCCTAAAATTAATGGTCATAGATCTGCGTAAGGATGTGTGGAATGAAAGGGTATGTGGAAGGTAAAAAACACAAGCAAAGTGAAGGCTAGGTAGCTACCTGGCATGAAAGGACACCTGTTTTGTGGGGATATCTGGTTAATGGTTATTCAGCATAAAAAAGGAGGGTGAGAGACATGAGAAGTAATAAACCACACCCACATACACAAACTGTGAGGAGTAGGAGGCAGCAGAGACAATCCTGAAGACCGGAGTGCTGGGATCACGGATGGACGGGCCACTGCAGGAGCCGCTCAAGGCCTTGAGGGGGTTCAACCAGGACTTGGTAACTGAGAAGAAGGGGTGGGGAGAGTGTTTACCATGGCTCTCATGGGAAAGAGCAAACTTCTTTTGGGATATCTGAGGAGGCTTGTGGGATCGTGTAAAACTTTTTATGGGGTGCTTGAAGGGACTTGTGGAAAAGTGTAAAACTTATTATGGGATGTTTAAGGGAAGAGAAAAAGGTGAGGGAAGGAGGGACCAAGATGGATGTGGAAGGAACAAGTATGTGCAAATGGAGAGGAGAGATGGATAACAGGGGCCAGATATGCATAAATAAGTTCTTGATCATATCCTCGTCTGGACAAGCCCAGCAGCTGATCAATGCAGTCTGTCCTGTCTTCTTATTAAACACTATTCATTACTATTTTCCTGGCTGAGGATGCTCTTTATTCTGTTTTTCTATGTTTGTGTGTATAAGACAGGAGGGAACTACAAGCCAGAACAGGGTGAGAGGTCTGGGAGCCAGCTACTGGAAAGACCACAGGTCTGGGGGCCAGGCACTGGGAGCCCCGGGGTCTGAGAGTGGGGTCCTGGAGGGACCATAGGTGCAGATTTGTGTTTGTGTGAGTCTGGCTGCTGGCTGGCCCCGCCGTCAGGGACTGTAGTGGGCTGGCTGTACGGCACAGGGAGTGGGAATCCTCCGCCCTGAAGCCGTCCATTCCAGCTTCCATCTAGCAATCACAGCCCAGAGGCCTACAGGCAGGCAAGCCGCGGGAATGGACTCATACCACACAAGGGTTCTCCGGAGAAGGTGGGATAATGCTCTGCACAGGTTAGACTCTCTCCACCAGAGTTCCTGCACGGAAAGGACTACAGCCATACTCTCTAATGTATTGTATAGTTTGCTTTGAATTATTTAACCACAAGAAGTCAGTAAGAGTAAAAGTGAAATAATAAACAAAAGGTAACAAAAATACACAGTCTCTGTCCTGAGGCTTGAGCTAGGCACAAAAATGTAAGCACTAGTAATAGGTTACAAGGTCACTTAATTCTGCTTCTTCTGGCGCTGCCAGCAGTTCTTGTCATTTGAAAATGCCTCACCAGTGTCTCCCAAGGACCTTCCTTCTCCTTGTTCTCTTCAGGGAATACCTCTTCTGACTAACCTTTAAAGGGTCTTATATCTTTCCCCGGTCAATGTTTTGAAGCACTGTAGAACACAGTTTAAAATATGTGTATGTAGAGAGAGTGAGTTTGTCAGGGTAAAGCAAATTTTGCAATATGCTAAATTAAATTCTTCAACGTTATCATATAAATGTGTTATGTTAACTATCTGGCTCTCTGGGCAGGGTAAAATTCTACAGGTTTTAGTTTACTCAGGTTATATATGGCATTACCAGCCTAAATATAAACTGAGAGCTAGAATTAAAAATGTATTGAATTTTCATTAGAGTAATGGCACCTATGTGCCTAAATTAATCTTAAGTGTAAAGTACTGTTCAGGTAACCTTTTTTTTTTTGTTTCAGTTGAGGTTTGTCTAAGTTAAGCAGCTCAGGATTTGTCCCTTGACATCTTTTAATATACTGAGTAAGAATTAAGTGTGTGGGTTTCCATCACCTTGATTACCCTTGCCATCAGCAGGAGAAACTGTGCTGCAAGTAATAATAGCAATAAGACGACTATTTCCTTTTTTTTTAATTTCAGGCAGAGCACTGTCAGTTTGCAGAGGGATAAAATTCATGCCGATAAGAAGATTAAAGGTTGTTTAGACTACCATCATTTGTGGTCCATGGAGAACTTGAAAGCAATATATTCTACTGGTGATACCTGCATAACTGGGATAAAAATACTAGTAACATCTTGCTTTCCTGAAATGGTTGTAGCTACCCATGCCTACAGGCAGTAAATAAAGCTAAGTGTCACAAAGGAGAACAGACATCCGGCTCGCAAATAAGAATGTCTGCTCTAAGAAGCTTGAAATTTCAAAAACTAATTGAGAATATTTGTTCAGCCCTACATTTCCTCCTAAAATGAAATAACTTTACACAGCTGCCTTGTCAAAGCAAAATGACATGTTTGAAGCTAAAGAAACCTGAGCTACTGACCTTCTATTAGTCGAAAATACTTGCCGCATGGGGAGCACCAAGGGTTATTTATTAGACTCACCAGTTTCATTCGGACATTACTCAGCAGTAAGTAGAATGCAGCCCTGATGGTTTGCAATGCTTCCAAGAACCATCTGAATGAAAATCTCTTTTCATTGCTTTTTTTTTGTTTGTCTTTGGTTTTGTTTTTTTTTTAAATCTATGAACAATTCAGTTCATTTAGGGTTGAATATAATTTGACTTAGGGATTTGAAAGAAACTCAGGAACCTCATGAAGTTCAACAAAAGCAAATGCAGTCTCCAACCTCTGGAACAGAAAAACCCCGGGGAACCAACACAGGCTGGGAACCAGCAGCTGGAAAGCAGCTTTGCAGAGAAGGGCGCAGGGGCTCTGGCAAACAAGAAGTTGCCCAAGAGCCAGCAACGCACCCTTGTGTCAAAGGCAGCCAGCAGCCTCCTGGGCCGCATCGGCATGCATGTCCAGGGAAGCAATTCTTCCCATCAATTTGGCACTTGTGAAAATGTGTCTAGAGCACTGTCTTTGGTTTTGGGCTCCCCAGTACAAGAAGGATATGGGCATACTGGACTCGGAGAAAAGAGGAATACTGTAGGCTGGAATCCATCTCACTTTCCCGGCCCTGAAAGTCAGTGTGGAATTCAGGTGTCCACCATGTTTTTATACGAAGCCTACCTAGTACTCTTTAAAGAGGGTTTTCTACCTGTTAGGGCTTTTTGAAGGAAACCCAGTGCTCTACCCAGTTTGCTTTATCTTGATGAGCTAATCATACTAGAGATTACATTCATCGTCAATGCGCCAGCTCATACTGAAGTTCAGAATTTCTTGCCTTTGTCACTGTTTCATGTCCTTCGCTTTGGCCAATTCTTTGCATACTGGCAATCTGGTTACCATCACAGAGTCCTCCTTCAGTTCTAACAGCTGTCGTCCCGTTTCTTCAATTAACTTCTATTCTGGACTTAGCGCCATTTGATTACAAAAGCTATGTGATTACAGTGCAGGCAGATTATCTGGGCTTTTTTCCTCCCTCTTCCTTTCACTGCTGAAGACTTTCATACACCAGTTATGTGTGCAAAGATTCTGACATTTCCATGAGCTAATCAGAATATGCATAGGGACACTCAGAGGATTTTCTTCCCTTTACAAATGTTTAAGTGACACAGTCACATTGGGGTGTTTTATTCTAGGAAACAGAAAAGAGTCCCTGAAAAAGTTGTTTATTTCTCATACTCTGAAACGTTATAATAATTATTTTCTGTTTAAAAATACTCAAGAGGAATTCTTGCTGTTGTAGAGTGAAGTCAGTCGTTAATTATTTATATTTTCTCCTTTATTCAGCTATTCTTTCTACATAATTAAGAATTCCTTCCCATCCAACAAGAAGTCTGTGTTCCAGCTGAGTTTGGGTCTCCTAGAGGGAAGGGGTTTTTTTGTTATTGCTGGTTTTTTGTCATCCCCTGCTAATATCCTGTCGTCCGGTCAAAACTGAATTTGCAAAAGGCTTCCAGCAGCAGAAAAGTCTCTGAAGCTTTGCTGTAAAATAATGCATACAATGTACTGGAAAACAATTGAGCTCACAGTGCTGGAATATAAAATCATAGTAACAAACCACTAATGAGTTTGACATACTAAGTCCAATATTGATTTGAAACAATTTCATGTAGTTCTTGTGCATTGTCAAAGTCAGAACTGGATGTAATAAAGAGGCTAACACAATTAACTTATAAAAGTGTATAGAGTGAAGAAAATAATCACACACAAGTTTTAAATGACTGATAAATATTTGGTCAGATTTCATCTCATTGTGGTGAAAGCCTCATCTGTTTTGCCTGAGAATATTGTGACATGCCTAAGAGCAATCAGGTACCTAAAATGACTTAGTATCCAAATGAAGAACTTCTTTGGAAAAAAAATACATTTCCTAATTAGTTTAACTCACTAGATTGCCTGTGGACTGTCAGTGCTGATGTGAGGAACTGGCAGTTTCATGCACAGGTCGATACGGATTCTTCTAGAAGTCACCGAAATGGAATCTGAAAATAGTCTACAAATATGCAGAGCGTTGTCTCTGCTGAATCCTGGGGCAATCATCACGTAAGTTAAAAGAGCACAGAGAACAATCTAGATTCTGGCTGGAACACAGGATGGAAGGCTAATCTGAACATTACTTGCATTTTAAAATCAGTTTAATTAAATTAATGAACACAGTTGAATGGACACACTTTTCATTTCTTCTTTTTTCTTTAGTTTATAAATAAGGCAGTATGGCAACACCAGTCAGAAAAGTAATGTGGGAGTCGCATATACACAGCATGCTTCTGCATCTATCATGTTCCAGGAAATGAGGACCCAATACCATTGAGTAAATCTATTCCTTGTGACATTTTGATGGTTTTTTGTTTTTTTTTTTTATTTATTTTTTATTGCTGCAATATTGTAGGCCATAGTCAGAGATATCAAGATTTATTTTGATGTCTCCTACATGGAGTCCCTATCAGAAAACAGCATTAGCAGGATGTTCTCAAAGAGCTGTTTTTGAATGGGCTGCCAATCTGAGATAGCAGAAAGGACAGACTCTATTACCTTATGTAGTATTATCAGCCATTTTGTTCAAATGAAAGGTTTGTTGTCCAGTTTATTCTGTAGTACCTTTCTGTCTTTCTGTCTTCTTCCTGCTTTGCAAAGCTTTTTACATACTTCTCATCCTTTTTTAAAGACTTGTGTGAAGAATATGCTCTACACAATATCGTTGTGCTGAAAGTTTTACTAAAAAATCAAGATTTTTGTGGTTTATGGCCAATTCAGACAACTAACCTGTTACACTAACTGTTAATTTTAAATTGTTTCATACAACAAAAACATTTAGAAGACACAAATGATTTCCAAATATTAATTAGTTATCAACTTATTTTTCTGGTCCTGTTAGACTGTAAGCTCGAAAGTGTATGTTACAGAGCCAAACATGTTTAGACAAAAGCAACAGGCCAAATTCAGACAGATGACGCTCAGCCAGATTCTTCTGTATGGCTCAGTAAGCTTTTACTGTCTAATACTTAGATCATTTAACAATGTTACTGTCAATTTTTTTTACAAATTTTCTTTTTCAAATGTGAAATTGTTCTTTTCTCTGTGGGGATCACATAAGAATTATTGGGAAACAAAGCTATGCTTTTGTTAAGGAAAACTACAATGAAGGAATGAATGTTCATGATTAAGAAATGTAGGGGTTCTGCTACTCTAAATTACAGCCTATCTGTTATCCAAACCTGGTATCAGTTACATAAGAAGTTATATCTTGAGCCACCTAATTTACTCTACATTTTTGCAATGCTGGATTAATCTGAAATACAGATATTTTGCTGGTATCACACCTGGTCACAAGGGTGGAGGTTGAATACTATCATACACAACTTAAATCTTCATTACCCTATTTTATTTCTGAACCATTCTTGATTTTGGGACTGCAATAGCCCCTGAAACTGTTGAATAACACAGTAAAGAAATCAAAGAAATTACTATCTTCGGTGGTTTTTTTTCTATAGTGTAAGTTTGGCATGAACATGCAACTATTTAAATTATTTTTTAAATTATTGTGCTGGTTTTGGCTGCGGTAGAGTTAATTTTCTCCATAGCAGCCAGCATGGGACTGTGTTTTGGATTTGTGCTGGAAAGTGTGTTGATAATACAGGGATGTTTTAGTTACCACTGAGCAAGGCTCGCACAGAGCCTTTGGAGCCTGGGAGCTCCTCACCCCACCCCACCAGCGAGGAGGCTGGCAGGGGTACAAGGAGTTGGGAGGGGACACAGCCGGGACGGCTGACCCTGACTGACCCAAGGGACATCCCAGACCATACGGCGTCATGCTCAGTGTATAAAGCTGGGGGAAGAAGAAGGGAGGCGGGGGGGGGCGTGTGGAGCGATGGCGT
>JAVKLA010000026.1:1673980-1698945 GCA_034782735.1 Sagittarius serpentarius
GACATGGACCTGCTGGAGCGGGTCCAAAGGAGGGCTACAAAGATGATCAGAGGGCTGGAACACCTCTCCTATGAAGATGGACTGAAGGAATTGGGGTTGTTCAGCCTGGAGAAGAGAAGGCTCTGGGGAGACCTTATTGTGGCCTTCCAACACCTAAAGGGGGCCTATAAGAAAGATGGGAAAAAGCTTTTTAGCAGGGCCTGTAGCGATAGGACTAGGCGAAATGGCCTTAAAGTAAAAGAGGGCAGATTTAGACTAGATATAGGGAAAAAATTTTTTCAGTGAGGGTAGTGAAACCCTGGCACAGGTTGCCCAGAGAGGCGGTAGATGCCCCATCCCTGGAAACATCCAAGGCCGGGCTGGACGGGGCTCTGAGCAACCTGATCTAGTTGAAGGTGTCCCTGCTCACCGCAGGGGGCTTGGACTAGATGACCTTTGATGGTCACTTCCAATCCAACCCATTCTATGGTTCTATGATTCTTTTCTTTTCCTGTTTGTCTCTCATTATCACCGATTCTCCCCAAAGTATATCTTCTTATGTCTGGCTTGTAGGCAGTACCTTGTCTTTCATCTTTATATAACCATTCTCCCCCTCAGTTTTCAACACAGCAGCCTGTTTCTTCCTTTTCTTCCTCTCAGCTCCCACATGGCAATCACACTCCTTTGCTACGTAGATATGCAATCCCTCAATTCTCAGCGCATACACTTATCTAACTTCTCTTAAACCCGGGAATATACCTGTTCTGCTTTTGTTCCGCTGGGTTCTACTTGTGGAAAAATGTGCTGGGACTCCTTATGTACCTAATGGAGAGCAGAAAGTATTTTAAGCTCTACTGTCTTATAATAAAAATATCAGATACATTATTTGTTTAGGATATCATCACATAAACCTGCTCTACTTACAGTTTGGAAGACATACTGCACGTTATTGTTTTCAGTTGGCACACTGTGAAATATAAATGGGACTGACCAAACATGGGCAGTAATTAGTACTCTTTAAAACCTGTAATCACAATTTTCATTTTATCTGGCACATAGTTGTGAGAGTGTATGACAGCAGATATATATGAGAGCACACATTCCCACTGATAAGACCAGTAACTTTTTACATGCCTATTACCATCAGACACAGTCATAATACTCTTAACGTGCAGCATATGTTTTAAAGGTCTATCTTTACGTTTTTTCCTTTTTTCTTCACCCACCCTTGTGCTTGTTTTATCCTTTCTCACCCAGAAGCTTTGTGGCTCCTCTCCAGTTTGAGAATGAAAAAGTATGAACGCCGCAAACTCTGCAGGGAGTTCAGGAAAATCGTTATTACGACATTGTTACCTGCAGTTTTCATGGCTTCTTACACAGACAGAACCACAGAAAAGCTGCTGAATCTAGGGCAATTCTTCCAGCTTCACGCTATACAGTGTGTGGCAGTGGGGAAGCTGAAGGACTCGCTATGTATGTCCAGCAACAATGAAGCTATCCCCGTTTAATGAGAAAAGAGAAAAAATCATTTTTTATCCCAGATGCTCAAGCATCCATCTTACTATGGAGTTCAGCCTTAGTTTGTTTAGGGACACTTCAGCTCCCTTGCAAAACACAACCATCAGCTTCTAACAGTATTATTTTATCTCATAAGCCTGCCAAAAGCACGTATTTTGCCATAGATACATTTTTCAAAACTATTCACACAACTGAAAAGTAATTATTATTCTGATTTTTTCGTTCTTTCTAATCCACCTTTGCCCTTTGCTTCCATTTCCCTCGTTCCCTATTTCCTTTTGCCAATGGAAAGGGGAGAAAACAGAAAACAAAACATGTGGGTATCTCCTGGGTTGAGGTACCCACTGTTTGCTGGACTTTCTCTGTACAGCATCACCAGGGATCAGATAAAATATGGGATCCCTGGAAACCACAGTCTAGGCAGTACATTTTTGAGTAACAGGTAGGCAGTAGGGTTATGCTCTTGCATGCTATCTGTAAATGTAGCATAACTTCAGCAAGCCAGAGGAGAGTGTTGATTATTCTGTAGTCTCACTTTCATACTGGAATATGAAGTAGCATAAGAAGACAATTTTCCTGCTAAGACTACAGATGTTCGGGGAATATGCTGAGCTGCCAAAGGAACACGCAGGCATAGCATACATAAATGGATGTGCCTGGCAGACATTTGCTAAGACAGAGGTTTTCTGCACCGGTTTAGCTTTGTATTCTAAGGACATGAAACTCAGACAATTCAGTGAAGCTCAATTCAGCATTAGCTCCTCTAAAGTATGGAGAAGCACTGGCAACCCAAGCACTTACATTTTGTTGTCTGAACTTTCAGCGTGTTTTTGGCAGTGCTCAGGTGGGGACCATCCATCTTCCCCAGAGGCTCTTCAGACTCCGTGGAGGATCACTGCCAGCCTGCTGCCCTCAGTGAGCAAGCCGTATCCATCAGCTGCCTCCTCACCATCTGCAGCCACTGGAAACTGTAATCAAATTGGACAAGAGGAGAGAGCTCAAGTACGCTGAATTCCTTAAAATGGTATGAAATTAGACAGCTAGGTAGAGAGAAAGGGTATTTGTGTCCATGCTGAGGAAAAGGTTAAGCAGCTTATTCACCATTGACATCAAAGAATCAATACAGGCAAGATGTGCTCCCAACTGAACTCCATTCATTCTGCTGCTCTGGGAATAATTTTTTCAGCATGTCTAAAGTGTGAGGGAACTTTCTGCATCTGATGATAAATTGTGCTTAATTACTTTTACATTATGGTGATTTTCACCTAGCTAAGTGGTTATCATGGTATTGTGCAATGGATTTATCAGTTCTTCTGGATTTATTCCCTTCTGCAGGTTTGATAGTGTTTTAGTAAAAAAAAAAAGTCTAGGTTCTTTACTAAGAATGTAAATTTTAATAATTCCTGGCTGATACTTTTCTTTTGCTTTTGAGGCATTCTTTTTGCATGTTTTGTTCCTCAAAACATATTTAAGTAGCTGAACTAACATGGGAAACAGGTAAAAATGTTTTAATTCCTCAACAGCTGCTATCTACCAACTTCTGCTGTGTACCAGCTTATATAATCCTCAAATCTAAGATGCTGAAACTGGAACTAATGATCCTCATAACATATGTAAGATATTTTAAATAGCAAACTAAAAAGTGCTAAAGGTCATTATATATATTTAAGTACTTAAGAATAAAGAAAAGGGTGGTGGTTTTTTTTTTCTGAAGGATCAGCTGGCAAATTTTACATTGCTTCAGTTTTAAATAAAAGGCTTTAGACTGCTGCCAGACAGCAGTGGAAAGCTATGCTGGCTCTAAGAAGGAAGCTAGAGCAGAGGAAATATTCACATACTAACTTAAAAGAATCACAGTTAAACCATCTGAAACTAATGCATACACAGGATACTGAGGTTGCATGTTTTTCTCTGCTATGTGCAAGAAATAATAATTTATATTAAGTTACTTGCCGTCTTAAAATGATTGAGCCTCATGTTTTCTGCATGGTTTAGTACTTTCAAAGTGGGACAAGTAATTATCTCTTACATAATAAACCATCTGCATGGATATAATTAAACATTTGCTCAGTTGTATTTTATATTAAACCAGGAAAAGAATGTGGTTAAGCAGCATCTATCATGCAAAAGATGCCAAAATCAGCTGAAAATCCATCTATAACATCCTGGTTAGTTGCTAAGCTTTTGAAGGGGTCTTGAATAGATCTCAAATGTGATGCTGCATAACTGAGGTTGACATGGTAACGTGCATAGTAAGGAAAATCTCAGCTTTATTAGCAACTTCATTTTAATTCCCTCCCCTTTTCATATGCTCCCCTCAGCTTCTGGAGTAAACGTATCTTAAGAGCCCTGATTGTAACTCATAATTATTTGGCATAATTAAGATGGTGCGCTAGTCTTTTATTTTGTAGGCAGCAGAATAGTAACAAGTCTATGAGATGAATCCCTAGCAGCATTTTTTAATGACCATGTTAAATTTAGTGCTGTTCTGAGAGAGATTATGTGTGTTGCTTGGTTAATGGGATGCTTGCTATATTAGGACTGATCTGGCAGCACTCTGCCAGAGGAAGCAGGCAGAAAAGAAGAGATTTCCTCAATACAGCTACTCTAACAAACACACAAGCCATTAAGGGTCAATGGCTAGAGTCATAGGCCCTGAAGACTCTTGCTGAGCAGACAAGACCAGAAGGGCCGCAGCTTGAGAACACAGGCTGAAGGAATGATAGCAGGGTAAAAAGAGGACCCTGTAAGACAGAGGCAAGAGCATGTTTACAAGAACAAAACCGAGACATAGTCAACACTTCTGGGATATTTGGATAAAACTGAGCCTTCATAGATGACCATCACAAATTTGTAGGTTTTAAAGTAATACAAACACATCTTTACATTGTTTTAAAATAATTCTCTCCAAAAGCTTTATTTCATTTGCAAAGTAAACAATACTTTGTTTTTAGCAAGGTTTCATATCTTTATACATTCCTTAATTATCTTCTTCTGTGCATGAGAGAGCACTACAGATTGGTGTATGGTGTGGGATGTGTCTGGCACCTTATAGCGTGTGACTGAGAGGAGGGAGGGAGGGAAGGAACTACAGAGCTAGGATATCATCTGAGGAACACGATAGTCAGAGCAGGAAAGCAAAGTGCTACGCTGCATGAATGCATGAGGTACCGGCAGAGCTGAAGACGAGAGGCAGGATCTGTTTCACTGTGTGACACTTGACAGGTCTACTGGATACAGAGTCCCAGAGGTACTCAAACTCATCCAGCCTTTTGGGTAAGTCATGGAAGATAAATGTAGTACTTCAGCTCCGAAGCTGATCGAGGGACAGGAGAACTATGAGATTCCACGGAGGATAAATAGAGGCAGACTCGGAGTGACCAAAAAAAATCTTAGCTGAAGCTTTCCCTACTACCATGACCTTGGTCACTCTTCAACCCCCAAAATAACTTACCACTTAGAAAAGTGAGACGTTATCATCACACTAGAGAGCAGTGTTGTGGAGTGAGAAATGAGTGTTTGTCACCTGGCTTTACAGGCGAACCTTGATTTACCATGGAAATACTGACATCACTGTGAGAGATCTCTGACAAAGGAAATCTAATCAAGGAATTAGAAACACTTGAAAAGAAACCTGATATGTGAAATAACAGAAAAGATCATCTTCTTCTCTGAAAACTGTGTAATTAACAAGATTGAAAAGCGGTTGAAACTAGCTTCTGGATCCATGGTGGCTCCACATGTCTACTTAACATCTGATTCCGTCCACAACAGCATTCCAGAGCATCAAAAAACCTAGCCATTTTTCAAACTGACAAGTGAGTTTTCTGTTGTTCAGATAATTCTAAATGTAATAACCCTGATAGAATTCAAGTGAGGAGACAAACAAGAATAATTGTTTGGAGGCAGTTTCTCCTAGGCCTACACCATCCAAAAGGGAAGAAAGAAAAGAGAAATTTTAATCTCACTATCTACTGCAATATCATAAATTAATTGTTAAGCTTAAAAATGCTCATTTTCCACATGGACTTGCTTTATTGAAGCTTCACAAACTTAAACCGTGCATGATTTAAGGTTCTTTATTTTAAAGCTATAAAGAGGTGTAATTCTGTTTATGTAAAACAGCCCTTCATAAATTTTCAAGGGATTTGTTACACTAAACTTTCCTATACTAAAGCAAAATTAATTAGTTCTTCAAAACAGGAGACTCTGAATTCCACTTTCATGGCAAATTAGGTTTCGCTTTGTTAGCATCTAAGAGCATGTGGATTAACTTGCTTGATACTACTTTCCTTCCCATCAACAATGGTTTGAATGTAATCTTAAGGTTTGTGTTTGAGTTCTTTCTGGTTATTAATGCTAACAGCCTCTTTTTATCAAAATTCATGTTTAAGACTATATGTGAATATATTTCACGTTGACTCCACCTAAACTTTCAAAATGTAACTACATGGACAAGCAAAAAAATCGTTACCTGGTGATGCAAAACTGCCAGCTACCCTGTTCTCTTCTAGGTCTCATTAGTTTCCCCACAAAAACATAGTTACTGTCTAGATAATAGTGGCCCTATTTCTTATTGAAGGACTGAGCTGACAGTCCACAGTTTTAAAATTACAGAAAACATTTATCTACCCCAGCCCAGAGCTTTTGCCTTGCCTTTTCTAATGAGTAATGCTAAATAGCAGCTCTTATGTTTAATTTTGAATCATTCCAGATCATTATCATTTAGACTGGCTAAAGAGTTTTCAAGGTCAAGTTTTTAATGAACTTTGGGGTAATTCTAGTTTGGTGCAGTAGAACTGGAGGTACCTGGAACTGTCCAGAAGGGTAGTGTGTTGGGCAGGTTTCAGTTTTGTATTTAGGCTTCTAAGATCTGAGTCCAGTTTTAGGCATTTAATTTCTTTCTTTGGGAGAAGGAGAGAAGACTGTTGGTTATGTTTACTTGCTTTCTCCATTAACTGTTTAGTTTATCTCAAAGAGAGTCTCTAACTTTCATTCTTTTTCCTCTCTATGTACTGTTTTGGTTATCTCTGCATCCCTGACACAATCTGTGGTGTCTGTGGGAATATTACACTTTGATCTGATTTTACCTTGAGCCATGTTACGACAAGAGTTACAACTACTCTTACAGTATCATTGCTAATTAAAGCAGTCCGCTCTATCAGACATAAAACTGTTACTACCTGTATATTTACCTTCATTTTTCTTTAGCAATAAGGTATTTAGGACTGGTATCTGTGATCATTTTGTTTGTCTTTTATCTGATGAACCTTACAGCAGTGCACAAACTTATGGTGGCTAAGTACACCTGAATTAGCATCAGCAGAGATGTTATTGAAGAGTACTTCTCTAGACCTTATATTTTCAATAATTTGGAGAGAAAATTATTTGCTGCTTAACATCTTAAAACAATACTTACTATTTATCTGTGCAGTAATGGTATTAGACAGTCAGGCTGAAATCTTTCAGATTACCATGATAGTTTGGAGGTTGAATCTCCTCTAAATTAATGAGAATTGGATTTTCAGCCATAATGTAGATACATCTTTAATTAAATGTCATGAAATCAATTCTACCTGCTGCTGTGCTTAGCCATAGGGTGGTCGAGTGGAAGGACTATCAGTAAAGGAGCCTTTTCAGACCACATAAGCAGTAGACCAGGATCCCTCCGTAGTACACAACCTGCATGAGCAGAGAAGTGGTAGTCTAGTTAAAGCAACAACAGCCAGCGCCTTACACCCCTAACCTGCAAATGAACTGCGGAAGAGGATGGCATCCAAATCCTCACTCAGAAAAGATAGGTGCTGCCCAAAGAATCTGATTCTGGTTGTAACAGGGGGTATGGAACTCAGCAGACACTGCTTGACAACCTCATATGGCCAGTGCATCACATAAAGTGGCAACTAGAAGGTGAAAAAACTACTCCTATACAGTGACAATTTGAGACACCTCCCAGGCCACTAATGTCTTTCCACTTCATTTCTCCTCTTTGAACGACCTGAGATTTCCCCCGTTGTTTCCTGTTTACTGCCCTCACACATCCTTTAGTGATTTGGGATGTCCTGGCTGATTACATTCCTGAGGATGAGCTAAGGTCTGTCCCTCCCTCTCCTCACAAAATCCCGCCTCAGCTACCGTGATGTTCCAACCCTCTTCTGACTGACAAGACGTGCATGGCAAAAGAATTATTTGGGGATTTACTTCAAAAGCGCCAATAGTTGGTGCAGAACTTCACCCTCTAAATTCTTTTGGGAAGCAGGTTCTTTTTAAAAACAATGTTTGTAAAAATTGTGTCCCAGCCCTAGCCCCTCTAACTTATTTTTAAAACACTGGTAAACAAAACTACCACATATGCTGTTCTTAGGTGATTCAAAAAAATGTGTACAGTTTGTGCATTTAAATTCATAAAACATTCCAGCTTTCTCTCAAAATGTCAAAGATGGTCCCCAAATCCTCAGCTTAGAGCATGTGAATACTACCGAGACTGAGCTGAGGTTATTGTGAACATACATATTCTAAATTATTTAAAAGGCTTCTGCCAGAGGCTAGCAGTCAGCAAAGAATATCAATTTACTTTACTTAGTTTGAACTAAAGACCAGCAAGAATTCAGATCCTGCACTTCATAATTATTCTAATTCAGCTTCTTGGCAACCTGGAAAGGAGAAAGATTATAGTAACAGTTTACTCAGATATTTATCTTACTATACGTCATGACAATGGAGAATATTTTGGAGATGGATAGAGTTGTTTCACAGGTAGGATTTGGCCTGTCACATGGGTAGTTAATTTATAATTGATAAACCAAAATGACAGGGGTTTAGGTTCAGTTTGTTAACCAATACAGGCAAGCAAATCAAATCAGACAAACAGCTCTTTAAACATGCCCTTAATAACATCTGAAATAGTAGTATCTGAAACATCTCAACAATATTTGCAAGAAAAAAATTAACAGACCGAAGTCTGACAAAGCATGCTGGAGGTCTTCTGTTGACATAGTTAAAATACCCATGGAGTATCAAAAAGTGAAATACCATGATTTTCCAACACAAAACGTGTTCACTTTACAATGGGACCTCTTTCCAGTGGACAAGCATGTAGAAATAACTTTAAGAATATTTTACCCAATGACCAGCATGGAATTCTATCTGCTGTATGCAAAGAGAGCTAAGTCTATAGTCCGTTTTTCAAAGGATTCATTTCTTGAAGAAGTCAGTTATAAGCAAATAAACGAGACAAAAAAAAGTCTTCAACGGTGAACGATTTATTGTAAATCTGCACAAGTGAAATATCAACAACAGACATATGAGAGACGTCAGTGAGAAATTTTATAGCCAGAAATACTAAGGACAAAGAGGAATTTAAAAAAAAAAAAAAGTGAACAAAATTAATCCTAGAAAAATCATAGATCCGTTACTAGAAGCAAACAGTTGAAACTGTCCATAACAATGCAGAAGAGGCAGAAGTATTCAACAAATGTTTCTGCATAATGCAGTCCCATCCCAGTCATGAATGCCATATGTTTTTGCCTAAAATAATATGCAAATAATTTTTAATACATGGGTAGTTTTACTCTAAAAAGAATTTATTACTGGTCTGCCTGAACAATTAATGTTGCTATTCAAGAAATTAAAGAATATCGAAGAAGTATTAAAAACCTGGATAAAGCTGGGTTTACACTAGGATTTGGACAACACAAAAAAATATGACCTTGATTATATAATTCTAGCTATGTAAATTCTAGCTATGTGTAATTCTAGCTAGGTAAAATAACAGAAGGCCTGATACGTGATGTAATCAATACAGAAAATGGTTGTGTAATTAGTGCCGATGAGCATGTCAAGTTGGGTAGATTTCTGGGTGAGATTGCCAAATATGATTGAGGAAGGTGACTGCATCGACATACGCTTCTGTAGAGCAACAGACATACAGCAGTACATCAATCTAATTAAGCGATTAGCGTTACACAAAATCAGTGTAACACGTAATAATTAACTAAAAACCGGCTAAATGACAGCTCTCCAAAAGTAACTGTAAACAGCTAATCATTATCCCTCGGGTAATTCTTGAGGAATTCGCCTGTCCTTTTTCATAAGCGAGTCTTTCCCAACGTGTTTCTGGCGCCCGGTGCCAGGACTCGGCCGGCCCACCCCACGCCTCTGTAGCGCCCAGCCGGCTGGTGCAGCTCCAGCTGCTCAGATCCCTGCTGGGAGCTGGCACAGGCAGTTTGCTGAAACGGGCATATGCGGCCGTGCTAGCACCGGTCCCCTTGGCCTGGTTTGGCATCCTGAGAGCTGCGTGCCTCCCTGACATGAAGTGGAATGAGCTCTGAACACACCCTTGACATCGCTGCCTTGGGGGATTGAGCCCCACGTTTTAGAAAATGCTGTCCTCTGCTACTACATAAATTTATGAGTGATCTGAAGAAACATTTAACAGCATTAACGGTAAAATTTGCAGATGACATAAAATGCATAAAGCACTAAATAATGCAAAGAAAAAAACAGTTTTTCTGTAGGGAAACTGACATCCTTTAGTAAGCCAGGATCATTTGAACATGCTTTTTGAGACAGCTGAATGCAAGGTCATTCAGCAGGAACAAAGAATGTAGGTCACGTTTAGAAGACTGGAGACTGTGTCCTGGAAAGCAGTGACTCTGAAAAGGATTTAGGGGTCACAGTGGTTAGCCAACTACAGAGAAGCTCCCAGAACAAATTTCCAAGGCATTTGGTACAGCCTTCAGATACAGGAGTGTTGGGTGGTGACATAACTGCATCCAGTTCTACTGTACACTTTTGACAAAGGTGCTTAAAGATTAGAAATGTTCAGAAAAGCACTGTTGGAATACCGTTAGATCTGAAAAACCTGATTAACAGTAACGGACATGAGGAGTCCAAGTTAGTTACTTTATCCAAAGTGGGATTAAGAATCGGCTGTATTGTGTTTTATAAAGTTGCATTACAGAGGGCTCAGGAAACACACAGTATTCCGAAGTCTGGCCAACGAGGAAAGACAATTTTGTATTAGCAAAACAGTACACTCTTTTAACAGGGCAACTATATAACTGTTGAAACAATTTACACAAGCTTTGTTTCTATTTAGAATTGCATTGTTTTAATTTCGGTTGAGGACAAACACATGAAAAAGGTAAAGGAAAAGTATCTTTTAAAGTGCTTTAAAATGAAAAGCACAGCAAGTGTGCATGACAAAGGCAAACAGACTGTACGGTATTGTGTTGTGTCTTCATGTTAAACACACAACTGTAACCGAACAAAATAACACATTTTAAAGGATACTTTCCTATTGGGTTTATACTTTAGTATTGATTTGTAGTGTATCCTTTTCTTTTGACCTTTATGATTTGTTTTTTAACATAATCAGAATGAAGATCTTTCTTGAACATCTGTGAAATATTTTGCACACTTAGGCTAGACATAAATAATACATGTCAGAGAGATGTAAACACCAATGGGAGAAATAAATTATGTACGTGAACACAGGGCACTATAGCTAAAGTAATGAGCTGAAACATAAGAAACTTCCATTAACCTGATCATCAGAAAAAAATTCCTTATAATTGAAGGAATTCAACTTTGAAGAGATGTCTCCTTTGGGAAGTAGAAGCCCCATTACCTGAGACATTAAAATGAACTGGACAAAAGAGCAGTGAAGAATGTTAGAGAACAATCCTTTGTCACGACCATGATAGTCTTTTCCATCTCCAATCTTTGTGATCTCCTGGTTTTTCTTATCATTTAAGACCATCATGAATATTTTATTTGATTGTTGACCTACAAAAGAAGTGGTTTAAAGAACAGAATTTTAATGAAAGATTACCAGAATTCTTTTCAAATTAGTTTCCATTCTCCCATCAAGTATACCAACATGACCAATACCGCCGTATCTGGTATGTCTAAACACAAAGAGATTTTCAAACCAATAGACTAAAAAGCAATATAGCTGGTGAAATACTCAGTGTGGAGGTGCTCAATGTTTAGGAACATGCATCTGAAAAACGACAGTCTTTAGTAAAGTGCCTCAGCACCCATTGACCATAGGAGAAGAATTAAGTGCCTTAGAACAGGATCCACAAAAACCAAGCTGGGTGGCAAGAGCATGCTGAGGACAGAGCTGTACATTGAGTTCTGAATCTCTTTGATGTTCAGGTATTTTGATGTTATTACTCTTCTGAGCAGAGGTTTTCCTGAAAGTTTTAGGTGGTCGTTACTGTTTCAAAAACTAAGGAAACAAGTGTAGCCAGAAGACTCCTGCCACTGCTCTACAGTGATTAAAGAACTCCTCCAAGACAATGAAGACACAGAGACAATCAATTTTTCTCCCTTAGGGAATCTCCTGTCTCCTAAGAGCCTATCTGTGGACTGTGCTAGGGGAGGAGAAAAGGAGTGCTCCATCCCTCTCTTCTTTTGAGCCTCTTACAGTTTTTGTAGACTGAAGGCTTCGTTTGCCTTCAGACAGATTAAGCAGGAGCCTCTATTCTGATTAGAGGTCTATCACTGGCAGCAGGGCACCCTGGGCTTAAGTCCCTGCTCCACTGATTGTTTCTGGATTTATGGATCTAAAACACATAAACGATCTGTAATACAGACACACAAAGCCATCTTTCGTCCTTCCCAACGGAGTGCCCTAACCACGAGTTACAGACTAATTCCCTCTCTCTGATCTAATGCATTTTTAATTCTTTCACAGTACAAAGTGGAGCAGCTTCAACAGAAGGGACAGGCTGTGTTTTCTTCCCTTCCGTGTCCCCCTGGACTGTGGGCTGTTTACCTGACAAGTAAAAGAGAGCTGAAGTCTTTGTTGAGCAAAGGAAAGCAAACCAGGTCCTTCACCTCGAGAATGTTTTAACCACTGAGATTTTTACATTAAAATGAAGAATAATCAAGCCGTTGACTAGAAAGCATCAGTTATGGCTGAATTTTTGTGTGAAGGCTGAGTTAGCAAAGGTGCTCCAAGATCCGAGGGGCTTGGGCACAAGAGAAGCGAGTCGGTCAGACGAAGCCTGAGATGCCTTTGGGCGAATACATCTTCTGGGAAATTTAAGAATAAAAACTGTATCATCTATGGAGGTTAGTCACCTCCAAGGTCAGCTCTAACTAAGTGAGTCGTGTGAGGAAGCCTGGCTCCAGTTTTGGTACCTAAATTCCACGTCAGCCCCGCCTTCAGCACCCAAGCCCTGACACAGGGCTTTGGGGACTGGGGGGGCTTTCAGTACTTCGGGACCAGGTGAACCTCATGGAGATGCCAAGTGACACATTTGGTAAAAAAATACTTCTAAAAGCGCTTTTTGGACGCCGGGCCAGGGCCTCGCAGGACCGGCAGCTGTCCCCCCCCGCCCCGCCAGGCACAGCCCGGCCCCGTCCACAGGCGGGTCCCGATCGGGCACATCTCACCGGCCGGGGCTCCCCGGGGAGGACGGAGGCGGCGGGCAGGCAGCGACCCGCGGGGCGCCCAGAAATTACCTCAGGGGGAGCCCACCGGGATAGTAACCGACCGTCCCACCGCGGCCTCTCCTCTGCGGCCCCCCCGCCCGGGGCTGAGGCGGGCAGCGGGCTCCCCTGGCAGCCGCCGCCCCGCGGGCAGGGCGCGCTGCCGGGGGCGGCTCCGGCCGTCGCCCCGCAGCGCCGCGGGAAGAGCGGGTCCGCATAGGGAGACAGAGAGGGGGAGACGGCGGCGGCGGCGGCGCCGCCCTCTGGAGAGAGCGCCAGGGAGAGGCTGGTGTGAAGAGCCGCATTTCAATGAGGGCCGGGCTAATGCAAATCACTGCAATCGGCAGCGGCAGCAGAAGAAAGGCGAAGCAGCTGCAGCCCGGGCTCCCCAGCAGCGCGCTCCAGCCAGGGGAGGCG
The DNA here is from genome assembly GCA_034782735.1 of Sagittarius serpentarius. NCBI lineage: Eukaryota > Metazoa > Chordata > Aves > Accipitriformes > Sagittariidae > Sagittarius > Sagittarius serpentarius. Next base: position 1,687,340 of record JAVKLA010000026.1, read on the forward strand.
TAACAAAGGCAGCGGAGCCGCTTTCTGCGGCAACTACTGCGATTAAAGGCGGGTGGTCGCCGGGGCAGGAGGCGGGGGGGAGCTGCCGCTCTTTGGCCGCTGCCCATTTCGAGCCGCCGTCTTCCCTCCGCGCCCCGCCGGCAGGTCTGAGGGAGAAGGTGTCCGCCAGGCTGCGGAGAACAGGTAAGGGCCGGGGGCTGAGGCTGAGGTTGGGGCGCGGCCGTTGGGCGCCCGCTGCGGCGCGCCGTGCACCTGTGCCCATTGTGTGGGGCGGCGGCCTCCACCGAGCGCCGCAGCGCTGTCCCCGGGCGGCGTCCGCCTGGCTGCGGGAGCGCGGGGCCTGAGGTGCGGGCCCTGTCCGCCCGCCCCTGGCAGCCCGGGGGAGCGCGCTGGGTGCTTCCCCCGTGCGCCCGGAGGCGAACGCACCTCGGTTTTGTCACCGTGACGGCTGACGCTGCGCTCCCAGCCCGCAGCGGGGCTGAAGTGCTTGATGCCGCCTTCAGCCGGCCGGTTGGATTTCCAGCACGTTTCCCCTACCCCGGCAGAAGAAAAAAAAACCCCTTTTTCTTGGAGCCGCTGCCGCATGTACCCGCGTCTTCCCCCCCTCCCCGTGACTTAGTAGTCAGTCTGCTGCTTGGTCTCTGCTCTTCGCTGGGTCCCAGCCACATCCCTGCATGATGTATTTTATTTTTTTTTAATCAGCGTGTACGGTTGTTTCATGTAACTGCTCACCCACACCTGCATTATAAATAATTCTAGGTGTATAGGGTGTGAAGTGTTGGGCATGGTGGTTTTCCAGGGGTGTGTCCTTTCATTTTTATGTATCTGTTGTGTATAGGACTATATATATATGTATGCACACATACAGAAACATCTGATCAGATCAAATTGTTTAGGATTTCTTTGTCTGCTCTGACCTTGTGGTTTGAACATGCTTTTCTGTAAATAGCAGGACTGTGGTGTTCAAGCGGAGCTCTATTTCTGTTTTAAAGGGCGTAATTGGGAATTACAGCCATTATTGATTAAAGCATAAGTGTGCGGAAGAAAGGGCAGTGACTCGCACTTCTTCCTCCCCCATCCAAAATTAGTAAAGCTGAAAGTCTTTTATAAAAGTATATCTTCATGTAAACTTGTTTTTCCTTTTGTGTGTGTGTGTGGGTTTGAGATGGTTTGAGCAAATGAAACAGCAGACCTAAGAAAAAATCCATTTTTCTTGGCGCAAGCATTGCTTTTGAGATACAGTTTCTGGATTGTGAGTTCTGGAATTGTTTAAATCTGGATAACACTTTCTCATTGGAATTAGGAATGAAGTAAAATAACTGACATATTTTTTTTTAACATGGAAATGGTGGTGGTATAATCTTGATCCTAAGCTGTGGCCACTAAGTGGTATTTTGTATTTAACCTATAGAGAAGTGTCAGTGAAACGCCCCAGCAAATGTTCTTGTTCTTTTCACTGAAGTGGGGTGTATGTGTGTATGTATACCGAGGAGGAAAAACGTAGATTCGTCTTTTTCTTTTATATGTGTATATACACACACACATACACTGCGCCATATATATGTTATGTACCTTTAAAGTATTTACAAATATAAGTCTTGCATATATACATAAGCCCATGATCCTGTGCCAGTGTAACAAAATAAGCTGTGAGCTGTAACCAAAGCAGGGTAAGTAATTTCCACCCAGGCCCCGCACTCGTGGTGGTTAGCCTTAGGTGGCTGTTCTAGTCAGGCACGTGAACCCGCTCTGAGAAGTTGCTGAGCATATCCCCTACAGCTTTGCAGCATCAGGGTCCAGCTGTATAATCACTGATTTAATACAAACTTCTGTAAGCTAAAGAGCATCCGAAAGTCTGTCTGTATTTCCTCCTCCTGTTTTACAGCTGGTCTGAATACCTATTTTTCTTAATGGTCACATAGTTATGAGTGGTTGAAACAAAGCTTGTGATTGCTATTTTTTTTCTCTTTTTTTATTGGAAATCAATGAGAGAGACCACTTCTAAATTAGGTCTGTGTATCTGCGCTATAAATAAACTTACTGTGCTTTGCCGTTCTGCACACAACTGCAAATCTAGGAGGCTCCTAAATTATAATAAATGTGTTATGAACCTAATGATCTTTTGATAATTATAATTTTTTTCATATTTTTGTTTCCTTTATCTGTGAAGATTAATTTGCAATTTGTAGTATTTAGTCTTGTCTTGGTTGCAAAAAGGAACAGAAGTATCTACCTCCTTGATTTCATTTCAGAACGTGTGAACTTCCATTTATGTGAACCGTATTGAACAGCTGGGATCGTTTTGGACAGAGCTGATGGGATTTTGTTGCTGCCAAACATGGGAGACACCAATTGCTAATTTGCCCATTGACACTGAATTTATTACTCCTTCAGTGATAGTTTTGTAGGCAAAAGAAGCTGTCAGCCTTAATCTATTTGGATATTAGGCCTAGGATATTAATAATGTCTCACAAATGTTACAGAGCACTAAAGTGGCTTGCTTACTGAAAAATACTAGTTTTCTGTCTCCCTCTAATCTTTTTTATTTCATGACGTTTGAGCACTTCTGTTGGTTCAGAGTATGCAAAGTATTTGCACAAGGACAACTGAAGTAATTTATTACATAACTTTGGCTGTAGGGAAACTAGTGCTTGGAATATGCAAGGACTTTTGAATAGTGGGCTTGACCCAGTAAGTGGTAGTCCTGATTCTCATTGCCAACGTGCAACATCTTTTCCTCTGAGAACTTCTTAATTGTTTACTTGTTGGTGACTGGTTGCCCTTCTGAAATGGCACCTCTTGAGATCACGGTTGGAACAAACAGTTTAGTGGGGGTGAATAGTCTAGAAGGTAGACTGGACTCAAATAGCACTTGAATATAACATGAGGAAAAAGTAGAAAGTTGATGCATTTGTTCTTTTTTTCCAGTAGCTCAACTTCGTCACCTCATTTTCAGAGTTCTTACTGAATTTGAACAAACACTTTTTAATGTTTGCATATTGTTAGCAGTTCGTTTCATGAGTGGTGTTTCTGCAGTGTACGAAAGCCTGACTGATAAACTAGGTTTTATGGAACGGCAAGAGAGTTAGCTGTAAAATGAACATGTGAACATAGCATGGTTTCATTCAAACATTTTTCTCGACCTGGAAAGTAGCCCTCTGGAAGTGCCATGTATAGAACGTGAAGTCTCAAAGCGAGCTCCCTTAAAGTGTGTAAGTTTCTTAAACTTTTTATCTTCCATTATGCATCCCTTAGGTTGAACTTCAAGATGTCCTTTGGGAGAGATATGGAGCTGGAGCATTTTGATGAGCGTGATAAAGCGCAGCGATATGGCAGAGGGTCCCGGGTAAATGGTTTGCCCAGCCCTACTCACAGTGCCCACTGCAGCTTTTACCGAACCCGTACTCTACAGACCCTGAGTTCTGAGAAGAAAGCCAAGAAAGTTCGTTTCTATCGTAATGGAGACCGGTATTTCAAAGGGATTGTATATGCCATCTCCCCTGACCGGTTTAGATCCTTTGAAGCTCTCCTGGCTGATCTGACCCGAACTCTGTCTGACAATGTGAATCTGCCCCAGGGAGTGAGAACAATCTACACGATTGATGGCTCCAAGAAGATTTCCTCCTTGGACCAGCTAGTAGAAGGTCAGCAGTAAGATCTGGAGGTGTAAAGTTATGTTTGAGTCAGTGTTTGTTTGTCTAATCTGTTAAGGTTTTTGCAAATAGGTAATGGTATTGTTGTTTTTTTTATAGATAAGGGAAGGATCTTCAATGGTATAACTAGAATTGTGAATATCTTAAATTGTGCCATGAAATACTGTTGTCTTGCTGCTTATTTCCCGCCTGCTGAAAGTGTCTGACCTTTCCCTTTCTGTTAACCTGGTGTTCATAGTCCTAGATCTTGAAGATGACATCTGCGCTTCTTTCGAACTTGCATATTTAAAAATGCCAATGAGAGTTTAGTCAGTTAAACTTGACAAGGTCTGTGGTGCTGATGAAACCTACATGAAATTAATTTCTGATGGATTTTTTTTTTTGAGCCTGTCTGTACCTAGTGAAGAGCTCCAACTCTTCCCTACATGTAAATATGCCTTAAATAAAATACCCTTCTCTCATGGAGTGGCATAAATGTAGGCAACCTGTTAAAAGAGTAATGTAGCCACGGTTCAGCTGGGGGAGACAGGAAACTTTTCTCCCCTGTAGCATGTCCCTTTTCCTCTCCCCTAGTCCATTGGCATCCTTACATTGCTCTTGAATAAGGCTCATGTACCTGCAGTATAAAGCATTACCAGTGATTTGGTCAGAACTGACGGGTCTTGGTCACCGGCAAACGTCGGAGATGCCAGTCACTAATTTGCCCATCGACACTAAATTTATCATTCCTTCAGTGATAGTTTTGTTGGCAAAAGAAGCTGTCAGCATTAATCTATTTGAATATTAGGCCTAGGATATTAATAATACCTTTTGCAAGTATTACAGATCACTGAAATAGCTTTTCTAATGTAAAGCGCTTCTGGCTTGCAGTGGGTTTCTTTTTCTGTGTGTAGCTTCTAGGATAAAACCCCAGAATGTGTAACGTCTGAAAGCATTAACTACACAGGACCATAACTGAGGCTATGTTTTACCTGTAAAGTTTAAATGCAGGTGCTTTTACTGCGTTCAAAAAAATGAAGGTGGAAAATTTTTTTCATCATTGCTTCCATCCTGCCCCTGGCCCCAGTGTGCCATGGGCAAGCCTGTAAAGCATGGATCTGTAGCTGCTGGACAGCCAGTTTAGAGCTGTAACAGAGATTGTAATTTGTTTATGATTTTCATTTTTAGCACCAGGTGAGAGAACTTGCAGTATCAGGATGTAATGAGAGAATCAGAAGGCGGCTAATGTGGGGAGAAAAGAAGAGGGTAGTTAATGCTGAATAAGGTTCCTGAAAGAGGAGCACATCTTTGCATAGCAGGTGTTCAGCCACTGCTGAGTTGTCTCCTTTAGGTGTCATAGCAGAGGAAAGCTTTTTAAGGAGAAGTTTTGAGAATACGATATTCTTGATAATCCTCCTTGCGAAGGAGAGTAGGAGATAATGTGAAGATACTTAGAAAGAAAATTGAAGTGGTGGCATTGTCGATGTATGGTTTTGGGGGTTAGGACCAGAGGTTTAGTGAAATGGAAAGGAAACCTGTCTTAAGATCAACGTTAGGAATTCCAGGGCAGAGTTAGAACTGTATTTGTCAGAGCAATATTTAATTGGTGGAGAAAATCAATTTCTGGGAGGAAAGACCAATATTAATCAACATCTGTTTAAAAGCAGTGTTTGTGCATTTTATTCTCTGTAGTGGTATAAATAATTGTGCTTGTTTGATTGGTGTGCTCATCAAGAAGCAAGTATCATTGATGTTAATGTTGATTTGTGCAGTCTTTTGCTGTCAGTCAGAACCAGCTTTTGAAAATAAAGAACTGAATGCAGAAATAAATTCAGCAACCTATAAGACTGGTTTATTTTGGCATCCTAGAGAAGAATAATGGCAGTTATAAATCAGTCAGTCAAAATGAATGACAGTACAAGAGCATGAGTTTATTTTAAAGAAGAGCTTTGGGAGGTTTTTTTAGTTCTGTGGTGCTTTATTCCATACCTTTTCAATGAACACATCCTCCCTTCCCATGTATAGTTCAAGTTGGACAGTCTTTTTTGCTTGTGCCGTGAACACTGTGGGATTTACAGAAGTCAGTCTTTGTGTGCAAGTAGAGAGCTACATCCCTGTTCCACCTGAAAGGGGGCTTGTGTCTATTTGTATAAAACTACAAGGTGGGTTGTTTTGTTCTCTTTCCCTCGTAGAGCTTCACTGTAGAGTACAAGTTGATATATTATTATTAGCTCAGTGATGGTTTTTACATAAGCCCCTTCCTCTCTTTGCTGTACAAATTTATTAGAGTTTGGCTAGTCTGGTACAGCATTAATTAGCTTGAAGCTGTGCTTTGTGTTTAAATAGCTGGAAAATCACTTGATTTTTGCCTCTTGCCAAATGACATTTGTGCTCAAACTATTGAAATACAAAGCATTGCTTTCTTCATGGTGAGACTATTCCCTTACTGTATGAATTCATTTAATGACTGTTATGAGTTTAGATTCTTTTTTTCTTTTTTTTTTTTTCCTTGAGGGGGGAGGCAGGGATGCATTGATTTTTAGTGATTGCATTGTAAGGTAAATGTGTAAGGCTTTGACTTGGTGTTGGGTTTTTGCCTTTATGCTTGTGAGGAGGTTCATGTATTGTATGGGAAGGTAAGAGTGCGGTAAGACAGAGAAGTAACTAGCTCCTAGGGGAATTAAGACAGCAGCCACTGTCTTTCATCCCAGAGCTAAATACATAGAACTGCATGAAAGATAGTCCCAAAGGAAAAAATTGTAAAGGACCTGTTTTACTTCAGTAACATTTCGTTCTGTCCTGTGTACAATTCGGAGCTGGCATGGCTGTATGCTGGTGCTGTAGGTTATTTTCAGGTGCTTGGACACATCTTCCCTAGTGGCTAATTTTGGGTTTTGGTCGTTGTGGGTTTTTTTGTGGTTTTTTTTTTTTTTTTGAAGACTTGGGGCATGTGAGATTTGTTGGAATTTGATAACAAGGGGTACGTACTGTTGTAAAAAGTTTCACAGGCTCTGTAACTTCTGTCACCTTAGATGAATGACAGAAAGCAAGGGATTCAGGTTACTTTCTTTTTGTCAGACCTGATGTTCAGGACCCTCTTACCTTTAAAGAATGGTTTCCAAAAGTGACATGACTTTTTTCCCTAGGTACGACATGTAATCAAAGCATTTAGAAACAATAAAGATGAAGTTGCTCTTAAGGCTAAATCGTCTAGCTGTAAACAAAGTCTCAGGAAAGGACTAAATGCCATTTGCTTTTCCAGAAGTGTACCATCTTTAAAGGCAAAGGTGGTCTGATGGGTCTTGCCCCCAAAATTATCATTGAACAGTGTAACACGAACAGTAATAGATTGGAATGAGCAGGATAACTCTGAAACGGAGAGTATTATTTACAGTTTGTTTGGGTTTTTTAGGGGTCCTGCTATGTGGAACAAAGACCACCGAATCAATCCATAGCCAGAACTGCATCCCTTTCTTATTAATTTTTGCTGTAATATTACCTCAGAGTCTTGGGTATGAACCAGAATCAATTGTTTTAGGTTTCCAGAATACCTGCCACAAAAGATGAACCCTGCAGCAGAGAACTGGCAGTCAAAGACAAACCAAAAACCCCAAACCACAAGGCTGAGAGAGTACTGGGAAACAGTATTGTCACGTGCCAATATTGTGTGCACTGCCAAACTATTGTAAAGACTTGTATGTGTGCACGCACGTTTTGTGTCGGCATAAGGGCAAAAACAGTTTTAAAGAATAACCTGGAAAAGAAAAATGAATGTTTCTCAAGGAATACCTCGTAGCTGCAATCCTCACTGCAGAAGCAGTTTGAAAGAGCACAGATATACCAGTTTTAAAATCTGGTAACGGCTGTAACTGGCTAATAACTCTTGGGAGATGGGAACCTCGCTGCAGTGGCAGAGAGATGATGGGTCGCACGAGGACTGGGGGAAGGCTATTGCGAGTGGAGGCAGGCAGTTTGTGCGTGATGCAGCAGAGAAGCTGCCTGCCAGTGGAGGGTTCAAAAGGGGGTGTCTCCTTGCTGAAGTGGTGGGCTGTGATGGAGTTCCTGACTTTTTTTGTATGTGCGTCTTGCTGCTCCCACTGTCACCTCATTCCTCTTCTCTCAGCTTTTCCCTCTTCTGCCTCCTTGACTCTGCCACCCGTTCCAGCAGTGCTGGTGAGGCGCCCAGGCAGGCCAGACTGTAGGAATTGATTGACGTGGTCTGTGATGCACTCTGGAGCTAATGCTCTTTCTTCTAAGTCATGCCTACCTCAGCAGCTGGGAATTGGCGGGCTGGAAAGATTCATGGGCATATGTAATATGCTATCAAAATAGTAATAGTAAATTATCTGTTTGAATGTTTGTAAAGCTGAATCTATGTGGACGTTTGTTTATAGGATTGAATTTACACTGGATATTTACCATGGACTTGATCCAGGGCTGTCAAAGTTAGTGAAACTTGGACTGACTCCTGTGGCAGAAATGCCTGCAATCCTTATATTGTTTAATAAACAAACAGCTGAACAATCCTGTTGCATAAAATGATAGAGGGTTGTTCTGGCAGTGTTTATTTGATTATTTTATTTAATGAATTTGAGAAGATTCATCCATTAGCCAGTTGATTCACGTTGCGTCTTCTTGGAAAGTCCAATGGTTTCTTATTCTAGGTGCTTTCCAGTTATTTTTTTAAAGCATGTACAATGCCTGTCTTGCTTTTAGCAAGACTGTGGAAATTTGAGGGGGCAGAGGGGGAAGAAATATGTCTTTAGTTTTTCACTTGGCTTTTGATGAGGAAAAAAAGAATTTTTAGTCCTAGCTGAGCAGAAGGAATGATGTGCGAAAGTAGTCCTTTAAAAGGTCTGAGGAGATCTGATTTAAAGTTTCTGGTGCATCTGATTGCTAGGTGAACATGGGTAGGTCAGATTTATTTCCTGTAGATGCTCCATCTCTTTTGCACTGTTGCGTTTTTTCAGACACTGCAGAAAGACAAGGCAGCAGTAATGTAGTTTAAGTAGGTTATTGCTCTATTAACTAACACATTTGGGAGCTATCAGGTAGTAACTTATTTGGTTCAGGTCATCTTCCTTTTGCAACCTGCTCTGCGTGGTGAGGGATAGTCAGAATTCTTTGTCCTTTCCCCTGAGAGATTGCTTTTCTGCCTTTCGTATGTATAAAAGCCAAAGGTGGAAGTGAAGACGGGCAGGGGTGCCTGTTGCACGGGGTGCTGAGGGTGCCAGTCCCTTCCCTGTTCTCTTGGTCTCTTTCTTGCCCTGTCCGTCGGGGAAACGGACTGCAGTGACTGACTGCTGCACGGAACATCCTCGCCACCAAAGTGTGCAAGTACTGCGGTTCCCCCACCTCTGGTGGGCTTGTAGATTAACTTTCCTTTCCTGGTATGTACTCTGCTACAAGGAATCAACACTATTTTCAGTGAATTGGCAGTCTGGCTGCCCCCACAAAGAGGGGTGGGTTGTTCCCTCTCTGCTTGCGTGGTTCAAACAGGTTCTCTATCCCTTCTCCAGGGTTTTCACCTAAGACCAGCTGGCTTCTTCATGAAGCCATTTTAGGCCAAGTCACCTTTAGCAGAGAAAAACAATGTGAATAATCCCCTTTAAGAGATAATGCCTTGATCATTCTTGTAGTAAGAATGTCAGCAAGCTGAAGGAAACAAACCAACTGCTAATACCAATATGCCAAGGAGGGAATCAGCACTTGCATCAGGAAAGCTCCAGTACTTACAGGCAGTGATTCAATGTCTCCTTAGCAGCCTTGTATACAGATACTATTTTCTAAATTTTAATACATGAAGCTTGTCATGAAATTCTGTTATGACCTGTAAGAACTATCCGTCAGTGTTATATGGCTCTAGTGGTTCAGCTGCATTGAATTTTTGACAGATGTGAAACTGCAGGTAGTAGGGTTTTGTTTGACTCTCTTCTTTTTTTTTTTTTTTTTTTCTTTTTTAGCATACCCATGGCAGGGGGGTTGAAACTAGATTATCTTTAAGGTCCCCTCCAACCCAAACCATTCTATGATTCTATGATAAACTTTGTTTTGGGATCTGTCCTTCTACAGGATTAGCTTTCTGATTAGCTTCTTAATGCTAAGATTTAATTGTTCCACATGGAATTTCCTGCAGTTTTCAGCACTTGCACAACTTAAATTGTAGGATTACTGGTTCAAAACTGGTGAACAAGCATTGTGTGTCTGTTTTTTGAAGGGTTAAAGTGGTGTGCATTTCATTTGCACTGTTGCTGTGAACAAGTAGGAGGGCTGTTAGGCAAGGGGTACTTTCTAAGATTTAGTAATGATTTTTTTCCCTACATGTCAGATATCCCAAAACAGCTGGGTGCCCCCCTTTTCTTTTTCTAATGGCTATTGATACTGTAACCAAGAGTCAAAATGTCGTTAGTGACAGCTGACTGCACTGTGAAATGCTCGCTCCCCTCTCTTGGGGAGCTGCGGTCAAATAGGCACTTTAAATGGGCTGTCTTTTCGATGCTTGTGTTTAATCCAGTGTCTTCCCAAGACTCCTTCAACACGTGTGTTCTGTTACAAATCTAGTGTTTGGAGATTACCTTCTTCCTCCAGCTGCCAGTTTGTCAAAGCTGATGTTTGTGGGTTGTATTTGTGCTTAGGACTGACCCGGAGTAAGAGCTGATGGTGCTCAGTGGGATTACCCCTGGAGGTGTATTTACCTGGTCCTTCGGAGCTGGGAAAACCAACTTGCTGCTGGTATTGCCTGTCTGCAGATCACAGCTTCTGTCTCCCCTCAGGTACAAGTCACAGGGGTGAGGCTGTTGTCTGCAAGGCAGTTGTAGCCAAAGGTTACCAAAAATAAAAAAAAAAAAAATTTTGTCATCACCTAATAGTTTTGATGAGGAAGCAATAGTTAAGGCAGAAGGCGGATTTAGTGGACTAGTAAGTCGCACCCATTGTGAAACTTCTTTGCAGTCCTCTCTTCTTAAGGTAACTGTGAAAAAGAAGAGAGGATGAAAATCTAGAAGGTGGCTTTTTGTCCTTTGAGATTTCGTCTGCGTACAAACACCACAAGTGCTAAAGGATTAGGCTAGACATTGAAGTTTCTGGCTGCTGTCAGGGTGGGTCCCACGTTCAGGAAATTTAAGCTTGTATTTGAGTGTTTCTAGTGTTTTGAGTACTGAAAATTTGCTGGATGTCACCATAAACCAGGGTTTACTGATCTTAAGGTCAGATATAAGGTATCTTTAGGACATAGGGGTTTTGTGCATTTGGTTTTTGTTCTTACAGGTCTGGCCCGTAGGACCACCATGAATGAGAACTGCAGTCTCTGGCTAGCATCCCTGAAGATTTATAAGCCCCAGCACTTTGCTTGAGGTATAAACAGTCTTAAATAACAGCATTATGGGAGAGGTGCCTGTATTTCTGTTTTCCTATATAAAATAGCTCTTACTGAAGATATTTCATCTTAGAAGGCCTTGGATACTCTACCTCCAAGATATTCTGTAGCTAAATATGAGCTTCTTCAAGGGAAAAAAAAATCTTGGTGCAAATAATTTATTGATGTAGTATAGTACTGTTGGAAATGAAGAAAGGGGAAAAAAGTCTGATGTTAAAACAATCCTGTAACTTCAGTGATTGTATTGGTCTTTTTTATGGTCATTTACACAAAACTAGTTTTGTAATGAAGAGCTGACGTGTTGTTAAATGCTACAAGGAACTCAGCTGACCTTTAAATATAGCTGATATTAAAAATGGTGTGGAATGCTGCCCTTTCAAGAAGGGGAACCAAAAGAGTTCTTAATAAATTAAATGTAAATCTTCTGGGTACAACGTGTATGGCCATTTGTTTATGTACCTACCCTTTGAGAAGTGTGTTTTACTTAAAAAGAAGTTTTCATATTAATTATTTCATGCAACTAAACTGAACAATTTCCCTGATAGCACTGAATGTGAAAATCTGATTTTTATTTCTCCGTGGGGGGGGGGGGGGGGGGG
>JAVKLA010000026.1:1699014-1715281 GCA_034782735.1 Sagittarius serpentarius
TGTAAGATCATCTAGTCCAATCGTTAACCTGGCACTGACAAGTCCCCCACTAAACCATGTCCCTAAGCACTACATCTGCACGACTTTTGAAAACATCCGGGGATGGGGCCTCCAGCACTGCCCTGGGCAACCCCTTCCGATGCCTAATGAACTGACCTTGCAGTAATTGAGTGCCTAGAGCTAAAAATATTGGACAGGGACACGGATAAAAGAGAATATGTACTGTTTGATCACTCTGGGATCATTACTATGGCTAAGCCTTTCTGTTCTGATGTTACCATATAGATATATATCTATATCTTTCCCTCATATATATACAGTGGATAAAAGGAAGAGCTTACCTTTGTCTCTTGTAAGGCTGGTGTAAGCATTCCATCTTAGATTCTTTTCTTAACACTTCAGATGTTACTGCAAAGTGCAGATTGACTTGAATTTACACGATGACTAGTAAGCATTGGAATGTCTTACTTCATCTCCTGCTCTGTATGTTTTTCTGCTTTAAAAAACCCAGCTTTTTTAAAAGAAAAAAAGAAGGAAAACCAAAAATATTTTTATGGTTCTTGGTCTTACGCCATCATTGCATTTATCTTTTCTGCTCAGTGGTCCATCTTCACATGTTGACTTCTTTGATTTCTTTTGGAGTCCTTCCCCTGCCTTTCTGATAATCACTGTACAGTGTGTTAGTATCCCACCTTTGGAGCATCATGCCAACAGACTTGAACCTCTCTTGCACCCGGGGCCTCATGTCGCAGTGGGTCCTGTCCCCCCTACTCACCCCCACCCCATTCCTAACTGTGGTAACTCTTGTGTATCTACTGGCATTCCTTGTGTGCTGTATTGTCTGTGGGATCAGGTTGGGTGCCCTGAAACCTTAAAACTTGTGTCCAGAAGTAAAATTTAAATACTTCTTTTTCTTTTAATAATTGAACTGTGAGTCCCCTTTCCTTAGGGTAGGGATCCTTAGGAAAATCTTTGGTTCTTAGGTGCTTTTTGGCGTCGGAGGTATATCACTGAGTTTTGTCCTGTTCTTATTTTAATACCTTGGGCTAAAGTGCTAACGTGAAGGCCTCTATGCTGTTAGCATATGCTGAACTACTGAATCCAGAAGAATTAAAACATCTCAGATGTTTTTGTGGTATTGTTCAGGATAGAATTTTGCATTATTTGTAGCGGAGCTTAACTGCAGGCTGCCAGAAGGTGTGGTCTTGTTGGATTTAGTATTGTTTTCTTTGGGTTTTTTTTTGTATTTTTGGGTTTTTTTAGCCAGAGGGTGAACTGGATCAGCTTGTTGTTGCAAAATTGGTGTTGCCTTTGTTATGTTCAGTCAGATGACTGAGCTGATCCAACTCACCCAGTCCCGCTGGCAGTACAGTTGTGCAGTCAGGCTCAAGGGAGAGGCTGGAGCGCCCAAGCAGGTGCCCCTTCCGCAGCAGCCTGCAGCTGGGCTGGGCTGAGGTGTTGATCAACAGGGACGTGCTGGTGTTTTCTGGCCATCTTCTAGTTCCTGAGAAATTGTGTGGGTGTGCTATTTGCAAAAATACTTTATTGTGGATAATGCTCTAATAGAAATACGAGCTATAATCCACTTTTTTCTTTAAAGCGTGGTAAATTTGTTGTGAGGAGAACTCTGTAATTACTACTCTTTGCCTTCCATTCCCCCCATATTACATATGGAGTCAGCAAAATAGTACAGTGAGAATTCTTGCCTATACGTATACTGGGTTTATGCTACTTAAAGCTTTAAATAATCAAATGTTAACAAATGTCCTATGACACTTTCATCCACCTTTTTCAGAAAGTTATTTGTAACCTATAGTTTTTGATAACGTTTCATGTTATTTCTTCGGAAGTGTTTGGGGCCTGCTGTTTTGTTAGGAGTGGGCCATTTAGGCAGGAAGGCTGGGGGACTACTGTGATAATGTGCTGGGGCTGGGCAGCTGGTTAGATATGAACACTACTTACTGACAGCAGCAATCCCCACTGCAGATGGTGTTTTCTGAAAAGAAAACTGCTGCTTTCAAGGATTTTGTAACAGCATTTTCTGAATGGTTAGCTGACAAGTGATCTTTAAAAGATTGTTTATAGTCTGTAGCATCTGAGAAGGGATCAATCCTTTATGCACTGTAGATCAAGAATGAAAAGAATAATGTTTAATAATTTGAGAAGGATTTGATTTGGTATTTTTCTGTGTGTGTGGTGGTGGGGTTTCTTTTTGTTTTTGTTCCCCCCCCCCAATCTGACTTGCTGGTCTGGCACTTTTGTTTCTGCAGGGGAAAGCTATGTATGTGGTTCCATAGAACCCTTCAAGAAACTGGAGTACACGAAGAATGTAAACCCAAACTGGTCAGTGAATGTTAAGACAACTTCTACTTCTCGTTCAGTGCCATCTCTTGCCACTGCTAAAGGAGGTACTCCAGATGCAAAAGAGAATAAGGATTTCATTAGGCCTAAACTAGTCACTATCATCAGGAGTGGAGTGAAACCACGGAAAGCAGTCCGGATTCTGCTCAACAAGAAGACAGCACATTCATTTGAACAGGTTCTTACTGATATAACCGATGCCATCAAGCTGGATTCAGGGGTGGTTAAACGCTTGTACACACTAGATGGAAAACAGGTAAGAATTTTCATGATGATTATTCTCAGCATGAAGAAAATACAATTTTCCAAAAAGAAAATAATAGTACATTAGTAAAAAATCACTTTTCTTTAGAACATAGGACCAGGCCTTCCACTGCTTATAGTGTACTTAAGATCTGTGAGCAGTTCAGGAACATATCAGGAAGCATTACTTGGCCTCAGTGACGGTCTTGCCATTTATGATAAATAATAGCTCTAAATCTGTCAGTTGAAAGCGTGATGTGGTTTTGGCTCTGCATGCCGGAAACGTAGGATGAAGGATGTCATTTTAAAGAAGCTCATTCTGTTAACTTGTTTCAGCTTTTTCTTGCAGCAGTTTTATGAGTCATTGTGCTTACCTTTCCATAAGCTGTAAGAACAAACAGTGAGGACACATTCCACCATGGTAAATGCAGGCCTACTGCTGTCCAGAGTGATCAAGTGATGAATCTTACTGCAGCTAGAGTGGACTATGAAGAAGGTGCAAGCTTAGAAAATGAGTAAGCTTTTTCCTTTTGCAGGAAAACAGGTAGGGTTATGTGTGGTCCCCACGCTTATTGAGGAGTCTCTTGTAGGTTACATGTTATTTCTTCTACAAAATACCTTCCAGCAGTGTCTCCTTTTTGCTGACTTATTAAATTGTAGTAGGGTGAGATTTTTGAGAGGCTTGTTATTGAACTTGGGGATGGAGGGACAAGAAGAAATATTAGAGAATAATCCTACTTCTTTTTTGTCTTTCACTTTATTTGTAATTTATCTACGGACATGTATTAATTATAGCAAAACCGGAGAAGCTGTTAACCTGGTGAAGGTCAAGACTAATTTCAGCATGACCTGAATTGATTTAGAGCAATGGTGACTCTAGAGAAATAAGGCAGATACTTGCATTTACAGATATAACTTATTAAACTGAAGAAATGATAGAGGTATAAAATGTGGGTAGAAAGATGAGCAAACAGTCTCCCCAAGAAGCTAGACGCTGCTAGAGACCAAGATATTTCTGCTGTAATATAGCTGTGCTTTACACATTCTCGGCTCAGTGATTCACAGATATACAGCTAGCAGGGTAGCTATCAGGAGATGCTGCAAAATATTCTTGATACAGGTAAATAGTCAGCTGGATGCAGGGGTGATCCTAACGTGTGTAGTTACTGGGGTTAATATGCAGGCATAGCTCTGGAAACAGGTACAGCAGTACCCTCTGATCTCGGAGAGGGCTGGTTAATGGACAAGCTGCTCATTCAGAGCACTGGTTCAAATCAGGGCCAAGTCTGGCTTGACCAGAAGTCCCTTCCATCAACTGTTTTGTATCTGTAACTTTTGACACCAGTTACAGACAGTAGCTCAGTTCTGGATGACTACGTATGTGCCTGTAATGATGCCGTTACTGTGACTTCGTTGGGAACTTTGACCTGGAGCAAAAAATGTGGATGTGAAGTTTCTTTTTGCCTGCAGCAAAGGTAAAGTGTGTGTCTGGGGAAACTCAACTCCTGTCCTTCTTACCTTGCCTCATGCTCCAGGGAGCACTAAGGCTATTAAATTTGAGGAAGAGATTGGGATTTTAAAGCTGCAGAGGTCAGTGGTGGTCTCTGCTGTGACCTTGACAGAAGATCCTGAGTGACTATTCCAGTTACTGCAAGCCCTCTCACTAAAAATGGATGCATATCTGTTTTGTATTGTATATGTCAATAAACTCGTGGTTTAGCTGTGAAGAAGTGCAGCCTGGAAGGATGCCAATATGGCCTATTGTCTCCTGGATAATGTGCTCACTTTTATTTTTTTTATGTGCCAAACTCCCCTTTAACAGTTGTGCTTAAAACGAAAAAATACCTTTACACCTGTTCTAGAGCTCTGATCGGTGGAAGTAAATAGTACTATCCTACTACTGGGGGGAAAGGGAAGACCAGGTTTTCTTGGCCCTGATGTTGTCAAGGTTCAGTTGAATCCTTTGTCAAGTCATGGGATTTGAGATGAGCTTAAATCAGTGGTGTACTGGGACATTTGTTACCTACCTCGCAGCCTCCACACTCCTTCCCTTTTTGGTTATACAGTTGAAAGTGCATAGCTCACTGCCTAACCCTACTGGTAAGGGCAGGGTTTGGTGGAAGGGCGGGGGGTGTGTGTCCTGCCAGTGTAACGGAGACTTTGCTCACTGCACGTACAAAGCAGATTTGCTGGCAGAAAGGGAAATGAATGATCCCGCGCTCAGCAGGAGCAGCCTGTTGCTCACCCCTGTGCGGGGAAGTCATTGGATTCCTGTGCTGCTAGGCAATTGCTGCTCCATTTTTCTCTGCCAAAAGCCTGATCTCCCAGATGGTGTTGGGGGCATGATGACGGATTTCTTTCTTGCTAAACTCAGGCGGTGAATGATTACTGGGAGGAAATCCATGGTAAATCCAAAATTTTTCCAGCAGTGTTTACAGTTGGGAACTTCTACTGTAACTTCTGCTGGAGCTTTGAAGGTTCTGGAAAAGCCTGTGGTCCATGGCTAAATCTAACAAATCTGTGATTAAATCTTTCCTCGCTAACTTAAAAAGCAGTAAAATCTTGAAGCTCTGAGCCAAGAAAAGTAATTTACTGTAAGGATAAGAGAATAAAGCTCTCCTAGGATTATTCTTTGGGAATGTAACTTGGAGAACGGCTATCCTGTACAGTCATCTCTTGTGAGTTATTTCGAGGCCAATACTGGAATTGCACATCCATGGCAAAAATTGATAGGAGTCCCATGTATTGTTAGTGCAGGTGGGCAGCGAGGTGTGTATACTGTTGTTGGGTACTGTCATTAGACGCCTCAGGCTAATAAAAAGAAAGTAACAGGAGTCACTCTTATCTAGGCATCTGAGGTAGGTGGTTGTCCCATACTGACACTACACATTGAGGAATTGAGCTTCAGTGCTCTCCCTGCAACGGCCTGGTTAGTTGTGATGTTTTGATTTGTATCTCTAAAAGACATGAAGAAATACTATGTTGAATTAAAAGGTATTTAAATGATGGCTTATAAAATTTGATGACAATGTAAAGAGCTTGTCTTGATGAGAGAGGTAGTGCTTGGACAATCAGTACCTGAGGAAAGTTACCATTGCTAGGAGGAAAGCTCTTCCATGACATCCAGTTGCTTCCCTTATCCCAAAATTTCTTGATTTTGGAAAAATCAGTAATTTTTGGTGCACGTGATGCTTTGTGGGTGTTCCGTAGAACTCCAGGGAGCTTGATTAAGTAGGTGTGTTGTAGTAGCCATTTCAATTTTTTAATGCTGAAATAGCAGAAGAAGGGGAAAAAAAACCCCAAACCAAAACCCCAACAAACTATAACCACAAGAAAAACCCAAGAAAACAAACCTCAATAAAATTAACCAGTCTTGTCTCATCGGGTTAGTGGCTGTTTGGGGACTGAAACTTGTTTTCCAATATTTGGTAGGTATTTACTTTGGATTTCATCCATTTAATTTAGTTTTGATAAAATGTTTCCCCTTATTAAAAACAGGGTGACTAGTGGTTTATTTGCATTTCCTTATAACTCGTCAGAATCTGTGTTTTGACTTCAAGGTTTCTGGAATGTAATTTAGTTTGTGCTAAGAGGGGCACAATATACAACGTAATCTGATCATATAGCACATCGGTGGCCTGCATTTAGTATATTCTCGCAGTTCAATTATTAATGATTCCTCAAAGCCGGATAGATTTCATGCTGTGTCTAGAATAGTATATGTATATTTTTATGGATATGCTTACTTTTTCCTACTGGTATGAGGAACTGATGCTGTTTTTACTCTAGAGGAAGAGATAGAATCACTTCATGTAAGATACTGATGAATTTGAAGAAGATGGTGGGACTCTCGGAAGCGTTTAACTGTCTTAGGAGCTTAGGCCAAAATGAAAACCTTTGCAGGGGGAGGTCTTGAAGTGTTTTCCTTCAGACTTTGCTGTGTAAGGAAAATAAAAATAGAATGATTAGGTTTAATGGCTGCCTGTAGGAATACAGCTCATGAGAGCATGCTCTTACTGTATTACTCATTTTTTTTTTAGACTAAAAGGTTGTTGAAGTGCATGAAAAGATATTGTTAGTGTTGACCCTTAATATTATTATGTACTTGTGCAGAGAAGGAACACTTTCTCATAGCTAAAATAGGTGTTGCGTTACTGTAGCTGCACCATTGCAGTTTGGTTTTTAACCTTCCCTTAAAAGAAGGTGTCATTTTTAGTTTGATGTGCATTAAAATACGGTCTGTAAAAGGCAGCGTGTGGACACACAGTGCAAACATCAAGGATACAAGCTGCCTGTGGAGATAGAGCCCGGTTGCTGTGTTGCAAGCTCGGTTCTCTGGTTTCTATTTACTTGGGGCACTTCTAGGAGAACACCAATGACTAAAATGGGAGAAAAGTAATGAAGGTCACACATAACAGCAAAATTGTGAAACAGTGCCATTTTTAGAAGTGTTATGATGTGTGTATTTGTACAGAGTATTTACAATTTGCATGTTTAGACAAAGACTGAAGTTTGGACAGAAGTGCTGTATTACTTGGTTAGTCCTTCATTCGCTTTTGGTGGAACAAACATCTGGTTTATAATGGGACCTACTTATTTGAACAGGTGGTTTGTTTAGCTTAACAAGATGCAATAATGCAAATTATTTTTCAGTTTATGCATTATGCTGTCTATTTGACTCCAGACAGATAAGTGATCAGTGGCAGAGATGCCAGAATAAAAGTCACTATCTGATTTTTATTTTTTTTACAAATGTTATTACAAATCAAATTACCTTTACAAATAAGTAACAGTAGCTGTATTTCATAAAGACATACCTTAAGAAGTGTGTGTGAGAGGCGTAGGATGTCCCTCAATAACCTTGCCTTAAGCCATTAAAATAGCTATTAAAAAAATTGTGGCTGCAAGGAAAGTGAAGATCACAGTGATGGAAAGCTTGAAGCTTTTTGGTTTTGTTTTTATTGGAACCCCAATCTAAAGGGGATATCTTACAATACAAACAAACTCCCTTTCCTGTGGACTCCTTTCTGTGAATGCAGCTAATATCTTAGTTTTTAATAAGGGATTAATACTACTGTTGTAAGAAAGTACTCTCTCAAGAAAAAGGCGGCAACTGTTTGCACCTACACCTAAACTGAGCAGGTGATTTTTTTTTTTTTTTATTGTTTTGTTCTTAACAAGTGGAAAACATTGGGTAATAATATCTGTATTCTACAGTAAATTCTTGGCCAAATCTACCCTTTTGTAGGGTGGATTAAAGATCTCAGATGTCTTTCTCTAGACCTGGATTGTCCTTGATACAAAAAAGCCTATATAAAGCGAGGTAGGTATCATTCATGAAAAAGCATTCTCTACTTAGTGTAGTGTATGTTATACAACGATCTAGACAAAATGTGTGTTAAACAAAATAAATTTTATGTGCAGCAAGTGACTCATTTTGTGTGTGCTCTGTAATTCTTATTCACATCAGCATTTGTAATCAGTTCCATTCTGAATATAGAAGGTGCATTTAATTTTAAGGATGACTGGTTGTGTGTGTTCTTTTTATTTGTTCTTCAGTCATAGCTACAATCCACTCGAGATGCATGCAACTTAAAATTATTCCTAGTGTGAAAGATGTGGACAGTAAGTGCTATTTTATCTTCTGTATGACCTCTCTCGAGTGCAGTAACTTTAACTTCTCTCTTCTGTTGAAGGCTTTGGAGCTCCCTGCCAGCCACAGGCGCACAGGGGTGGTGCTGATTGATCAGAGAGCCATGGTGAATTCTCTGTGAGATGTAGCTGTGCAGATACTGACTGACTGGGAGGAAACATTAAGTAAAATGGCTTCTGCAGCTCATGCAAACATTTTAACAGGGAAGGAACAGCTAGGGAAACTTGTGCTTATGTTTCTGAGGCGATACTTGAATATTGCACTACCTCCTGGGACCTGAAACCCATTGTGCTTACACTGTACAAGCTCTTCCTTCCTAAAGGGCTTCTAATGTGAATGCTAGAGGGCCATAACCCTCAGAAAATACCCGTGCTGCTTAATTTTAGATATGAAGTTTAGGGCCCTATCTGGGAGATGCTGACAGACCACCGTGTTATTTAGCTATGAGAGACACTCTCCAAGAACAAAGAGTGTCTCTCCAGCTTTTAATGCACCTCACTTTCCCTCCTTCCTGCCTGCAGTGTATTTAATCAAAAAATTCTTTCTTCCTGTGGAAGATGTGTCATTGCTGGCTTTGGTGTTTCAAGACTGATTTTGGGGAAGGACTTAAAAGGTGAGGATTTTTTCTCAGTACTGGGGCAAAGGCCCCGTCCTGAAGACATGATAGCCTGAAAACCAAAAAAAAAATAATCAGGGGCTGAAAATTGTGTATCTCAGCAGGTGGTGATGGGCTCTGGGGGTCTTGGAAGATTCTTACAATTCCTTTTGGGAAGTGGACTTCCATTACAAATTAGTCTGTACTTTAATAAGAAAAGCATAAAAATCTGGTTCAAAATCATTCAAAGAAATGCTAGGGTAGACAGTTTGCTGGCGATGTTTTCCTGGTGTTAGAGGAGAACTGTGATAGGTCCTTGAACCCTTGTGACTCTGGGTAGGCTGTTTTGATGTCATGTTATGACATTGACTAACAATTTTAATTGTTACTCAGATAAAGTCTTCTGTAAAGGAGTGAACAGAAGCCCATTCCGAATTGAAAGCAGTGTGTTCATTCATTTGTCTTAGGTCGGTTCCTATTAAGCTGAGACTGACAACTGTGTCGCTCCATCACCAAAAGCTCTCTTAAATAGGAGTTTCCAGGGTTGCTGACTGGCATCCCTTAGGAACTGTAGGCTGACTTTGAAAATTAAGAAGAGAAGATGCAGTCTTCTGTGACCTTTAGACTGGCTTTCATGCTGTGCAGAAGAAAAGCTGTTATTAATTGAATAAGACTGAAAACTCGCATATCTGCTTCAGTATGCTTTAAATATCACATAAGTTGATCTTGCTGTTTTATAAGGATATCCAGCTACTCATTCGAGAGTTTATGATGGTCACGAGCCTTTTTTTAAGGAAGAGTAACTTCCAGCTCCTCAAAGGTGGGGTATCATATTGTGTAAGTGTGAGGAAGGGTGTCTTGGTGGAAAGGAGATGGTGTGGTCATTCAGAACTGTCAGTTACTACAAGAAGTGTCCTTTTCCTCTACATCTGGACTTCGCTTCATTGCTTTAAATATACACTATAACTAAGAAGGCCTTCTCATCCAGTTAAGTTCTGATTTGTGTGTTGCTGACTAGTAGGGGGGAGAGGAAAAGCAAATGGAAACATCCCCAGCTCTGTGGTCTTGCTGGGGGTGGTTTTGTGTGTGGTGTTTTTGCCTATTTGTTTGGTGAAAGAGGACTTGGAAAAGTGGTTGCAGATTTCTCTGATGATGCTGCACAACTGTTTTGTGGAGACAGGCATAAGATTACTGGTTATCATTGAAAAGAGCTTCCACTGCTCAGTAACACGCAGTAACAGTTGTCGGGACCAGATAGGTTCTCTGTCAACAGCTGAAATTTTTTTTGTGATGCTTTCAAACAGGAGTCATCCTAAACTTTCTCTGTTCTGCTCCCGCATCATGTTAAGATACTGTATTTCATGGCTTTCACTGAACGAGCTGAGCCCAATAGTTTGAAGATGTTACAGTGTGTATTGTCAAAATGTTGTGTTGACTGGGACGATCTTATTTTTACTCTCTGAAGCTGTTATTGTTAGTAATATTTTTTTCATTGGCATAAGTAAGTGTGGTATGTGTATTTCTTTTCTCTGGAGTGGTATGATGTAATAAGACCATAAAAAAGCATAATGAATCTTGGATTTGCTGGGTTGTTTCTGTTCCTTCTAGAACTAGTTGTTACAAGAGGAGTAAGAATTTCCAGCCATTTAGCAGAATTCTAAGCATTATCAAAAGAAAATAACATTTTCCTCTCATAGTTTTTTGTAGCACATGTGTTTCTTTCCTAAGAAATTAATTTATACTATTCATAGGAAAAGTTCTTAATACTGCATGCAGCTTATTAGAATTTAGATACTTTTAAATGTAATCATTTTAGTATAATTCTATCCTTGAATTGTTGGGCCTTGAATTTTTGCACAAACACTTGGAAAATCTTGGCAATCTCTCTTCTGAAAAAGTTGAGTAAATAAACTAAAGGCTGATAACTTTTTAATCAAACTCAAGTTTGAACAGCTGCCTGAGACTTAGTGCAAGTATGTCCTTGATTACTTATTTCTTTCCACTTACTTTTCTCTTCAACACCTTTTTGCCAAGCTGTTGTGCAGAAGAAAATTCTTCTGTGAGTGATGAATATTGAGAGGGCAAACTACATAAATATTCTGTCACTAGCCATGTTTTTCTGTGAAACCTAATCCTTTCATTTTTCTCTATCTGTTTATAGGAAGCAAGATCTTCAAAACACCACAAAACGTAATTGATACTGGCCAAATAGTCCTAAAATTACTGATGGTGAAGGAAATGGTATTGACAGCCCAATTTTGTACCTTGTTTTTCTAATTAAGCTTTTATGAACCCAGTTTCTTTTCTGAAACTGCAGTCAACTGTGAAGCATCTTAACTTATTTTCAGTACCAGCTTCTTAAGCCATGCACTTTGCTGGCTCTTACAGTGAGTGGCAAGAAACACAAATGTCTTTTGGATATTCAACCTGTTTGGTCTGGAATTGCCTCTCGTGATTCTTTTTCTGTAGAAAGGGAATCTAGGGCAATGACGTATTTCTCAGCTGCTCATCAAGTTAATCAAGATGAATCCAGGTCTCTACCTCTAGAAGGATTCTTTCTTAGATGAACCCTGCTGTGTAGCAGGAGATGTTGGAGATGCAATTCTGTTCCCTTACTCTGTGTGTCTGAGGATTCCTACTGCGAATTTCGGTAGAAGTGGGACTGAGACTTAGAGGAAGTCCAGGGACAACAATATTAAGTACTGTTAAATCAGTGTTGTACAATGTATTCTGCCTCTTTCCCCCTCCATTCCTCTTTAAGCTTGAAACTAACTTGTTCAATCCTGTAGTAAGTATTGACTTAATTTCTGAATCTATGTCCCCACTACTGTGTGCCAGTTCATGGGGGCAGAATGTTTAGACTCAGATTTAGGAATTAATACAATTACCAGTAGGTTAAAATGATTCCATCATACTGAATGAAGACGGTAGTGCTCTGAAAAAGACTTAGATTTCTATAAATAAATCAAACTCTTTTGAGACTATTTTCCTGATGTCACTGGTTAATGGTATGTGACGAGGTGTATGTCACATATAGTTTGTTCTTAAATTTTATTAAGTACTTTCTGTTACGTTTTCCCAAAAAAACCTTTTGAAGTAGGTCAGACCACCTGCTACAAGGAGGTGTTTTTGCTTGAGAAGGCTGCCAAGGAGGGAAGGAAGCTCCTTCTGCAGGACTGAGTTCTTTAAGCCATAGACAGAAGAGCAAAGAAGTCTTGGGGGACTTGAGGCATGCTGGACAGGGTATGGCACTTTACACACAGATAAAAATGAGTGCAAAGGGGTGTGAAATTATCAAAGATAAGTGAGTTTAAGTTCAGAAAGCAAGACAGAAGACTGTAGTATGCTCCTGCTGGAACCAGCGAAGCAATAATGCTTTTTGAATCAGGTTTTGAATTCAAAGTTGGATGTTACTGAAAATAAAACCCATGTTAAGTAGTTAAGGCTGATTGCCTCTCCCAGATCAGTTGTTCTGGTGGATTTGGTTTTCCATTAAATGTTGGATCTCGGGAAGTTCTTTTAAGTAAAACTCCTCTGAGCTTTAATAGCTTAAAACTGTAAGGGACATTTACTCGTTGAGTGAATGGAGAGTAAAATCTGAGTCTGAACTGCTTTTAATTATCTTTTTGGCTTGGTTTAAGTAATGATTTTCTCAAAGCTGCCAGGCAGTAGGGAAAGATTGGGGGAATCCTGTGGAATAGCCAGGGTAGACTGCCTTTGATTAAAAGTGAGGGAAGACAGACATTGCCTGAAACACACATGCTGACTTTTTAAATATAAGAATGTTTGCTGTTTAAAATACCTTCACCTGCCTTCCCTTGCAGCCAGGTTATGTGTCTGTTTTGCATTCATTTGAATTGCAAACTGCAGCTGCTGCTATATAGCGTGCATCCAAAAGCTAAACCTTTGACACTTTCTTTATTCTAGTTGTCCCTGAAATATCCCACTGTCTCATGTTCCCTTTCTTGATTTCTTTTATATGCCTCTGAATCATTTGTCTGTTTCTGAAGGTTTTCTAGGAGACTCCTTCATTTTCTTTGAGTTTTTAGTTACTCTTGTGTATTTCAGTATTATCTCCTTTTTTGATTTCTAGTTGCAATTCCTGTTCATTTAAAAATCTAGCAAATTCTGACAAATGGCGCTTTCTGTGGAGTTTGTTCTGTGTGTGAAATGGTCTCCTGAGCACAACATCTAGATTCTATCATTCCACTCTTTTCTTCTCTTTGTATATCTTGTAAGCTTATAATCAAGATTTCTTTAACCTTCTGCTGTTTCTCCATGTATGAAATCTGTGTTTGCATCTTACGCCCACACAAAATCTGAGTTAAAGCTAATGTAATATATGGAGTGTTTAAGTGGCATACTTACGTGCTCTTTGGAGAGGAAATAACTTTGAGAAGGAGGTGAGTGTAACACGCATGTGTTGCGGGAAATTATCCTGGCATACTAGACACTGATAATGAGAAACCCTGTGTTCACATGAGAATAAACTCATGTGTGCTGTAATTCTGTGTTGACACTTAAGAATAAAAAGATTAAAAATATAGAAGCTCATGATCATGAAAAAGTACATATATGACATTGTCAATTCTCATAAAGTAGTTTATTTTCTGTCCACTTCTTACTATAGCTACATGAGCATGGATAGGGTCAGTGTCCCTGTGCGGATATGATGGTGGTAGCAGAGTTCCCACCTAAGCAGCTGATTTTATGGTGAGAGCACCGGGAATACAAAAAGGCACTCTCTAACTTCCTGTTGTCCGAGTAGTCCATATTGCTATCTGAAATGCTAATGTACTTCTGTTCCTTTATTGTTGCTGCTTAAAATACCTCCTGTGCTCCAGCACATTCAATTTTCTATGTATTTGTAAAAAGAAGGCAGCTTGTAGGCCTTAAAGACAAAAATTGATATTTGGACATTTCAGTTTCTAAACCAGAACACATCTGTTCTGGGGCAGATTGAGGAGCACTGCGAATACTCTGGAGGAATCTGTTTAAATAGAGTGTGATCTTGATTAATTGGGAACACGAACTACAATCAGTGTAAAATTTAATAAGGTAAATATGAAGTAGTTAATATAGGAGAGAATGATCAAATGGCCTATCAGAACTAGAGAAACAGAAACCAGATGAGAGTGCAGTAAGCATTCAGTGAAGGTTTTTAACGCAAGAAGTGTTGAACATTTCATTGCTTGTGAGACGGTGGAAAAAGATGTGTATGTAGGAGAATGGGACATAGAAGTAAGAAGTGTTCAGTGGTTGTGCGGTTGTGAAAGCAGTTGTTGACCTCTGCTTTTTTCATCAGGGGTAGGCAAACTAAAATTTCTGTACCTTATGTAAAGGCAGTTGGACTAATACTAGCATTGATTGCTCTTAGTACGGTGAGCAAAGGTTGAGAGAGAAATAGTATCTAAAGGGATGAAATAGGAAGAACAGGGCTATTCTAACTGGCTGAGAACCAGGAACATCGATACTTGAATTTTTTGCTTTTTTGGTATAATTTAGCAACAAATAAGCTTGAGATGAACACTCAGTATCTGTAGTATGGACATGCCAAGCAACTAAGTAAAGTCTCTCTGGGGCTCCATTTGTATAACACAAGATTGAAAGGAAATAAAGCCTTTTATAGTCATATTCCACTAGTTAATTAAAATGTCTGACATTTTCAGTTAAAGTATTTGTCAAAATGAATACATTCACCCAATAACTTTTGTTTTTGACAAAATGCTATTCAACTGAATGTTTTTTTCATCAGACAATTTCATTAAGGCATGAGCAAGAAATAGTGCTGTGAAGATAAAATTGATTTTAAAACATTTACTCAATTTTAAATGTGGGACCAAAGGAGGAAATGGATAAAGCTGTATAGGAGTCATTATAGATTAATAGTATTTGTAGGAATAATACCTTCCTGAAAAATGCTTTCAACAAAAACGATATTGCAGCTTTATTTAAATCTCATTTAAGCAGCAGTATTTAAATGCGGGGTCCTGGTATATAGCCCTACTGTGTTTTATACTTTGGTTGTTTGTGGGGGGAGAAAGGAAAATCTCATCCCTTCCTTCTCATCACCTTTCTCTGGCAAGTCTTCAATGACACTATAGGAGGAGTAGCTTTTAAATGTGGCATCCCTGTGAAAAACAACCCTTCTATCTGCAGATGGAGGAGGGCTGTCCTAGAAAAGAAAATTAAGCTCTGGTTTCTCTTGTGTTGAGTCCAAGTGAATGCCAGTCATCTTTCACAGCATACAGTAGGAACTGCTCTGTTAAATGTTACAGAAGGAGGGGGAGAAGAACAACTGAATGTCACATTGTACCTCTGTAGGAAGAGGAAAGCTTTAACAGTGCTTCTTCCCTTATAGGCAAATAATCAGAAGGATCACTGAAATAAGAGGTGGGTGCTCTGAAAAATGACCTGTATTGTGGCTATACTGATTAAAGCTCCTCACCACTGCCTCCAGTTCCTCCCTTGGGTACGGGAGGCTCTCCCTTGCCTTTAGTTTCAAACTGTGGAATCTTGTCCTGCTGCAGCATTGAAACAGGAATGTTATGATGTTGTGCAGTCATCAAGTTTACTTTTTTTTTTTTTTTTTTTTTTTTTTTTTTTTAAGAAGGTTGTCATGACTTAACACCATTCTGAAATCCTGAAATGACAGGCAGTCTTACAGCTCCAAATTTTCTCCCCGAGAAGAAACTAGGTAGTGTGTGTGGGAAGTTTTTGTATTCCAAATCAATGGTAGTCTGTCTGTACAGTAAGTGTTTCTGTTCTTTGGGAACAAAACCTCACTGAAAAGGTGTACCAACTTTCTTTAGCTTTTATTCTGTATTATTTTAGATTACTCCCTGGAAATAAGTCCTTAAACTTGGTATAAAAAAACTCCAAGCAGATTAGAAAAGGTGACAAGTCGTTTTCAGCTTGTCAAGTAGAGCTAGAACAGTATTCTGAGGTGCAGTGGGTGTGTGCTGCATTAGAAAGAACAAAGACACAGCTTCTGCCTGCAGTCCTAGTCAAGGCTGGGCAGAACATGCTGGGTAACAGTTAAATGGCAGGCTTATGCAAAATAAGACTGAGACATTTTGCCTTTAGTAAGCTGTATTGGGTTTGCATGGAAAGGTTTTAGTAGCGGGGGGGCTACAGGGGTGGCTTGTGTGAGAAGTTGCTTGAAGCTTCCCCCACGTCCGACAGAGCCCATGCCAGCCGGCTCCAAGTCAGACCCGCTGCTGGCCAAGGCCGAGCCCAGCAGTGATGGTGGCAGCGCCTCTGGGATAACAGATTTAAGAAGGGCAGAAAAAAAACCCCTAAGCAGCTGGAGAAAGTGAGAATATGTGAGAGAAATGACTGCAGACCCCCAGGTCAGTGCAGAAGGAGGGGCAGGAGGTGCTCCAGGCGCCGGAGCAGAGATTCCCCTGCGGCCC
>JAVKLA010000026.1:1715676-1731997 GCA_034782735.1 Sagittarius serpentarius
GGAGCAGGGGCAGAGTGAGGAGTCCTGCCCCTGAGGAGGAAGGAGCGGCAGAGGCAAGGTGTGAGGGACTGACCCCAGCCCCCATTCCCCGTCCCTCTGCGCCGCTGGGGGGTGTAGGTAGAGAAAATAAAAAGTTAAAGTTGAGCTGGAAAGGAGGGAGGGGTAGGGAGAATGTGTTTTAAGATTTGGTTTTATTTCTCATTACCCTGCTCTGATTTGATTGGCAATAAATTAAATTAATTTTCCCCAAGACGAGTCTGTTTTGCCCGTGACGGTAATTGGTGAGTGATCTCTCCCTGTCCTTATCTCGACCCAGGAGCCTTTTGTTACATTTTTCTCTCCCCTGTCCAGCTGAGGAGGGGAGTGATAGAGCAGCTCTGGTGGGCACCTGGTGTCTAGCCAGGGTGAACCCACCACCTAAGGTGTACGTAATTCCTTTTTAAATTAGTACTTAATCACTTAGAAATAGAGATGCAGGGAAGGAGAGGCTGATTATTTAGCAGTGGACATGAAGATGAGCATGAGACTGGATAATCTGCCCTCTGTGAGGGAGATACAGATAGAAATTGAGAGGATAATATAAAGTTGTCATGGGTGATGCTAGTAGACTGGAATGGTGAGGCTAAATACAACACAGAAGGAACAGCAAGGAGAGAAGAGTTTGTAGAAAGCAGTACAGAACTACTGAAGAGACACGAAAAGATCACTCACCTGCTTTACACAGGAGCCTGTGTTACATGTAGGTCAGGAAAAGGAACTGATTTACAATCCCATGAAACTCTTATGGGAGCCCTGGGAGTAGAAGTGTTTGGTAGGCACTGCACAGGGAGAAGCAGCTGTCTCCTGGCGAATCCCAAGTAATGCATCCCAAAGAAGGAAGAGAGGGCTCTGGACCCTAGAAGGGTAGATGTTCCCCCGTTTCCAAAAACATAACCAGTAATTTTTAGAGTCATCTGCCATCTACATAAGCTGTGATGTATCCAAGTATTTCTGTTAGATCTTCAGCAAGTCTGAAAAAAAATTGTAATTGCAGACATATCTCAGGAGTTAATTTGGTGAAGCTGTAGCTGAAGCTAAGTAAGTGCTTTTTGAATAAAAATCTTGGCAGACAGACTTAGTAGCCTTAGTAGCCGAACTTTATTTTGTCTTGTTAGTGAAACCATAATTTGGGTTTTTCTTCCCTTTAGGCAGCTCTTTCCTGTACAACTTCAAAATCTTCTGTAGGCTTCATGTTCTCAAACTTCCTTTCTCAGATGAGATTTAAGTGCTGTGAATAATACGGTTCTGAGTCAACTGGCTAATGCTAACAAGTTTCAAGTATTGTGACACATCCTGCAATAGAATAATAAACTAAATTAACCAGGTTTTTTTGGTGCTGCTCTCATTCATAAAATTTCATACCCGTTGAAAACTCTCTTCAGACATCTCATTCACTTGCTTCTACATTGTTGCATGGAGGAGAAGCAAGACCATCAGCTACTTACCAACACTGCAAAACAGCCGGGCAAACTGTACTCTTCCTAGGTCTCTCCCTTCCTTTTGGGAAGATGGTGCGTAGGAAGGGGGAGGGAGGCAAAGGGAAGGTTGGGTTGGGGGTGTTTTTTCCTTCGTTATTTCCTGAATGAGGATACAATCAATCTACGTTGAAAAGAGATTTTTTTTTTTTTTTTCCTTTCTGTTATGACCCTGCATAATTGAGGTATTGTTTCTTCAGAGGTGCCTGTAGAAATCTCTGCTACTCAGTAATAGGGAAGGGCAGGCTGGAGCTCTTTTTTGTGCTTATATACACGTACACCCACAATCCAGCACTCACATCGCTTCTCTTGAGAACAAGTAAGGAGTTAGAATTTTTTCTGCTTTTTTTTTTTTTTTTTTTCCCCATTTGTTTCTTCCGGTGGGTGTTGTCTGTGAACAAAAACTGTGCTAGCCCAGTTATTTTTTTCAGGTGGATTTTCACCTCCTATCTGTTCCCTACCCTTGTTAGTATAGCTCAGATTTTCCTCAGCTTTGTAAAGTTTGGTTCTGCTGGCAACTAGTACTGAGCAAAGCCCGTCTGGACCGGTCCTTAACTATGGACAGCTGGCTTTATAAGGAAATAAGTTTTCATATATGGGACAGCATATACAGCTGTCTTTGGAGAGGAAAACATTTCTAGTAAGTTTGGGGTGGTTCTTCCCTGATTTTGCTCCATCACATATAAATGCAAACAATCTGCCACTTGCTTCAAAATATTTGTTAAAATCTTTTCAGACTGTGGAAAAAATTGTTACCAACAGAGTAATTTTTTTTTTTAATCCTGCTGCTGATCTTTAGAGCTATTGAAGTGTGTTGCTTTCATATGAGAATGTGAAAGTCCTTACTTTCAGAAGTACTGGCCAAATATTTGTTAGTCCTTATAGAATAATAGAATTACTTAGGTTGGAAAAGACCTTTAAGATAATCGAGGCCAACAGTTATCCTAACACTGCCAAGTCCACCACTAAACAACGTCTTTTAAACACTTCCAGGGATGGTCACTCACATGCATCCCTGCACAGCGTGTTCCAATGCTTGACAAGCCTTTAGGTGAAGAAGTTTTTCCTAATACCCAATCTAAACCTCCCCTGGTGCAACTTGAGGCCGTTTCCTCCCATCCTATTGCTTGTTACTTGGGAGAAGAGACTGACCCCCACCTCTCTACAACCTCCTTTCAGGGAGTTGTAGGGAGCGATGAGGTCTCCCCTCAGCCTCCTTTTCCCCAGGCTAAACAGCCCCAGTTCCCTCAGCCGCTCCTCATAAGACTTGTGCTCCAGACCCCTCACCAGCCTCGTTGCCCTTCTCTGGACACGCTCCAGCACCTCAGTGTCCTTCTTGTGGTGAGGGGCTCAAACCTGAACACGGTGGTCAAGGTGCGGCCTCACCAGTGCCGAGTACAGGGAGGCAATCCCTCCCCTAGTCCTGCTGGCCACGCTAGTTCTGACAGAAGCCAGGATGCTGTTGGCCTTCTTGGCCACCTGGGCACACTGCTGGCTCATATTCAGCTGGCTGTTGACCAAAATGTTTCAGAATGATCCTCAATCCAATAGATGTTTTAGGATGAGCAATGAAGGAACTGTTTAAATAAGCAGTAAACTGCCTATTCTTGATTTGACATATATCATGACAGCTACCTTGTTCCAATAAGTTAATAGTTTGATGACAAATTGGAGTTACAATCTTTTCCGTGCACTGAATTCATGTAGGCAGTGAAGAATGGATTAGTAACTCACCATTTGGAAAGTGTCTTCAAAGTATAATGTTGTCAGATACCCAGGTGGAGTTTTATTGACTGACTTCCCGAGATCATGGGAAGTTCAAGAAGATTTATGACCAAACCGTGTCTTCAGCAGAAGAGAATTAGGACTGCCTAGGGGAGAATGTATCTTTACCTGCCTCTTTGAAGAGGAGAAAGTGCAAGGATGTATTTCAGTGAAACAAGTTAACAGCTGACACGCTAGTAAAAACTTCCTACATTTCGCGACACAGTCTGTAAAAAGGGAAGAATGTATGCTACCCACCTTTTTTGGCTCTTCGCTAAGGTGACAGTGTGTCTAACTCTACTAAGGCACCTGAGTAGCCAACTAGTTGAAGTATAAAACCACTTCTGAGATAGCTGGATAAGTTTCTTACATTTCTTACACTTCTGTCAAGTGAATTTGGTCTGCACTCACGGATCTTCTGCTGTTCAGTGTCTGGTTAAAAGAACTCAAATTCCTCATGTCTTGTTTTATATTCCTGGGTTTCTCTAAAGCTAACTGAAAAGTTACTGTAGCTCTGTTAGAGCACCATAGTAGAGAGAACTTCACGAGCAATGTTTGGTAGACCAGCCCTTCAAGCTACAGAGGTTAAATTTTAACCTCTACTGACTTTCAAAACTCTCTGGAGAAGTTGTATGTGGTAGTATTTGTCAGGTTGTTGGGGTGAATCTGTGGTGGGAAATAGGCTGTTGGTGCACAATGTAATACACTGGAGAAAGTTCTTACAAGCACCCTATAGCTCAGAAATTATTTCACTATTGCATTAAAATTTATGGAATCTGTGCAGAATTTCTTTGTTTACATAGCAGGTAAGGTGTTAAACTATGGGAACTCAGGGAATTGTTTGTTAGGATGCGTATTTTTTTTCCTTTTATAATTCATGATGGCTGATGTGCAGCTTTGCTCCAGAGCAGCTGCTTTCCTTTAGCTCCACTGGGTTTTACACACCTGACAACCTTGGTGATAATCACCAGTGAGAATACTGGTTTTCACAGTTCATTGAATAGCTGAGGATGAGTACAGTTGTGTGACTGATTTCTTTGATTTGCAGAAAGCATCAAGAGGATGCATTTTCTTTTAAACTTGCCGTCGTCTTCAGTTCCAGTCTAGTTTCCCATGGAAATAAAGTGTACGGACTATTTATTTCAATCCTTGCCTAATGCATTTTGAACCTATGGGTCTGCTGAAGTCAAGCTTGAAAGAGCAATAGCAATTTTGAAGCAGTTCCAATGACTTTATGGAATTTTGTGCCTGAGTAAAACAGGCTCAGGTTGATACCCTTGGTGCTGCAAGCAGACTTTTCCCCTCATGGAGCTGAGGCAGCCAGGGCTTTTGTCACCGATGCTGTGTTTGGCAGTAGTCAGCTGGTCAATAAACACCTGGTTACTGCCTAACCCTAACTCTGGGGAGGTGTCACGGCGAATTGGAGAGCGCTGAGGTTAACACGGCAGGAGGAGAATCCTTCCTGCGCCCGCCGGTGGGAACCTGCCATCAGTGAGTCTGTGTCTCTAAGCAAATGTACGCAGGCCCTCTTCATCTGTCTCTTTCTCCCGAGTGCATCGCGCTGAGGAGTTGAGTTGCCTGGCTAGGCAGCGGGACGTACTAGTTTTCTCTTTGAGGAGAGGACTTGTTATGTTGGTTTCCTTTCCTGGGAAATGCAGCATGTGGTGGGGTTTTCCCCCGCCTTGTTCACTGCTAAGAATGTGTGCCTTGAGCGTGCTCTCCACGTGTGCACATATGCAAGATGTAAATGTGTTTAAAATGTGTTCAGGAGATGGATGCCTCTGGCATCTCTCTAATTACTACAGAAGTTAAAATATTTTCTACTAAGAAATACTTACTAATGAATAAGAAACTTGAATATACATTCCTTAACTCAAGTGAGCTATGACGTAGACATTTGTTCTGCCTTTTCACTCCGTGTACACTCGCTTTATCCCGCTTGCAGATATTCGGGCACACCCCTCAACAGTTGTTCTGTGCCTTTTTAGCTCAACCCTCCTCTTCCCTGAAAGAGAAAACAGTGGCTGAAATGGGAAACATTCCTCTTCAGCTGTGGTATAAATCTTCAGGTATATTTGCCAACTTGAACCAAAGGGGTGAAAGGGGCCGCTCACTGCTGATGCCGTGAAACATTAGCTCTCTGTGAACCCAATGTTACAGAAAGAATGAAAATTACAACTAGTAATTTAGTATTCCCACGTATTTTTTTTTTTTTGTAACGGTGGGAATGCTGTAGGAAGTAATACAGACTATGCCCCCCCCCACTTAGAGTTGCCTTCACAGTTGCTTTGTTTCAGAGTTTTTATAAATTAGTCTTCCCCGTTTCCGTGGCAACGGAGTTTCTGCATCGGTGGGTTGCCAAGGAACGGCTGCTGCCGCGCGGAGGACGGGGACGCGCTGCGGAGGGGTTTCGTTCCTGGCGCTAACAGGCAGTGGAAGCGAAAGCCGGGTGTTCGGTGGAGTATGGCCTCCATACCAACCGTCAGCAGAAACTGTGGGGTTTTTTGTTTTTTTTTTTTTTGTGTAGGGTGTGATTGAGGTGTTGGCTTCTCTTTGTAATTCATCTGTCGCAAATGTCCTGTTACACGCAGCTACAGCTACGGGACGCCTGCGGAAAGGTGTAATAGTCGTATGGACAGGAAGTGCTGAATAATGCGTGCTTTCAGAACAGTTTAACCAACCGCACAATAAATTGTGTTATTCTCTGGCTAGAAAATGAATTGTTTTTACAATGAGAGAGAAATCCCAGTTCTGTGATTTGCAGAGAGCAACTAAATGTTCTCTTTCTACATATCCCAGCAAAGACAGGATTAAAAGTGAGCACTACTGGGATAACTTTTGGACACTTGGCTCCCTAGGCTCTCTGGAACTCTAGAAGTATTTTCTTATTTGACCTCTGGTAAAACTATGATCTGGGTTGCCATCTGATCTTTCTTTTAAGAAGCACAAACTGACACCTGTCATCAGTTCATCAGTTTTCTAAAATGAATGCAGATAGAGGGAGCATATTGTGAGTCATGATTCTGTGTTAGTGTAAAATTTTATTAGTTCTACGGCTAGTAGTTCCTGTAGCTAAAATGCTAGGAGGAATTTGCAATCACAGTGCAGCTTATGGAGTACAAGGAGAAGCTGAGTGATTAGAAATTTGATTGCATCTCTAGTTCTATGGCTTAGGCAAAAAGCTACGTTACCTGTAGCTACTCTGCTTTTGTAGGTACTGAGCCGGGCATAGCCTCTTAGGGTAAGTGTGGCCAAAAAGCACTGTTACTGCTTTCTGGTTTTTGGACACTTTTTAAAGCCCTTTGTCACCCAGTACTAGCCCTGCTTACTTGAGCTGGCATGCCTGCACGCCACCTCATGGGAGTTCTTTTGGACTTGATTTGGCTTAGTTCAGAAATGCTTTGGCCTTGGAAAACCGGAGTTCAGTCTTGCAAGCAAGTCAGTCCCAGCTTGATGGATTACTGAGTGAAGTGCAGTTTTATCTCTGACTGTTGTTATCACCTTTATTACTGAATTTATTATTTTTTTATTTCTAATATAAGTGGAGAAGGGCTCAAACCTTGCCTGTGTTGTTGTAATAAAAATAATCTGTTGTTTCATAGTGAAGATATTTGCAAGGAAAGCTATAGTGCAGTCAGGACAGATAAATGTACTGGAAATCAGAGTGAGAAGTAACTTGACTTAGATGAATGTTTGAAAAGCTAGATACCGGATTTCAAATACTGTATTACACCTTAGGCAAACCAACTACGTTTTGCAAGTTAGGAATAAAGCGGTGGGTATGGTGGTATTTCATAGTGCAAAATGGAGAGCCCTCAACCCCTTTTTCCTCCTAGTTAGCTGTAACCTGAAAGCT
The DNA here is from genome assembly GCA_034782735.1 of Sagittarius serpentarius. Classification (NCBI taxonomy): domain Eukaryota; kingdom Metazoa; phylum Chordata; class Aves; order Accipitriformes; family Sagittariidae; genus Sagittarius; species Sagittarius serpentarius. The sequence continues at coordinate 1,722,811 of JAVKLA010000026.1, forward strand.
TTGAACAGAGAAGACAGAATGCACTGGAAAATAAAGGAGCAAGTTACCTATCTTTTAATGAATGCCATAAATAGCAGCCTATCCTTTGGACTTGCTGTCTCTTTCAGATGCTGTATTCCATCATACAAGCCCTACAATGTTCTTTAAAAATCATTTGGGGATTATTAAATGGGGAACATTGAATTCTCTTTCTGTATAATGCACTTACAATAATTTGCAGTTGCCCAAATAGCTTTACAAGTCACTCGAGGCATGATTTACTTAAAAATTATATGAAACAATTAGATACTAAACCATACTTAATGTAGGAGTTATAGCACAGACGGATAAAAGCCAGGCAACTGGATTAAGTATTTGACCTAAACTTGTCCTTTTGAACCAGATGCAGGGCAGCACTCAGGCTGTAGGCTGAGTGTAGATACTCTGAACTGTACTGATGTTCTAATCTCTGACCAGACAGGTTGATGGGAGAGCCTGTGATCACTGTTTCAGTATTTATTAAATAAAAATCTTTATTATAAATACCACTTACAAGGGAGTAAAGGACATTGCAATACAATTGACCACTACTTCCTGAGTTATTATTAGACCTTTATTTCAATGAGATCAGTCATCCAGATTGTATAGAACCTGGCCAAACTGAGGATATTTTTTCCTCCTCTTATATAACAGACTTTAAAATCCTGATTTGATACAGCAAATCCACACAAATGTTTTATGTAAAGTGCATGTCCTATATTCCATCTCTATTGCCTGCCCTGCCAAAATCAAATAAACTGCAGAATGCACGCATGAATATAAATTTCTAAAAAAGTCCTTATTTTTGGTAGCTCTATAATGGCTGAAAAGAATGTATTCTAGAAGAGGGCTTGAATGGGGAAACTCTTTATTGCCCAAGTCGGTGCAGCTTTGATGAGGTGGGGTGGCTCTATAACTTGCTTACTTTGCCTGGTGTGCTGACGTTGGCAGGGCTTGCTTCCCAGCTGTGGCTCTGCAGCTGTCAGCCCTATCCTGCATTCTCCTTCCAGCTTTTGGGACTTCTTGTTTTGATCTGGGGTTGGAGAGTGTCTGTTTGTGTTTAATAGTCCAAGTTTCTAGTAATTCGTTCTCGTAGGAAGAAACCGAATGATGATTCTAAGGTGTTTGTGCTACCTAACATACCTTACAGTCATCCCAGTCTGAGCTAAAAGCCAGTCTCTTTTTACACTGCCTCCAAAGAGGAAAAGACACTAAATTTAACTGTGACTATTTCACAGCACATCTTAAAATTCACAAAACTAAAGCTTAGCTACAGTCTGTGCTGTGTGTTGGAGCTGGGCTGTGAGGAAATTCTGTAAGCATGCTGATACTGCCTTAAGAAAGGAGTTCAGCTGACCAAGTAAGTAACTTCCTGGAAATCTCTTTGGGTAGATTTCCATGTAAGGGTAATTCAGAAGAATGTTATCACAGAATTGAGGCTTTTCTGAACTATCACTAAAAACCAGCAGGTGACGGGAATTTCCATTTAGTAAGTTGCCAGTACTTGCTGTCTAAATAGAGACCTACATGTACCATTGAAAGAAAGTTACTCTCATACTATATTGCTGTTGCTTTAATAAAGACATTGACACCAGCTGTGTGATATGTGGGAGTCTATACACTTAAAAGGTTGTTGACCCTTTTTGGCCTTGAATGATTAGTCCAATCAAGCCTTATGTTAGAAGACGTTAAGGATATAATACACAAAATGACACACAAAAAAAAGTCCTGTTTTGTTCCGCTCCTGCAAAGGGACTCTCCACTTGAGGTTCTACACCCCCTCTTTAGTCATCATCTGGCTCCAGAGCTGCTCTGTTTTTTGTGGAAGCTGTTTTGTTGGTTCCTGACTTTTTTTTTTTTCTCAGACTGCCCCCTCAGAAATTAGGTAAGCAAAATGCATGGCTTCTGCATTTCTGCACGAGTTGCTGAAAGTCTCATGAGCCATCCTTAGATATTTTTTTTTAATATTTTTTTGTTTGTGAGAGTCTGTTCTGTGTGCTACCTTGTTATTTAAAGCTCTGCAAAGGTGTGTTGAACTTCTTTAGACATTCTACATAGAAGGATCTTCTATAAGCTCCTTAAACCTAGCCTGCCCAATAAATGCCTATAGGTAAGTCTTAGTCTTGCTGTTTTCAGGTGTCACATAGTGACATTGATGTTCCTTTACCTGTTACTCATTTTCCTGTCATTTTAAACAACATTTAAAAGTTTGGTTGCATTAAGCTAGACCTCTTACTCTGACTGACAAGAGACAAATCATAGTAAATCAGGATGCTCTCAGCAAGATAAGGAACAGGAGGACATAAATTTATTTCCTTACTATGAACGCGCAATTTTTGCCTTTGGGGCTTTTTTTTTTTCTATATACGTTATAAGGCCTTAATGGCTTTGGCTAATTAGTCACACAAGCTACATCGAATATTAGTGAGATTTGGAATATGTGCACAAGGAGAATATACTTCCCAGGGTTTGAAGTTGGCTTTCAGGGATTAAGTCTAGTTTAGTTTAACTTCCAGGGTTTATTAAAGCATATCTATAGGGAAAAGCTCCAGGGCAGGGTATCATGCTGCTGTGTTTAATCACCCAAGCTGGAACTTCTAGATTGCCCACAAACCTGCCTCTTTGGCTGATGGAGCAAGAGATGATAGTGATAGTTTTCTTGCCCTCTTTGACAGGGAGCAGAGAAGGGTCACAGTAATCGCAGGACTTCAGAGGTACTTGCTTTTTTTTGGAACATGCACAGGCTTGGCTGTATTTTCACTGCAGTGGCAAGAGCCCATTCTGTGATTTGAAAGTGAAATTATATTTATTGTTCACAGCTGTCTTCAGGGGGAAATCTTGCAAGAAATGCAAGTTTCAGGCAAAATGCTCCCTTTTCTCATTCACCCTTGTTTCTTAAGTTGATGGATTTTTTTTAATTGTGGTTTTAAGTTTGGGGAGGAAGCTATCCTACACTGTGGCTCAGTTTGCTGAAGTTTAGCAGCGGCAGGGTGGTCCCAGGGGCTACGCTGGGCAGCCTTTGTAGGTGTGGCTGCTTGCTGCCTCGTAACAAGCGCGGCCGAAAGAGCTGAAGCCAGCTGCAGGGAGTTCCGGGGAGGGATGAGTTTTGGCTTCTGCTCACCACCAGCAAATGGCAGCTTCGGAAGAGCAGCACTGGCTCAGGCAGAGAAGCCCAGCGTCGAAGGGCAGTGAGTGGCAGGACGTTCTGGGCAAGCGGAATGTCCCTTGACAAGGTGTCTGCAACTGCCTGTAGTGTTTGGGGTAGTCATCCTGAGAGGGTTTTTTGTATAGATTCAGTGAGTTGAATTACATAGGTTACATGTATATCTTTAAAGTTTGGGCTGGATTTTTATTATTTAGTTTGTTTACAGTTTCTTGGTTGCTGATAAGAGAAAGGGGGAGCATTTTAATAGGTGGCTTTGTGTATTGAACGTTAGTCATCATGTTTCTACATTAAATCGATCAGTTGTTTTACCTAGGGAAGATCTTTTTACAACAATTCAGCCTTGATTTGCCTTTGATCTATGCAGCAAACCATAATGCTTCTCTTGATTGCATTCTCGTGATTGCTGTACAATATTTTGAGAATTCTTCTGCTGTGAATCATTACTTGGCAGGTACATGGAGAACTGCAGGATCTAGCTGAAAACTGACAACTTTTCCACATCCTGCTGATCTTGGCCATATTGCAGAACAGTGGTGGTCTTGTGTACTTATGACTTTTGAGTCTTGTGTCATATCTTAGACAAGCTTTTAATCTTGGTTTTGGGCTTATTGTCAGAAAAAATACTTGGATGGAATAAAGTGTCTGTGCAATGTATTAATGTATAATGTCTTTTGTTATAATGGTCTCAGGTACAATTCCAGGACAAGAAGCTGTTTATATTAGCATGGCTACTTTCTCAGCAATCAAACTAGTAACTATATCAATCTCTTTATCTCAAGCACTTGAAAAGGAAAGAGCCAGTGATCACGATCAGCATACAAACCAGTATGCTTATTTTAAAAATAAATAAAAAAAAAAAAAAAAAAGAAATTTCTACTTCATTCCCCTGCCACCCCCTGCCTTTTTTTTCCCCACCAGATGCTCTTCTAGACTTTCAGCTGCGGATAGTTAACAGTTCCCTGGTACTGCACACTGTATGCTGAAATCTAAATTGAACAAGCGTTGTATAATTGCCTGAAACCAGAAGCAGGCGCTTTAGGGAAATTATGAAATATTGCGTGATTCCTGATGAAAATTTTGCATTGGCACTGTGGAGGAGTTAGACTCCTCCAAGTCTGAGATGGGATTATGATATGGAAAACAAAGCATCCTGCATGTGCAGTGCAAAGATGAAAACCATATGTGATGCCGCAGTGCCTTGAAACAATTATAAGTGAGAACATGTGAGGCTGCAGTAGAGTTGAAAGCATGTGTAAGTAAACACTGTGTGTTCTTCCTTCTCCTGCTGGTAGATTACCCCTTGATGCAATTTCACTTCATAGAGGAATTTGCAGTTTTATAAGGCTTCTTTGTCCCTCAGCCCAAATAATTATTTGCTTTTTACTTTATTTTTAAGCTTATCCCCTGTTCCCAGGACTTCTCTAAAATTTTGCTCTAGAGCAAGAAGGTTAGTGTTCAGTCAAAAACAAACTATTGGAGATTACAGAGGCCTTTGAAATGATAACTTTAGGACACACCAGAAGCCAACGCTAATCAGGCAACACAGTGTTTGCAAACAGATGTGGTGGCAAATGTAGGAGACATCAAACCTTCTAGTTAGTGGCCTGTAAACTAATGGTTAGGCTTCTCTGCTGAGAGGCGGTGTGGAATTTGTGAGACTCCTGCAGCTACTTTTCAGAAACTTCTCTATTCTCTCGGCAAGATTTTTAAAGGTATTTATGTGCACTTAGTTGCTTGCAGCTAGTATTCATCTGAAAGCGTTATTAGATGCTTAACAGCACCATCAGCCATCTAAATACCTTTTAAACTGTTCATCTTTGCCAGAAGGATCACAAGATTTGCTGGGATGGGTCTTTTAAACTTGGCTCTAATGCTCAGGTTTCTCAGCCTGTGCTAAGACAGGTAATGTCAGGTAGAAAGTACGTATAAGCAAAACCAGACATGGTTATGGTTTTGGGAACTATATGATGGTTTGTTTTTTTTTTTTCATGGTGTGCTTCACAGAGAAACTTGGGCAAGCACAACATCTGCACATCTCAAAAGAGATTGTCAGATAGTTTTTTCAGTGAGCCATATAAAGGCTCCCCTTCAGAGAAGCAAGTAAGGAAAGCCAGTAGGAAAAGGGACTGGCCCTGGAGTTTCAGTTCAGTTCCTAGTTCTGGTTCAAACATCCTGAACAAATGACGGTATGTCCATCACAATTTGTTTTTGTAATAGAGTCAGGGGCTGTCTCTAAGCCCCAGCTATCCACCCGTAGCAAGTGATTCCTAATCTTAGCAGCAACCTAGTATAATAGAAAGAAGAGATTTTTCAAAAAACAACCCATAGGCTGAGTAGCAGAAGTTCCTTAATACAAAGGGACCTAAGACAGACACTTGATTTCATGGCGGCTTCCCATTGGTTTCTATTTAGCAATTCCTGGAATAACCCGAAGTCTTCTCTCCTACGGTTCAGCTTCTCAGCTCTGCTGCTTACCTTCCCAGCCTTCCTCTACAGCCTCAGCTCAAGCACTGCATGGGCACTGCAGGCTCTCTACTAGACAAACTGCCTCAGCACTTAGGAGAGGATGTAGGTTTTCCAACGGACCTTAAGATTTGTAATCCATCCCTAGCCATGACCGTTTAACAAAGCAACACATAATTTGATCATTTGCAGAGTGGTTTGCTGGAGGAACTTTTTTTAATGCAGAACATGAAGGATAACAAGAAAGGATCCTACAAGTATGGTAGTTGCAAGAGCAAGTTCAGGGAAAATGGGGTGTTGTTCAAGGATGGAGGAAGGCAGCCTAATGACAGGTAACACACAAAAGGCTGGAGTACTCTTTGTAGACAAAGCTTCTTTCCTAGCAAAGTGGTTTGGGAGGGAGAGGAGCAGTTGGGGAGCAAGAGTGTAAGGATTACTTCTCTAAGTAGTTGGACATATCTAAATTGATGAGCCCACAAGGCTCCTCAAAGGCTATAAAAAAGTAGTGTGAAGCAAAGTAGCAAGGGGAGTGGCTCATTTGGGAAGTTCAATTTGGTCATTAGGAAAAACATTTTTGCTAGGAGGGTAGTACAGCACTAGAACAGTTTGCTCGGAGTTTGTGTAATCTTCATCCCTAGAAGTTTTTGGAGCTTGACTAGACGGAAGCCATCAGGAAAGAATGGGAGTCTGGACTAATGCTCCCCAGAGGTAGTTTCCAACCAAATGTCTATGGTTCTGTGAATAATTCCTAATTTTGTGTTCTGTTGCAGCTATTCTTTATTTTTTATTGGCCTGTTTGGATAGGCCAGCAAGCCCAGCTTCTGTCATGAACTGGTGGTGAATGGCAGTTGTCCATTCATAGCCCACAGTCAGTGTGACAGACCACGTTCCTCAAGGAGGTGTGTGCCTTTGAATGTTAGGTACACGGCAGCTACTCCCCTTGAATCCTGCATATACTTCCTTGTTGTTGTGCTTGGGACTAATTTTCTTACTGGGATTAGTACTCCTCAGGAGACCTCCGTGTTCTGCGTTATCAATCTGTTTGCTGATGGATGAATGTGTGCAAAGATTCAAGATTTGTGCAGGTGTGTGTGGTAAAACGTTATGGAACATGGATCAGGTAAAAACAGGAGACAGCACCCTATAGCACTGGTGTTCCGTGATGCATAGATTCTTAGATTATTTTTTCAGAGGTTATAACAAAACTTCAGCCTTACATCCTTTTTGAAAACTATTTATCGTAGAAAGAAACAACAACGTCCTTCTCTGCCTCAAATCATAAAGATAACTATTTCATAGTCAATGCACATTTGACTTATAGATAGATGAGTTTCTGGTATTTGTTATTAAAGTCAAATATGTGTAAAGTAGGCTTTTTTTTTTTTTTACTGTGACCTCTTGGCATAGTACATTCATATAAGAATAGAGAATACATAAATATATCTTATACAGAATACTTTATGTTAAAGCTTGTTTGAATTAGATAAATAAGCATGAGCTTCTGCACTGCTGCCCATTTTTGGTGTATTGCAGAAATATTGTCATTTTTATTTCTGTTTAAAAAATATGCATGTACATGATTTCTAGGAGACGGCATACGCAGATGGTAGTCTACCTCCCTTTCTTTTTCAGATCTTCCTGTGACTTAAGGTAGCTACCTTCAGTCCTCTGTCAAAACTGTTTCAAACATGTCTCTTGGACTAGCAGTTTGTTGGTTAATACTGTGTCAGTTGCTAGATCTGGAGCATAAAATGGTGACTGCATCTCTCCCTTCATTCTATCCTTGTGGCCCTTCAGTATATTCTTATTTTAGTGCTTATCTTTAATTAGGCATTTTCCTATTTGTCTCTATCTCTGAGCAGCTATGGTAATCATTACAAATGTAGTAGAGATTTGCCTGTTTTTGAAGCTTGGGATGATTTTTAAGATGTTAATGTTCAATGTCATGGAGAGATGGGATGGTTTTTTATTACCAGCTCAAGCGAGCGTGGTAAAATTAACGTGTTTTATCCAGATCGGCTCTCCAGAGCTTTGCTGTTGACACAGAGCAGCATCCTAGAAAGCAGTTTCCTGTTTGGCTGGCGTTCTGTTAGCAGCACTGCCAAAAGATGCAGTTGTGTTTCCCCTTGCCTCTTCTGGGCCAGCGCCAGGACGCGGAGATGGCTGACTGGGATCCCAGAAGCACTAATCCCAGTACAAACTGGGGGATGGGGGAAAAAGTGCTACAGCTGGCCAGAGGTGGAAGGGTAGGCTGTGACTAGCCACATGACAGCAGCACTAATGTGGGCTGGCTGCAGTTGGTGGTGGTGAAACCACATCCTAGCAGATAGCTGCTGAATGTATTTGAGTTATGTTCATTTCAGAACTCTGTAATTTGGTCAAATTCAAGAGGGTTTTCACAAGAATTTCAAAAGTCATGAACTTGGCTTATAGCTTCCTAACGAAATGGCGAGTCTGTGCTCCAGATTGTGGAATTATAAGAACTTCTCATTGAAATGCATGTTCAAAGATTTTTTTGGTATGAAGAAATCTCTTCATGTCAGAGCTGTAGTTAATGAGGCTTCCCACATCAGGGTGAGGTGAGACCAGTACATGGCATGGGAAGTTTTACTCCAGATACTTGCCAAACTTTGGAGAAGAACATTTCTATTTTTAGAAGTGCATTAATACCATTGTTCCATATAAAAAGGGGAAACAAAGGGGAAAAAAAGGTAGGGGGAAGGACAGGGTTCTGCTCAGAATATGATACTAATTGAGCTTTTAGCCTTGACGGCACATTACATACTGCTACTGAGCTCACCTCCGTGTATGGAGGGTAAGCAGACTTTGCCTGCTGGGGAAGAGACATGACTCCAGCTCCGTTCTCTTCAGCTGAGCCTCTGAGGGGAGAGTTCCCATGTGACTCGTAATGCTCAGTGTACGGTGAAGTCATGCGGGGTTTGCCTTTTCCATAAAAGCATCTTGGTTTCCTTTCATCAGTCTTCAAAAATTCTCAGTTTATTCATCTATTTGCTACTTTGTGGCTCGGGGGAGACGCCGTCGATTTAGAGATACTGCTTACATGACCAAAAGAGATAAAGGTTATTCATCGACCTCTGTTTCCTAGCTGAATGCCCTTTTCAGCTTCTGAAATGAAGATGATGTGCTAGGTAAAACATTGAACTCGAGCAGCAAGTAACATTGGTTTTAGAAGACGATGTTTTGGCGGCTGGGAAGTTACCTGAAGATGGGCATAGTTGTGGTCTTGTCTCTAGGTAAAGCAGTGTTTAAGTGATGAACAAGGAGGAAGTGTCTTCTATGGCTTCACAGATATCCCTTGTGGAAAGTTCCTAACTCGTGTGCATTTAATGGTGCTTAAAGCTCAGAGAGTTTGCAGCCCATTAGAATAAGTCTTTCTGCTTGGGAAAGCAAGCGCCTGCCTTGGGCCACAGAGCTGGCCGACGGCAGGGTCAGCGTGGTGTGCTTCTGTGACGGGTTGACCCTGGCTGGACGCCAGGTACCCACCAAAGCCGCTCTCTCACTCCCCCTCCTTAATTAAAC